>OY979716.1:57164431-57594431 GCA_963855995.1 Muricea muricata
TTTCTGTTTTGATGTCTCTCGTTGTCATGTTATAACGAGCCTCATAGTATCTGACGCACCTTACGATTTGCTTAATTAAAATTGTAAATGCCATTCAGATATACGACCGAAGCCGCCAGCACTTGACATGCAATCAACGAGACATTTGCATATCGCATCTGAGGCAATTATGTAGTTTTTAGTTTCATGATAATACAAACGGCGAAACTTACCGTTTCACGATCTGATTCTTCGCTATCGCTTTCATACAGATTTCGGCTGTTTAAACATCGGCCAAAATCTTCCTTGTGGCACTGGCACGCGCTCGAACAATATTTGTTCATGCTTTTGCACGGGCAAAAGTTCCTCCCTCTTTCCCGTAGGCAGCAATAACAACCACGGCATTTACTAGAAGTAAAATTGTCAACATTTGGTAATGTCGCTAGCTGTTCAATCTCACTTATTTCCAAATCTTCTAACGAGGCAAAGCTTGAGTTCAATGCGTCAGCCATGATGTAATTTAAGAAGTAAAGTTAAAACCACAGATTAGACAAAGCACCGCTCCCTCGTGCAAATATGCTGACTGCTGGATATATACTGGAAATCGATATACGTTGTACTTCATGTAATTCCGTGATGTAAATTGTATCATAACAAAAGACATAAACAAAACTCGCGCATGCTTAAAAACGACTTATCCCCCCCCTTTAACTAAAGGTGTTTGCTTAAAAGAGGTTTTATTAATAGGAATTATTTTATTACAACTTATTTTACAAGTTTTAATGCCTTTCGTTATTGAACCTGTGATACATTTTACTCATGAATAATTTTCATGCACCGTTATTTGCATTGTATAAGGAAAGTTTACGGAAGCTTAAATAAAGTTAGAGTGTATAAAGTATGAAAAATCTAGAGTATATATTGTACAAGCTAGCTACTGGCAGTACAAAAACATGACGCCTATATATGAAAAAACTCCATATAATCCCTAATTTTTTAAAAAACAGAGCTATACGGTAATGATATAATTTTTGCGTGTAATTAAACCAATATATCATATCACGTGCAACTGTGCATGCATCAGAAAGAACATGAATATCATGTGTATCACATGTGCATGTTGTTATCGCAACTTTTTGTGTCAGATCAAATGAGATTAATATCTGCAAATCTTATCATCATTGCATGTTTTGCATATTTACTGTTGGCGACCATTAGCTAGTGAGTCCAAAGCACGTTTTAAAAGCTAGCTGAGGAAAGCAAGATGACTTCACTTTACACAGTTACGCTTCCGCAGCAACAGCTATTTGTTTCCAGTATAAGTCACAGAAAGAAATTGAGTATTATAAGATGACTTGTGGAACGATTCAAAACAAAAGTATTGAAGGTTAGTGTGTCTTGTTAACCCACTTTTTAATTAGGCAAGCTGAACTGCATTTTTTAATGATGTTTTGTATTAATATAATGTCTATCTATAAGTAAGAAAATATATGATGCAGCCTATTCCAACAGTCTGTCACTGTTGATTAGAAAATGTGCAAATATTAGCAATTGTGAAGTATGGTATGTGAATTAATTGTAATATAGGTTTATTATGTACAATATTCATACTTGTATTGCTTTTCCTATGTCCCATAACAATAACACTTTTACGGTCCATTTAGAGTATGAAGAAGATTGTTACTTATTTTACTTCGATAACAAAAGAAATTATTCTATTGCGCAAAGAAAGTTAATCACATGCGAAGTTGGAAATTGGTACAAAAAGATGGTTCCAAATTCTTCATTGGCTATCTTTTAAACATAAGTAAAAATATGGAAAACAGCAGTGGTTTTATTGATGTCATAACTAACTGAAAACTATTTTCACTTTGCTGAAAAGCATTATTTAGTTAATAATACTACACATTTGTTCCTGTTTTAGGAAAAAGAACACTGCTCGAAAATGTACTTCGGATACAAGAAAGCATGTTAAAAACTCCAGGTATAAACAATATTATTATCATGCTTTAATTGTTGTTAGACAGCTTTATGCACGATTTTATTGTATGTATTGTCATTGCCAATGCCAGCCTGAAAACAATCGTGCTAGGTGTTACTTTCTACGTTCAAAGACTATCAAAATAATGAGTGATGATGACTTATAAAACTTACAAAACATAGCATAAGTAAATTTTCAGGCTGGCTTCACAATGATTATATTAGATATGGGACAATTCAAGATGCCAACACGCATTTTGTTTACCCTCTGTATATGTCAAGCTAGCGTTCTATGTAAATCGCGACTTTGTTAGTTGTCTTGTATAAATCCTAAATTCTACCGGAACATCGCAGCAGAGATTCCATGAGATAGCGCATGCGTGAAGCTGGTCAATACGAGCTTTCTTGTCGTGTATGGCTGGTTTTATGTTTTCTGAAGAAAAATAATCTACAAGATTCGACTGGTTTGTTGCATTCATCTTCGATCAAAACCTATAGTACTCGAAACTTGATCCCTGAAACGGATTAAAACACAGCTCATTGCACTGCAAGACCGTAAATTTGTTGATTGCCAGGGCAATTTTCTTGTCGAAATTTCAGCCCATGGCCTCGCCACGGGGCCCCGGTGTGCTTGATCTCATGTTATTATCAACTACAAAAACATCTAGAATATCGGAAGAGGCACTCTCCGACGAAGATATTCAACAACTTCCCATGGAGGAAGACTACTCACAACTTAGGCGCGGAGAAAAGAGGAAACGAGCGACCTCTGAAAATGGCGCCGAAACTAGCGTGGTTGCAACTATGTTTGCAACCTCACAGAGACACGTGGGTAGATCAAACGACACGGACACGGAGCTCGCATCTGTAAATAACAAAATAGATGCTATGATGGCTATGTTGAACGACATTGCACCTGTCGTTAAGACCCTAAACGACGCTTATGAAAGTTCGCTTTTGGCGGACTCTGACAACGAGAACGATGTCGATACTCACAGGGATACTCAGACATCAACCGTCTCGGACGATGTCCAGACAGCACAAAAACCTGCTGACGGGGGCCAAACCTCAAACTCGTTAAGCGTCGTTGACTCTCTAGTGTCCGACGTTAATAGTGAGGAAAAAACAGGCCCAGCTATTTCGGGGAAAATAGCCAAAGCACTAGACAGCATTTTGGCAAATGGCTTGAATGAGCAAGTCCTCTCTAAAAGGAAAGAAGGCATTAATCGGCCAGAAAACTGTACAATGCTAACTACAGTTCGTGTGAACCCAGAGATATTGGATATTGCAAAAAAGCAAACAAGGAGCATTGATGCCAGATTACAGGCTTTACAAGATTCACTAATCAAGGGCTTAATCCCTCTTGCCACAATGGCTGGCAAAGTCGGAGCAGCTATTGATACGAATGTAGCTTTACCACCAAAAGAAGAGCTGTGGGAAGCTTTATCAAATGCTTCCATTCTGGTGGCAGCTGCTAATCATCACCTGAACATTTGCAGGAGAGACATGTTTAAATTTGAGCTCAATGAAAGCTACAAAGCTCTTTGCAATAACAAGCACCCAGTGGGGCAACAATTGTTGGGGGATGACTTTGGTGAACGCCTGAAAACTCTTACAGAGAGTAACAAAGCTGCAAGACAGCTTACCAGTAGCTCTAGAATGAAAGATGATTCTAAGCCTTTTTTTGGAAAAGGGGGGCGAATCAACCGCCCCCGCAAACAAGGCTTCCGCACGTTTCAGGCAGACCACCACCAAAAAAGATACAGACAGCAGAACAACATGGCACCCAAAAAGATGACAGGAACCCACAAGCAGTAGCACTTGATCAGGTGCGCAAAACCTATTTAAAAACAGGGGGAAAGCCTTATGGTGGCAGAATAAAACACTTTAGTAAGAACTGGGAAAAACTCACAAGTGACAGATTTATATTGTCTATGGTACAGGGGTGAAAAATTGATTTTTTACTATTAAAGCCTTTCCAAATGCATACTCATACTATACTGTATGGTTGCCATAGCGTTGCTATGGATGACCGGGTAAATGATTACCTGAAACGAGGCATTATTATTCCGTGTTGTCAAGAGGAGGGAGAATTTGTCTCCACAGTGTTTCTTCGTGAGAAGAAAAACAACACGTTTCGCATGATACTTAACTTGAAGGAATTAAATCAGTTTATTCCTTACCATCATTTCAAAATGGATAGCATTTACCACTGCATAAGGCTTATGAAACCATCATGTTACATGGCATCCATTGATTTACAAGATGCATATTTTTCTATACCAATACATGAGGATCACCAAAAGTACCTAAAATTCCTTTGGAAGGGAATTCTATATAAATTTACCTGCATGCCACAAGGCATTGCTTGTGTGCCAAGACTGTTCACAAAATTGATGAAACCAGTTTATTCATCTCTGAGATCCAAGGCGCTGGTCTCTAGTGGTTACTTGGATGACTCCTTTTTAGAGGGAGACACCAAGGATAGTTGTTTGAATAATGTTCAAGAAACATATTCTTTATTAAACAACTTAGGATTTTCACCAAATGATGAAAAATCAGTAACTATGCCAACTCAAATCATAGAACATTTGGGGTTTGTCTTAAATTCTATTGACATGACAGTAACTTTAACTGATGATAAAATGTTAAAATTACCCAAAATAACCATGGGTGTTTAGCACAAGGAGCACCCAACTATTTGAGAAGTTGCTAGTTTAATTGGGTTTCTAGTCTCTTGTACCCCTGGGGTACAATATGCAGAATTGTTTTACAAACAATTAGAGATTGATAAAGCTAATGCCTTAAGAGCTTCTAATGGGAATTTTGACAGCTCTATGGGCCTGTCTAGCATCGCAATCAGTGATACTCATTGGTGGCTGGAAAATGCCACTAAGTGAAAGAGGAAGATAAACCAGGGTGCTATTGATGTGACATTGTCAACAGATGCGTCAAAATTAGGTTGGGGGGCCTCTGCTTTAGATCAAGTCAAAGGGGTACGTTGGTCCCCTGCTGAGTCAGAGCAACACATTAACGTTTTGGAACTTAAGGCTGTACTGATGGGCCTTCAGTCCCTGTGCAAAGCAAAACAAGACTGTCACATTAAAGTCCTGTCTGACAACACAACAACTGTTTCATATTTAAAGAACATGGGAGGTACTCACTCCCTGGCATGCAATGAGATTGCCAGAAAAGTATGGCTGTGGTGTATTAGTAGAAAAATATACCTCACAGCTGCCCACATACCTGGGAAGACAAATATTCAGGCAGATCAAGCCTCCAGATTATTTCATAATAGAACAGAATGGCAATTAGACAAATCAGTTTTTAAGAAACTGTTAGCCATTTTTGGAAAACCTGAAGTAGACATGTTTGCATCTAGATTAAACCACCAACTTCTATTATATGTTGCCTGGATACCTGATCCTGAAGCGATGGCAGTTGATGCATTTACCCAAAATTGGACTGAGCACTATATATGTATTTTCCCCCCATTTAGAGTCATTCCACAAGTGTTGCAGAAGATAGAACAAGACCAAGCGCAGGTGATCATGGTGGCACCTCTATGGCCAACCCAGTCTTGGTTCCTCAAGGAGCCAGTGCTCCTTGGAGCCAGTGCTCCTTGCACAAGAACCGCAGCTTCTCACATCACACGACGACTACCACATCAACCCGAAAAGACACATCCGTTGAGAGAGAAACTCGTCCTGATGGCCTGTCGCTTATCAGGGCAAGCCTCACTGGCAGATGCATTTCAGAACAGGCTCAAGAAATCTTACTCCAATCATGGCGCAAGGGAACTCAAAAAACAGTATGAAACCTATCTCCAAAAATGGTTATCCTTTTGTGGTGAACGACATTCTGATCCCTTGCAACCAACTATAGACCAAGTTATTGACTTCCTTACACACATGTTCATATCAGGCATCAGTTATAGTGCCATGAACACAGCTCGCTGTGCTCTGTCTACATTTATTATTTTGGAGGGAAATATATCAGTGGGCTCGCATCCATTGGTGAAACGGTTCTTAAAAGCTGTTTATCAGTGCCACCCAGCTTTCCCTCGATATACTGTTGTGTGGGACCTGATCATTGTGTTTTTCATATACAAGACATTGTCAAACAGTCAGCACCAGAGAGGAAACAACCATAGCTTATCATTCCTGTCTTCAGGGCTGAACCAAAGTTATGTGTTTTCTCTCATCTCATGGAATACCTACATCGTACAGAAAAACTGTGAGGTGAGGAAAAAAGATTATTCATGAGTTATATAACACCTCACAAATGGGTCTCCAAAGATACAATTGTGCGATGGATAAAATCAGTAATGGAGAGTGCCGGAATTGACCTGACAATCTTTAAACGTCACAGCACAAGAGCCACAACAACAAGCAAAGCCCATGCCAGTGATGTACCACTATCATCTATATTGGAGGCAGGCAGCTGGAAGAATGAGTGTACTTTTAATCGGTTTTATAATAAACCTATTCAACCAAAGGACCAAGAAGGCATATTTGGAAAAACAGTGTTGGCAAGTACTTCAGAGTAATGACATGTAAAATTGTCAGCTTTTGTTGTGTTATGGTTAGGGAGGAATAAAATTTTAAGTTTTTCCAGCATACACATCTCTTTGTTGCTTTTATAAGCCAACATTACTTTGAAATCTCATGGAATCTCTGCTGTGATGTTCCGGTAGAATATAAAATTAAACGAGACTCACCTGGAAGTTGAAGTTTGATTGTGATTCTACCGGAACATCTTTAGCAGCAGAGATTACATGCCCACCCTACATGCTAGCCCTCCCATGAAAAACTGGGATGTTGGCTTAAAAAAAATATTTAAAAAATTGACCAGCTTCACGCATCCGCTATCTCATGTAATCTCTGCTGCTAAAGATGTTCCGGTAGAATCACAATCAAACTTCAACTTCCAGGTAAGTCTCGTTTAATTTTATGTTAAATGGGAAATAAATCAATATGTGATGACCAGGCAATCCGCATTGCATTTATCATGCAATATTTATTGAAAAAAAAATACATAGCAATTGTCCATTAACAACTCTACAACGACTCTAGTGTACATTGCCTATAAGCGTTGTGGGACACTATTAATTTTAAATAATACATAATCTCTTGCTTTCAGCTCAGATTTGTGTATGTATATGTATATAAGATAAAGCACAGCCAGGCTCAACTGTATGTTACATATACATATCCCAGGATCCCAGCAACAAAATAGTATGCGAGACATATGAATCAAGTACTTCCTACAAGACGTTGCAATTCGCTGATACCAAAGAGCGGTTGAGACTACTGCGTAAGTGAAAGATGTCCTTGTAGAGCATGTCAAAAATGCAATTGAACAGCGGCTCGAAGATGATGCTGAGGATGAAAGACGCAAATTGGCCACACTTCTTAATACGGCTGGCTGGGTGAAAGCGAAAGATGATGTTGAGATTTTTGACCAAGAGGTGGAGAGAATCTTTGAGAGATACCGCATACTCTTGGAAAGAGCATGTTTTGGTGGGACAGTTGGAAAGCTCCTCAACCAATGGCACAGCATTTTGGGGCGCTCACGTGCTTACTTGTCCCCAGAAAGAGTTGACTACAGGGTTGTGTGGCACCAGCTATTTAACTGTAGTAGGTCTATGGAGTGGAGTGCTATCTTAGCTCTTATTGAGCTGTTATTTGTTTTTCCAGTGTCAAATACTGAAGTTGAGGCACTCTTTTCATTAATGAAACGAGTGAAAACTGATGCAAGAGCATCACTCAAAGAACATCGCCTCAACATCTTACTTCGTATCATTACTGAAAGGCCTCCAACAAACGAGTTTATCCCAACCACAGCCATCGACCTTTGGGTAAGAGGCTGTTTCACAGCACTCGAACCTAATCAGTCTTACAGGTCGTACAAACCAAGGGAGAAAAAGAAAATTGCTGAAACGCTTATTGATGTAGTGCTGGACTCAAGCAAGGTTTGGTCTCTTTGAGTACATATTTGTCCACATACTTTCAAAGTGTCTACATGCCCACACACTACAGACAATGAAATTTTGGTTAAGTATCTTACTATTTCCAACTAACGACTTTTCCGCATATCTCACACTGTTATCAATTTTTTGGTGTTAGCATTCGGTAATACATTTTTCTCTGTACCTATTATTGTGTTATGGTCCGACAGCCCAAATCCTGGATAGTCTTGAGGTGCATTGTAATACTTATGCATATTAGTTAAAATTAAATTTAATGTAACGTCTTTTCGGGTGAGTATCTTAACTATTTGCTTAAACCTAAAGTGGTTAAGCAGTCGGGTAACGTCAAGACGATTAAAGTCGCCTGTCACGATGATTCCACAGTTTGGATATTTTGATTCTTCTAGAGTGAGTACATGAAAAAGATGATCCATCAATAACACTCCATCTGCACCTGGTGGATGGTATATTACCAATGTAATTATACATGTTAGCCTACGACGAAGGTGTGTGGGCCTTAAATAAATCCATAAACACTGATGGTCGTCACAACAATTTAGATTATCCAAACATTTGTATTTATGTGTTTCTTTAATGTAAGTACATACCCCTTCATGGATTTGTGATGATCTGTCCCCGCACAATAAGGTAAAGCCAGGAATATTAATGACACTGTCAGGCATGGATTTCTTCGACCAGTCTCTGTAAAACAACTAAGATTGATTTTATTAAGAACAATAAATTCGGCAACCTCATCGATTTTGGGAACAAGGGACATGACTTTTGCTAACATTACGTCAGGTACTTTGGTTGTTACACTATTTATCATAACTTGACTATTTTGATGGCTTGAGATATCAACACAATTTGACCGGCAATGACCATAGTTATAAACAGATTCTTCCAATAATATAGTTGGAAAAACTTAATTTTGGTTTTCCAACGTGATCTTGTTCGAAAAACCTCGGTGATCATTTTCCTGGGATGTTCAGTTCTTATAGTTATAATGACTATAACGTTTCCTTGATAGACCATGGTGCCTTTTACTTGTTTGGTCTCTTTGAGTAATGCGAGTCGGAATTGGACAGTTTTGACTAAGTGAACCTTCAGCAGAATCATTATTTACATGCAGATTTATAGTGTTAAAGGAATTGAATAATATTGACGATTTCTTCTATATGGGCCTTTAGCGGTGTTATCTGCTGCACGCGAGTGATTTGTATATGTGGTTTTATTCAGATGCTATAACTTTCAGTTCACCAATATTAACGAGATTCTTGTGTATTTGTACAGAATCATTAACCATGAGACTTGCATTATGTTGGTGGTTTTTTGCATCTTGTTGTAATAATGTACTTGCTTCTATTTGGATTTTGTCTAATCCATTACCTAACTGATGGGTTGCCCCATTTAATCTATGCATGAGTGATTATCAATTCCTAGTCAGTGTCAGATCTAGCATTAGTCAAGCGACTAATGTAACAAAGTCTGCAAATAAATTAATTACATTCAATATCAATTTATTCTAACTTACAAAACCATTGAAGATTCATCTACTCAAATTTTATATTTAGCATAAATTGAAGCCAGATTTCTTGTCAAAATCCGAGCAAGAACACGATTTAAACTTTTGTTGTTCAAATTCTTCGCGTACGATATTATGAGCAATTGATTTATGAATTATGAGAGCCTAGGTCGAGATAGTTTAGTATCATGTCCCATACCCCCATAAAAACCACGAATCGCTTAGTTGAATACCCCCTGACAGGCTGATTTTCTTCAGACTTACTTGACTAACTTCAGGGGAAATTGCTTACAGATGTTTAATGCTCAAATCAGTCAAAGTTAGTCAAGTTAGTCAAAATTGTGCTGCGTGATTGGTCAACTCCAATCTTGACTTACTTGCGCCCCATACAGATCGGAATGCTTCCAACTAACAATGATTTGAAAAAGGGCATGAGATTTTATACACTTGGCAATTTTGGAACGTTATTATTGATTTCCCATAAGTACAAAATCTTGTGTTTTTCGTGGCTAATTTGAATTACGACTACTTCGAAGGAGGAAGAGTTATATACTAAAATATGCATGTAAAATTCAGTATACAGTGTTTCCCAAAGAAAATGCTGGCCTTTGAAGTCAAGCGCTATAGTGGAGCGTGTTCGAATTTGAACATTTAACACCCCGATGGGACTCATTTTGTTTTTTTTTTGGCTTTTTTGAGGGGGACGCACTGTACATTTTTTTAAGCAATTTTTGAGTCGTGTTTTTTCCGTGCTGTTGTATCACAATAAATTAAAGTAATATAGCGGCACAACAGCACGTTCATGTATTTAGGCTAACAGTGGTGTATATTGGTGCATTTTTTATTGCACATTTATATACATTCTTAAGTACAAACAATTTCATCTCAAAAACACAACTACCGAATGAAAGATTGCTTGGTGACACTGCAACTTTATATGCTTTCAGTGACAAAATAAAGCTTGTGTAGCAATAACAAAGTTTCACATTATCTAACCGCAGTGTCTGAAAAAATTCCGAGACATTTCGAGCATTATTCTGCTTAGACCATCATAAATTGTGAGTTGCGTGTGATATTCCGTCAACTTTGTGTTCTTTCTAAGCCATCCCTTTCGTATTCGAAAACAGTATTCACATGTATTGTAAACAGGATGGTATGGGGGTTGGAATACTAGATTGCAACTGACTTGTGAAAGTATATCTTTGAGAATTGGTTCGGTGTACCGTCCGTGGTGGAAACCACAATCATCCATAATAACAGTACCTCCTGGTTTGAGTACTGGATTGCCGAACATATCTTCAATTTGTAAGCACTCTTGGAAAAATTTAAAAGTTCTAAGCCATTTGAAGGCCCAATTAAAATATTTGCATGATCAATTCCGAAAATGCTGTGAAGCAAATTAACTGTGTAAATTGCACTGGAAGCATAATGCTGCACTTCAGTTGCAGGCTTCCCTATCAGCGAATGATCGTAATGTCTGTTCCCCGTCGTTTTAATAACGAAGCACTCATCAAAAAAATGTATGCTTGTTGGGTTAAGAGTGCTGCAAACAGATAAATAGTTGATCAATTTTTCTTCGCTACTATCAGTTAAACTCTCTCTTGCAACTACACTTAGACATTTGTAAGAGTAGCCAAGGTCGTGTCAGACAATTCGACTTGCTGAAGGTTCAGAAGGGAGGTTTTGGGGAAGGCAAACATTATTTTCGACTAATTTTTGCTGAATCTTCTTCGCACTGATACTTGGTTGTTGGCGTTTGCAATACTCAGTATACGTTACAGCATCGTCAGTTCGTGTTGTTCTTTCTATATGCACCCCCCAGTTCTGCGCTTAAAGTCGCCTCGCTCTAGAAATTTGTTGATCATATTTGAGACAGTGCTCTTAGATATATTTAGTTGCCTTCCTATTTCTCTATGACCAGTGCCATTTAACCATCGGTCTACTATACCCCACGAACACGATCAGGCAAAAAGCTGCCTTGTTTGATTGTTTACTGGTTGGTTCATTTTTACATCTCATTTGAAAATCCCGCCAAAAGCCAAAAATTGTTCTAAATTCTGAAATTGTTTTGCAAAGTTCGTCACGAATTTCGATAATTTCATGCAAAACTTGCAAATATGATTAGCTGATTTTTAATCAATTTCACAAGTTTGTGTTTCCAGTTTTGAAATTTCAAGCCAACTTCGAAATTGATGTGGCCAACGTTTTGTGAAATCAACTGTAACTGCTTCTGGTTCCCCAGATTGGAAAGAGAAGTTTAACTCTTTATTAATTTCTATGAAGATGATCTTCCTAATTGGAGTTAGATCTTTGGCAGTCTTATTGGGAAACATATCAAGGTCCAAGGCGTGATAGTATTACTGCCACACTTAAACATTTAACTTTTCATGGGTTTGATAATATTAAAATTTCCCTTTGCATCTTAGCAACCTTACCAGTTACATCATGTGAATGTGAGCGCTCATTCTCAGCATTGAAAAGCCTGAAGACATTTTGCAGGAGCACTGTGGTAGAGGATTGCTTGAATGGCTTGGCTCTAATGCATATTCACCAGGAAATTGAACCTAGTATTGATGAAGTGATCAATAAGTTCTCCTTAGGAAATCGCAGGTTGGAACTAAAGTTATAAAAACATCTCCTTTTTAATACATTTTTCCATGCAAGAGGTTTCATACAGATATGGGTACTGTATCAAATAGTAATAACCTCACTTAATTTATTTTTGAGTCAGTTTTCTTTGATGTACCGCGGATTGTATATAGGTTATCTACCTTGAATAAATAATTAGATAGAAAAATCTCTACAAATCTCAACTTAAATTGTTTAAAGTCAAAAGACTCAAAAATAAGTTCAAAAATAAATTAAGTTAGTTAAATACCTCGAAAGTCGGGATGTATGTCATATACAGCCCTCGGACGCTGCACATCCTAGAGGGTTGTATATGACATACATCCCTCCTTCTCGGTATTTAACTCTAACATAAATTTTAAAGAGCAACATTACCCTTGTTCTTATCTTAGATCAATAATCTACCCAGTAATTATGCAAATCTTTCACTATAAGGAATGGAAATTACAGGTAGACTCACAGCTGGTAATTTAAATATTATAGTAATATGTTGCAAATGAAGTGTGCAAGGAGTCACTGCATGTATGTAGTTACTAGTTTATATATAAAATAAAATTAAAAAGTCCCCACAGTCAGGCCAATTTGATCTACTGACAAAGGATGTGCATATGGTACATACTATAACATGATGTTTTGAAAATTTTCCTTGTTCATCCCATTCTGTAATTGTTCTAACCTATACTGTACAATATATTGTAATATTTGATAAGAAATTTTATATTGACATCTATGTAGTATTAAAAGATGTCTCAATAATTTTACTGTAATTTTTCTGTACTCCACAACACATGAACTATTTTAATCATGGTGACGAACATAATACCAATGTTACTGGTACTATTTTTGCTTACATTGCAGATGGAATGCAATTTTTCATAAACATTTTCCATAATATAAACACAATACAATGGATTTCTTGAGTTTATTTTGCTTTCATTTAGTGGTTTTAGATTATATTAGATTAGGCTAGCTTTAGTTAGGTTAGGATATATCTTAATTGGGGGGTAAAGGGTTAGAATGACTGGGATGAAAATGAGTAACTGAGCAGCTCTTTTTTTATAAAAAGTCCCACATGGTCCCTTTTTCTAACCAAACTCTTTACTAGGAGGTGTGAAAGGCCAGTTTCTGGTGCCTTAAAACCAGATAGCTCTGGGCTGGTAGAGCGCAAAGCCACCATTGGGAGGCATTCTACTAAAAGCTAGCCTTTTGAGCTTGGCTGTCCACATCGGAATCGCATTGATTTGCATTTCCTAGGCAGGCTGACGAGCTCTGATATGGGGCGAAACAGCCACGCACCGTGATGTTTTAGTGATGTCATTGTTATGACATCATTGACAAAAAATTTGACTAAGGTATCAAAAATTCTAGATCTGCCACTGCTAGGCGTGGGTGGCTTGTTTGTTAATGCTTTGTTAGACTCAAGCTTGTTTTGTAGGGAATCAATATATCTTTCTCTTTAGCTACTTCCTTTCTAAGCGTTTAAATTTGTTCTCAGATACTGTGTTAGCTGAAAGATTATTGGATGCAATATTCCTCTGCATAATGACCATATCCAATTTGATACCTTCCAATTCGGCAGCTAGTAGGCAGCATTTACAATCCCACTGGATATTTCACAGACTTAACACAGCTAGACTTAAGTTCATTACTCATTTTACTGGAGCGCAGGCAAACACGAGATATATATAATATGCTTAGAAACAACAATTGCCACACGTTTATAGTGGACAAATTGACTAGCTAGGTTTGCTTTGAAATAATGTATAGTCTACAATCATGGTCAAAACATGTATTGACTAAGGCATATTGTTATATAATGCTCTGGGTTCACATTTACGAGACCTTATTACAGTCAATTTCAGTTAACTTTTCCGACTGAAAGATTCTGCACTTGGTTGCAAATTTAAACTGAGCATTTGATTGGCTTCCTTGAATTCAGGGTGCAGTAATGACCTTTTGAAAATCGCAACAAAGTTTGTATGCTTACAGTAAAAGTTTACCGAAATTTACTATAGTATAGGTGTTGATTAGCTGTACCAAATATTTCGGTCACTCATTTTTGCTGCATTGGCAATAGTGTGCATAAAAAAGCACCAATCAGTTGTATTAATATGACAGCACGGAATGCTTCAATTTGTCAAAAGTAACATCTTCCTGAAATCTCCAAGTGTGCAAGATCTTGTAACATTAGTTAAAGGCATTCCGAGCCAGCTGTCAAATTATCAATACAAATGCACATTATGGCTATTTTGAGTTGCAGCTACTCAATTAAAAGGGTCTCAGTACCTTTTTGATTACCCTGGCCTGTGTATACACATACAGTAACTTTAAAATATCCCTTCATGTCACCTGGAGAAATAATTCCATCGATGTGTACATATTTTGAATCCATTCTTGGGACTAATACTTCCTTCTTGACACTAACGTTTCCAAGTGTTTGACACAACTGTTGAAAATAGCCCTAACCATGCTATGTCGGTATTGCTTGATTACCATCATTAATAATTTTGTTGATAATCAGTCTCAAATCATGAGATAAAGGTTTTCTCTGTGCAAATAATCAGCTGTGTTCGTTTACATGCCACATTTTTTCCTGTTTACTTTTTAAACCCTTTAATACAGCTAACAGTAAATATCTATAGCTTGATTTTTAGCAAATGAACGTCTGTGTAGTTCTTATTACTGTAAGGTGTGATAGGATTAAAAGACTTATGTAAACCACACTGTAAACTATTTGTATTGTAGGTGATAAAATTCAAAATAATATTGGTTGCTGCATTCATTTCTTGCAATGATGTGCACATGATGTCATTATAAACACTCAACCAGAATCTGCAGTAAGCACGACAAGAGTTTTAGGAGCGCAGATGGCTCAGTTTTTACAGTATTGAACAGGTAGGTCACTCACATTATCCCATATGTGTCATGAAAGCGGGCTTCTGATTGGTTCTCAGCAGGTAAGTTTTTTCGAACTAACCTGCTTTTTCCGAACTTACCCGCTTTTCTCTTTTATCGATAAAACCGGCTTTCTGATTGGTTACAAAAACCCGAACTTACCTGCTTGCTGCTTACGCTGCCGTCCGCCTCAAACTGCTCAACAACAATGGCGAACAAAATTTAGCTGATGATTAAACCTACACTTTAAAGAACATTTTTGGGCTAAAGACGTCACAGAAACCAAGCAAAAAGAAACGGAAAATTGTAAACTAAAGATAATAGAGACCCTGATAAAGAAATATTAAGAGACCAATAATTTTAAGAAGAGAAAATGTTGACAAAATACATCGGCGACTCAGCGAGCCTCGGAAAACAACACAAGGAGATAAGTTTAGTATGGGATAAAAACCCAACTTACTTGCAGGTTCGGTTGGTTCGGGATTAACGCACCTCGGGGTCTGACAGCTGTCCGAACCTACCTCGCTTCGCTCGGTAGGTTCGAACAGCTGTCAGACCCCTCGGTGCGTTAATCCCGAACCAACCTCCCTGCAAGTAAGTTTGTTATATTATCTAAACAGTATTTCTTCTTCCAAGAATAATGCAGGTACAATCCAAGAGTGGCATAAAATCCTAAGGCACTGTAATTCTGCAGATATTCATAACCTTGAAAAGTTTCTAGATGGAATGAAGTTAAGTAGTGATGAGGAGGAGGACTTTAAAGTATGCACACAAAATAAGATGACCCAGTCAAGAAATAGGACCACTGATAAGAGAGCCAATGCCCCACTTGATCAAAGTGACAATGGTAGGGAATTTATTGGGCAGGAGTTCAAGTCTCTACTCTGAGAACAAAATTAAACATAAAAGTTGAATGAGCGAGGTGTGTTAAATTTTTTTATTCCACTGAATTTGATAACAAGAGACATCAAAATTGATGAAGAGGTAGACTCTCAAAATTGATTTCAGGAATTCCCCATCTTGCAAAAATATTTTTTAACTTAGCTATCACCATCCTACAAGTTTAATCTGATACATAAGCAATCTCAAAATAACGAAAATAATAGTCTACTACGGCAATATATTTCTTCCCGTCGAATTCAAGTGCATCAACAGCCACTTATTGCCAAGGATGCTCAGGCAACAGTGATGGTTCAACGGCTCTCTTCTTTGTGATGGTCGATTGACTTGGCAAAAATCACAACACGAAGATCCCTCTTTGATGTCCTTGGAAATACCAGGCTACCAAACGGGCGAATTTGCTAGCTCCAAGCATTTTGTCACCCCAAGATGACCATCATGAATTCTTTGGAGGATTTCCTCTCTCATGATAGAGGCAGGTATGACAATCTGGTTGCGATAAATTAACTTCCCGTCGACATACAAAAGTTTGCCACGATAAGGAAAGAAACTTTGCACATTTTCAGGAGCCTGCGTCTGATACTTCGGCCAGCCATTTAGAACTAATTTAGTTACTTCCAGAAGCTCTTGGTCTTCACGAGTCGTTTTCTCTATTAGCTGAATCTTCTCTTCCGATGCTGGTTTGCTTGATTCAATTGCGTTCAGAAATACTTGTACTTCATCATCAAGGTTATCGCAACCATTGGTGCTGAAGGGCAACGGACTTCAAGAAAGAGCATCAGCAAGAACAAGATCTTTACCCAGGAATGTATGCAGCGATGACATTGAATCTACGTAAATGCATCCAAATGCGTTGACGTTGAATTGGAACTCTGTCCAAGGTTTGTTGATTTATCAGTGGTACAAGAGGTTTGTGATCTGTCCGCAACTCAAATACATGAAGACCAGCCAAATATCAGTAAAACTTCTCACAGGCCCAAACTGCTGCAATACATTCGTTTTCAATTTGTGCATAATTCTGTTCTGATTGTGTCAACATTCGAGAGCAAAACACGACAGGCTGAAAGGATTTATCATCTCCTTCTCGAAGCAACACCCCACCAATTCCATAGCTACTGGCATCAGAACTGACTACTGTTTGGGGTTAGGGTCATAAAACGCTAACACATGAGCAGTGGATACCACCTGCTTCACTCGCTTGAAGGCTTCTGCTTGGGGCAAGCCCCAAACTCAGGCAGAACTTATTTTTAACAAATCATTTAAAGGCTGTAATATTGACGAGAGGTCTGGCAGAAACTTCCCCAGATAATTAATCATGCCAAGTAAATCTTCGTAATTCAGACATATTACTCAGGAGCGATAACTCAATAATCGCCTTAACCTTCTTAGGATCGGGTTTGATGCCATCCTTGCCCACACGATGACCAAAAAACCCTAACTCTTCTTTACAGAACTCGCATTTTGCTTTTTTCAACTTAAGCTCAGAATGTTTGACTGTATCTAGAACCCCGTCCAAATGAGAATTGTGTTCTTCAATTGATTTCCCATAAATTAAACTATCATCCATAATAACTTTAGTACCAGGGATTCCCTGAAGAAGATCGGTCATCAGCAATTGAAAAATTTTAAAGGCAGAAGATATCCCCAACAGAAGTCTTTGAAAACAAAATTGACTAAAAGGGGTAATGAAGGTCGTTAATTTAGAACTTTCAGTTTGTAACGGAATTTGCCAAAATCCACTGGTGCATCTACTTTCAATACCTGAAGTGATGGGGCAAAATCATTTAAACTAGGCAAAATGTATTTTTCCTGTTTAACAGCCTCATTTACTTTCTTTGAATCAAGACAAATTCTTACTTGACCATTTTTCTTGGGAACTGGGGCTACTGGGGCACACCACTCAGTTGGCTCAGTGACTTCTATAATCCCCTCATCTTTCATTCGTTTTAATTCAGCTTTGACTAGGGGCAATAGGGAAAATGGTATACGCCTTGGCATGTTCACACTACAGGACTTAGCATTGTCTTTTAGTTGTATCTTAACAGGTTCACATTTCAATAACCCTATATCTCCAAATACATTGTGATCAGTAATTTCACGCACCCTCTTAACCGAACCCATTTGACATGAATGTTCTCGACCGAGCAAACAGTTTACATTTTCCCCACGAACAAAAAAATACGAACTGAAGAATTCACTGATTTATACAAGACTACAGTGATTTCGCCAATACATGTATAATTGTTCCCCCAGGATCCTTTGCCATTACTTGACATTACTGAACCCAAAAGGAATGTTTCGTCCCACTCTTGGACGTCATCGTCCAACTTTCTTAAAACTCCACCAAAAGCTTTCCTTTGCATAGTTTTAATTCTACAAACTGTGGCAAAATGCCATAGTTTAGCACACTTTCTACATTTCTTATGCCTTGCTGGGCATTGTGATTCTTTAGCTTGCTTTCTATTG
Organism: Muricea muricata; assembly: GCA_963855995.1. Taxonomy (NCBI): domain Eukaryota; kingdom Metazoa; phylum Cnidaria; class Anthozoa; order Malacalcyonacea; family Plexauridae; genus Muricea; species Muricea muricata. The sequence continues at coordinate 57,182,776 of OY979716.1, forward strand.
CACCTACCACACAGCAGTTGTTGTTGTTGTGGCGATAGTGACTGTCTTTTGTTCCAATCCCTGCGGTGGCAATATCGTCATCGTTGCACTTCATCAATCTGCTTTGTTTCCAATGATTCTCGCTCGGTTGATTGGCTTTTGACTAACTCTGCTTGTCTGGTGAGTTCTACCACTGTTTGTAGATCCAAATCGCTTTTCATTTGTAAACTTTGTGACATGTTTTTATCTAATAGTCCAATAACTATACGATCTTAACTTTGTTCATCTTGTGCATCCGCAAAATCACAGTTCTCTTCCAATTCGTATAGGCTATGGATGAACGCTTCGACGGATTCTCCTGCATGTTGTCTGCATTGATGAAACCGGCTCTCTTGTGAATTACGTTTCGTTTCGGGACAAAATACACGTCAAAACGTTCTAAAATAGTGTTGTAATTCTCTTTGCCTTCTTCTTCGAGAGTAAATGACTTATGGGTGTGCTCTGCTTGCTTTCCCATCGAGTATATTAACATACTTATTTGAATTTCATCCTCCTCTTTGTTTAGCTTTGTAGGTATTCTGTAACGTATAAAGGGCTGCTTCCATTCAGGCCAAAGTTGTGGCTTTGTAAATTGAAAGTTCTCTGGTAGATTTATTTTCAACATATCTCGAGCAACTAAAGTTCAAACGACCATCACTGCCACCATGTTTTGAATGTGAACTCTTACTCTCGATATCACTTTATTAAAGAGATCCTTAACTATTTACATCAGTTGTTTTTATACGGTAGTATGCCCGCAAAGTAGAATAATAATTATGCTTGATGACCAAATTACAATATTCTAATACAACAGTAGAAAGTCACTGATAGTACTGCTAATGTTATCACAGATTGTTGTTATAGGACGAATGACATCCCAGCTTCTTATTCACAAGTAGTAAATTCACCAGATGCAGCTAGGTAGAAAAAGGCCATGGATGAAGTATTTGACCCTCTAGTAAGTAACAAAACATTTATACTCACCATGGCCAAACTCAACCTTGAAATAGTAGGTGGAAAATGGGTCCATACAATATAATCAGGTCCTAACAATGAGGAGACATATAAGGCTAGGCATGTAGCAAAGTACTATTCCCAAGTCCTAGGTGTAGACTACCGTGAGACATTTGCACTAACAGCTTGGATGAACTCAATTTGAGTATTATTACAGCATGTGGTGCAAAACAATATGATTGTCTATCAGATGGATGTTAAGGCAGCATTTTTAATGCTCCCATTGATTGTGGCATCTTCGTTGAACAACCTAAGGGTTACGAGAAAGTGGAGAAGAATGATAAAAAACTGGTTTTAAAACTCAATAAATCTCTGTACAGTCTCAAACAGAGTGGTGGGAACTGGAATGCAACATATCATAACTAACTGACAAAGGAAAGGTTTTTGCAATCCCGTACCGATCCTTGTATTTACGATACGTTTGCTGATGGTGATGCCAGAAAGTGCATTATCTTAATTAATTGGGTAGATGATATAATTATTTCTGCAAGTAACTTTGATTTGTTACAACGTGTGAAGGGAGACTCAAGTGAGAAGTTTGAGATGAAGGATTTTGGAGTCTTGCACCGGTACTTAGGTACTAGATGACCAGCCAACTTCACAAATTGTGATCAGTGATGGCATTTTCTGTTACAAGCAGCCAACAATGCTAGACAGCTTTCAATACACATATTCTTTTATATTTTTGCTGTTGGCACCTGCAATTCAGAATATGAACAGAGATATTTGAAGGTTTTTTGAATTTCATGGACATTGATTCATTTTGAATTTGCTTTATCTTGTACGTTTTTGTTGCCACGCAACAGGTTCTAAACTGTGATTGGTCACCATAGTATAATTAGTGGCAGCTGGGAAATTTGCCACTGCTGTGCAAAAATATTGTTGGCGGCTGAACACAAAATGTAATTAGCATATTATTTGCAAAATACAGATTGGTTTCAGAGGTGCTCGGAATTTAGTTTCTTTGACAAGCCAGTTATAATTTTGTTCACAATTGTTCACTGATTTCAGTAAAGGACTGATATAGCTGTCAGTTAATCATATTTTGAAGTGATGACATCGTCTGTTGAAGCAAATTTCCAAACTTTGACATGTGAGTGGGTTGCGAAGAATTAAGCGCGATGCTGAACTTACGTTTGACTTAATACTGAAAAATTTAGCTTTTGCTCCAAAAAGATATTTGCTTCCTGGTACTTCCAATATGTTTATGTTCCTTTCGAAACCAATTTTTTTGTTTTATAAATTTCGCTCATGGCCAATAGTTTGTTGTGAAACTTGCTACCGGAAAAGTACTTTAAATTACGGTTGTTGTTGAAATGGTTGTGAAAGTGATAAAACATCCACAATCACGTGGGCCGTCAGTGCAATGATGTCTTTGATACTGTATAAATGTTTTCTTACAAATGGTAAAGATATTTTTCAATTGACTAATGCGTTTAGTCGATGGATTTCAGTGACATTTTTGTATTGTTGTTCGAGTACGAGCGTTGACTAGTTTGAGTCGAATTTTAAAAAATCAGCCTTTTGCTCCAACATGATTTAGCTCGAACTTGGCCTTCATGTTTATATCTACTCACCTGATTTGTTAGCGTGCTCTTGAAAATTACGCTAAAAGGTCGTTTAGTCCACTTAAAATGCTTTTGATCCATGTTTGTTATATGATTTTTAAATATCACGCGTAAATCACGCAATTTCCACGCGTTCACGCAGGCTTATCTGGCGCATGCTCAGACAAATTTCCCAGCTGCTATAATTAGTAGATTTTGACCAATCAGCACACATCTCCAACGTAAACAGAACAACAAGACTAAAGAGATCACTGAACATCGGTTTTGTATTATTGCCAATAAAACCTACGAAAGATTACAAATATAAGGTAAGTTACTTAATAAAAATGTAAGTAATCATTACTGTTTCTTTTGTGATAAGAGTGAATTATTTATTGCAGTAATTCACTGTTTAGTTCAATGCTGTTTGATACTTCGATTGTTTGTATGACTTGAATGAAGCATATCAAATTACTAATATATAAATATTTGGCATCGCTGGGCTTTCATGCTTTAGTCTAAATACTGTGTCAAAGTTGAAAGTTAGTCGGAAAAGGTTGGTTTGGCCGTTTTGTTCAGCTGAAACACAAATAGTCAAAACAGCAACTTGTATGTATAATCACACTTTAGACACGATCACACGAATGTTTTATTCATGCTTTTATTATACCGCTGCTGGGTTGACTTGATGAAAGATAAGCTAACAATTGTTAGAGCAGATAAAGTCTTTTTATAATTCTGTTTTTATTGTGATTTTTTAATATGGAATTTCTGAGTTTTGTTTTGTTTCAGGTATAGCAAAATATTTTCAGTTCATTCTTCAATACTTGGTCTCTATTTTTTGACGTTCTTTTATGTTTTTTGCACTTCGATCAGGTGCCTTGATGGGTAAACTTACTATAGCAAGAACGATGCCATTTTAAATTTAGATCGATGTTTTCAGCTGTACCAAGTTAGAGTTAAATACCGAGAAGGAGGGATGTATGTCAAATACAACCCTCGAGGATGCGCAGCGTCCAAGGGCTGTATATGACATACATCCAGACTTTCGAGGTATTTAACCAACTTAATTTATTTTTGAAGAGGTTTTCTAACAGAGTCTTTTAACTTTAAACAATTTAAGTCAAGATTTTTCCACAACTTTGATCTAAATATTTATTCAAGGTAAATAACCTATATACAACCCGCAGTACATCAAAGAAAACCGACTCAAAAATAAATTAATAGTGGTTAGAACTCTATTAATAACACTAAGGGAACTTATATCATGGTCATGGCTTCACAGGATACCCTAAAGGTCGAAATGTCGAGAGGGCACTGGGTTTCTCACTCACTGGGACTGTATCTACTTCACCAAATTTAGCTAAAGAGGGAGCGCGTAGCGCAACAATCATTACTCCCCTTCGGGCTCCTAGTCCCAGTGGGGAAGTAGATCAGTCCCAGTGAGTGAGAAACCCAGTGCTCTCTCGACATTTCGACCTTTAGGGTATCCTATAAAGCCATGACCCTTATATCATTCAGTAAATGTTTTCATTTTAGGGCCAGATCGACAACTCTACTTCACCCTTCCTCTGTGGCACTATTCAACTCAATTCCACTGGCTGTTCCAACCTAAGTGCCCTCCTAAAACAACCAGACAGGAGTAATATTTTCTTTTGATTCCCTTTTCACCTTTTTTAGGATGGTTATTGGTAATATAGAAGCTATGTTAGAAATAGAATTTCGTTTTGAGCAAGGTCTTAAAGCCATTTTTGCTCATCAAATTTGGCAAGAATTTAAGCTGGACTTAGTCTTACTAAACGATGGTGATACCAGTGTGATAAAAGCTAAGATACTTAAGCAACTAATACCATAAAAATATGAATTACTGCTGTAAACAGGTTCACACTTGACCAATAAACCGGGGAAAAAAGCTAGACAAACACTGTTAAAAACTACATTGCTAAATTAAAATTAAACAGAAAATAACATGTGTAGAAACTTCACAGCGTATTTTGCTTTCCTTGCCTTTTTTTCTAAATGTATTTCGACAAAAAAAGTGTGGAGACAATCGAAATTCGTTGTGAGCTTCGTAGGAGATCTTCGTTGTCAAGGCAACAAAGGAAAGCACCAAAGTTGAACTCGAGCATTAATTGGTTGTGTAGTGTTGTTTACTACTCCGAGAAAAACCTACTTGTAATTTTCCATATACTTCCATATTGTTGTGAAAAGTCAAAGCAATTTCCAGGGTGCAACTGTCGGTGCTAACAGGCCGAATATGTTAGGTAAGTTTCTAGGTAAGTGTAAAACAATCTGTTAATAGTTGTTTGCTTGTAACACAAAATGCCCTCAAAAATTTTTTAAAGCGTAATTCTAGATTATGCAAGTCTGTTTTAACAGATGCAGTATAATATTAATTTTACAGCGCCATTCACGGTAAGATCAAAACTCGGTTGAGCCAATTTTCAGGTCCCTACAAGCGCGGGGCCCCAACAAGCCCGAGGCCCTTACAACTTACAAGCGCGAGGCCCCTACGACTTACAAGTGCTCAGCTGGCAGTTATGTCGCGGTTCCTTTAAAAGTCTTGTCCTTAAACACCCTGGGCTGTGTTGAAAACAAGAGTAAAACGAACAGTAAATAAAGCTCGGATTAATTCAGACTTGCAGTTGCAGCGCATTGATGGCAACCCGTTGTGTGTTCGCGCTGTCAGCTGCTGTCAACGGCCACAACTGTACCACGACAATCACGTTACTCGTATTACAACGAGGTGAAACTGCAATCAGGGATTGAGGCTTTTCTTTCTACTGTGTGACTGTATCTTTTGTATTATCATCAAACTCGCAATTTGCAAAGCTGAAACATCAAAAAACAAAAAAAGGAGGAGTAGGCTAAACTTCTAGAGCTTGGTAAGTGTTTAACTATTATTTATTTATTTCTACAAGGCGTATTAAAGTGTATTGCGGACACAATGCGTCAATTATAATTCACGGGGTCGATTCACTTTTAGATCGATATTAACTAGATACGATTCCTATAAAAGAACATCATTATTCATTCACTATGAGGATGAATCGTGCGAAATTTTAGAATTTAGTGAAGTGGTTCTAAGACCTTACTATGGCATTAATTGCACGTCTTAAGTGAGACAACATACCGCCTTAATCTGTAATTTATTTATTTCACGCACATTTTACCTTTATTAACTTACGTTTTGATTTATACCGAAGATCAATACACGCACACAAACCACAGTATACACTATTGTCTGTTCATTTGCGTGTTTTGCTTCGAGTTGGGCAGTGGGTTCTTATATTTATCTTACGGTTATGAATTACGACTTCACGTGTTCCGCAAATTTTTAGTACTTGCTTACAGCTTACTATTGGCACATTGTTGGTTTTTTCTACTATGTAATATTGATAACATTATTGTTTATATATTGGTAACATTATTGTTTGGATATACTTAGGAATTTTAATACACTCTGTGGTCAGCAGTGTATAGCCTCTGGCGTGCTAGATGAGTTGTACAGGTGGTGGCGGTTGTGTCAGGGATAAGAATCGTAAATATGTCTCTAGCGCGGCAAAGCGAAAGGCGAGACAGGAACGCGAATCACGGGACAGTAAAATTTTGAGTAAGGTTCCAAAAATATCAGAACTGTTTTTGCCTAACCCTCTAGAGGCCATTGTTGTTCAGGAGCAACATAAAATTAAAGTCCCCCCCGTCCGGTATCTATGTTGATTTTTCCCATTAAACGCCATTGTTGCTACTAAGCAACACTTAAAGCTAGCATCCAGCCCTACAGAATACATCTCGGTCAGTTATCACATGTTCATTAAGTATTCAAGATGTCTGCTTCAACAAGTAAACAGGGAGGCGCGCGTAAGGTAAGAAATATTGTGCTAAATTTCTGTTTTATTCTATATTTCTTCGTATTTTAAAATCGGAATATTGAAGTTTACAACTTAGAGATTATATTTATTTACTTTGAGTTCAGTTTTCAAGAAAAATACTTTTAAAATAAGCCGTGGAATAAGCGTGTTGCTCTGAAGCAACATTGGTTTGTAAGTGCAACATGATATCACAAGTGTGGCAATTACTTTTCTTCTTATTGACCATGAACTAGAAGTATTTATACATATTTTCTGTAAACTATTGTCTATTTGATCAATGTAAGAACAGATTGTTTGAGGCAGGAGTTTATGTTGACAATTTTTTTAGTCTTTATATTGGTTATGAGCTTTTTTATTCATATTTACATATTTTCAACTTTACAGACGAGACAATTGTTTGAGTTGACAGACATTCTAAGTGCAGTAACAGCGTCTGATAGTGAATGTGAGGAGTTATCTTCTGGAGATGAATGTAGTGATGATGATGAGCTATGGGAGTTAGGAGCAGAAGGTAATTCTGATGATGCTGATATCAATTTGGAAGATATTCATGGCAATGATGATGTTGATGATGAAAGTGGCTCTAATAATCATAACGATGGTGACAATGATGATGTGAGAGATAACCCTAAAGCCCAGAAAAAAAAAAGCAAATCAAGGCAATACCAGTTTGAAACACGCCGACCATTTATTCCACCAGATCTACCCCCTGATCCAGAATATCCAACACCAGATGACCATATCCCTGTCGACTATGTCAAAATATTCATAACAGATGACATGTTAGAAAACCTGGTGTTAGAATCTAACAAGTATGCTACAGAGAAAACAGGCTCATGTCCCAACTTTACTAAAGCAGAACTGCTAACATACATTGGGATGTATTACTTGATGGGAATTGTTCGGGTTCCTAAGATTGATGATTACTGGAGCAATAATCTTCGATATGAACAAATTGCATCCAAGATGTCACGCAATAGATTTCGTCTAATACATAGGAGCCTTCACTTTGTTGACAACAATGTTGCTTCAGATGAAGACAAGCTTGACCGAGTATGGAAATTGCGACCATGGATTACAAAACTTAACTCGAACTTCTCAGTTATTAGCTGTGACGAATTTCAGTCGGTTGATGAAATTATGGTTCCTTTCAAAGGACGTTCTGTGCTTCGGATGTATCTGCCAAAGAAACCGAAAAAATGGGGCATCAAGTTATGGGGTCGTGCTTCACCCAGTGGTATTCTTCATGCCTTTGATGTCTATCAAGGAAAAGGAACTGGCTTGGATGGACAAGAAACTGATGGATGTGGCTTGGGTGGTAATGTTGTTTTGCAGTTGACAGAAACATTGCCTCAAAAGCCATTCAAGATATTCGCAGACAATTTTTTCACCAACTTTGCTGTGGCTGAAGAATTGAAAAAGCGAGGACTTCAGTACACAGGAACTATTTCTGCGAACCGCTTGCACAAAGCACCACTGAAGTCTGAGAAGGAATTGAGTAAAGATGGCAGAGGAACTCATTGTAGTGTTTATGAGTCAACTATTGGTCTGTGTTTGGTCAGATGGCTGGACAACAAGGCTGTGACCCTTTTGTCAACCTACCTTGGATCGACACCTTCATCAAAAGTAAAGCGCTATAACCGGTCTCTGAAGAAACATGTTGATGTTGACCGTCCAGCTGTGATTGCAGCCTACAATGCCAACATGGGTGGTATTGATCTTTTTGACATGATGAGCACCCTATACAAGCGTCAGATCAAATCAAGAAGATGGTATTTGTATATTTTCTACCATACCCTTACAATGGTCATGGCTAACGCCTGGTTTTTATATCGTCGACAGTCGAAGTCACTGAAGAATGCCAACCCCTTACAAATGAAGGAATTTCAAATTCAGGCTGCCACATCCCTGATGTGTCAAGGAAAGGTGCCCCGTGGCCGTCCTTCACTACAGTCTGCACCACCTGCCAAGAGAAACCGCGTTCAACCTGGACCACAGCTAGACATAAGGTATGACAATGTTGGTCACTTCCCCACATCTCAGGAGAAGAAGGGAAGGTGTCGCTACTGCCCTACAGGTTTTAGCCATTGGACCTGTTCCAAATGCAATGTGTACTTGTGCATGGTTTGTGGGAAGAATCCAAAGAACTGCTTTCTTGCATTTCATCAGAAATAAACTGAATTGTCAAACAATGAGATAACTGACACCTAACTAGAACTTGTATCCTTTGTATATATAACTACTGTAAATTTTACAAATTATCTACTTACTTGTACTCTATAACTGGCATATTTGTCTATTTTAATCTTTTACTCAAACAGTTAAATAATTTTGGTATTTTTACATACACATTGTTGGTGTAATTTTTTGCGATTTTCGTTCCCATTGTATACTTGAATGACCATTGTTGCTCTTGAGCAACAATCCAAAAAACTGGGTTCGGCAGGTCAAAAAACATTTTCGACCAAAAAACCAGTTTTCTGGTCCAAAAAGCACTAATAATTGAGTAGGTAGTAATTTTATCATGTTTTATAAGGAGGTTGGCCTCCAGAGGGGCCTAAGTATGGCAATGTTAATGTGATTGAGCCCAACGTTGAGGAGCCTACTACCGATTCACCCTCACAAGCACATGGCCAAGATGCTCCCTACCAGTTCACTGCCACTGATAACGCTGTGCCCATGAACCCGATCCCGGCAACAGCGCCTGAACAATTCGAGCTATCTGATCAATTTTTTAAATCTGATAGTCCTTCCACCTCTACCGGTGCATACTCATGTGATTTAGGGATGTGGCCGGCTTGTATTTCAGACAGAATGAGAGAATTCTGGGCAGCAAAAGGAAGCAGTGAATGTAGAAACATGGATGCGGATTTCAGTGAATCTTCCTATCAATTTGAGGGAGAGAATTATAAGCGGCAATGCAACAAAAGCTTGTTCACATACACGCATGATCCCACGAGTCAGCAACATCCTCGAATCTGGCTCTGCTACTCTCTACCTCAACGTGCAGTGTTTTGTTTCGCGGGTAAACTGATGGCTGACAGTGCAAGTTTTGGGAAGGAGGGCTACAAGAATTGGAAACACGCGTCCTATTGTATTCATCGTCACGAAAGAAGTGTAGTTCATAGGGATGCCATGATCCAGTTACTTCAAACGCAGCGATGCTGGCTGCCGCGTTGATTCGGAATTTCTTAGACAGGCCAATAACGAGCGTGATTATTGGCGTGCTGTGCTTGAGCGAGTGACAGAAACTATCCGTTTCATGTCTGAGTGTGGCTTATCATTCCGTGGTTCGGATGACGTTATTGGATCCCCTGCAAATGGTAACTACTTGGGCATATTGGAACTGATAGCTAAATTTGATCCATTTCTAGCACAACACATCAACCACAACGCCAACCAAGGACGGGGTCACACATCCTATTTGTCGAAGACTATTTGTGAGGAGTTTGTTGGTTTGATGGCAAATCGTGTTCAGGAGCAGATTATTGCAGAAGTAAAGGCCGCCAAATATTTCTTGGTCTGTAGACTCTACCCTAATATTACCCACATGGACCAACTCACCTGCATTCTTCATTATGTGTTGCCTTTGGGTACTGTCGAACGATATTTGACCTTCCTGGAGATGCATGGTCATACCGGAAAAGAACTGGCAGAGAGTTTACTTGAATTTTTGAACACCCATCGCATCGATGTTCCGGATTGTCGTGGACAGTCGTATGATAATGCGAGCAGCATGAGTGGCAAATACAATGGCATGCAGGCCATTATTCGCCAACAATGTAGTTTCGCTGAGTATGTTCCCTGTGCTGCGCATTCGCTCAATCTCGTTGGTCAATCTGCTGTTTGGTTGTCGCTAACTTGCTGTCGGTTTCTTCAGCTTCCTTCAACGACTATACTCTTTTTTTGATGCTTTGACGCATCGTTGGAAAATTTTGACACATCAACTTTCCAGCTAGGGACTGCCCACCATAAAACGAATGTCGGATATTCGATGGTCGGCACGCGCAGATGCTACAAAGGCTCTGTTTATGGGCTACGATGAAATTAATGCCGCTCTAGAAAAAATCGCTGGTGATGACGAGGAGAAAGCTGAAACCCGAGAGGAAGCTTGTGGACTTGCTGCCTATATGAATCGATTAGAATCTGGAATTCTTTTCATTCTCTGGCACCATATCCTGCACCGTTTCCACGCAAACAGCCAGGTCTTGCAATCAGCCGACCAAGACCTCAACTCGGCCGTTCAAATTTATGAATCGCTCATCGAATTTATTCACAAGCTTCGAGAGCGATTTGAAGAATTTGAAAGGAAAGGAAAGAGCCTAAGTGAATGCGAACATTATGTAAGCGAAGCAAGACGAGTGCGTACAAGAAATCGCCGTTACGATGAACCTGGATCAGAGCCTGAAGTGACGCAGACCCCAGCCAGTACATTCCGTACAGGCACGCTCCTGGTAATAATTTACAATCTTGACGCTGAGTTAAGGAAACGATTAGATGCATACGCTACTGTGGCTGCAAGGTTTGGCTTCCTTCGAAAGCTTAAGGAACTCTCCTCTGAGGAAGTTGTTGAAAATGCAAAGCGCTTTCAAGAGGCATATTCCAATGACATAGAAGCTAGCCTGTCTGAGGAAATGCTACAGTTTTCAGCTTTCCTCAACACAGACTTTGTTAAGAAAACGCTGCAAGTCACAGCAACTTCACATCCTGACAGACCTTCAGTGCTATCCTCCAGAGTGTCTGATGATAAAACTGTCGAGCAAGATGATGACGATGTGGAAATGGATGTAGAATCGTTGGAATTACGTATGTATCGGCTTCTCGTCACTAAGAATCTGGAAACAGTATTTCCCAATACGATTATTATGCTCCATATGTACCTGAGCCTGATGATCTCAAACTGTTCAGGAGAACGGACATTCTCCAAACTTAAATTGATCAAGAGTCAGTTATGATCATGCATGACCCCCTGTACTTATCCCTTGACAGTATCCCCCCCCCCACCCTTTTTGAGATGCATTTGTCTCTATTATGAGCTCTACTGGCTTCTAGAAAAGGGCCCTTCCATTCCATGCTTGAAAGTGGTCCCTCCATCGCAGAATCTCCTCTTTGGAGGCTTGATCTAGTTGTGTTGGAGCCTCGTAAGAATGGCAAAAGGCCATAGTCTTGTTTTTAAGATTCTGTAGGTGTCTGGAATGCGGAGGGGGAGGGGGGGGGCAGGGAAGATCACTTGAATGGAAGAGGTCAAGAGCCCAGGAATTTTGATAATTCCCCTACTGATATTTCTAATAGATCTAGAATGTTTTGGCACTTCTTCCAAATCTTTCTTAGTTTTTCTCCTGGCAAGTAAAGGGAAACGTCTCTGGTGTCCACTAGGACCCCTAAAAACTCTAATCATTGTACTGGCTCTAAAAGGGATTTCTTGTAATTGACAATGAAACCTAGGCTTTCTAGCAAATTCAGAGTTGACGCTGCTTGTAAGAGGGCTAGATGATGCGACTCTGCCATCAAGTGTATCGTCTAAATAAATAATTAGCTGAAACCCTCTTTGTCGTAGTAAAGCTATTACTGGCTTCATGAGATTGGTGAAGACCCTAGGTGTTGTTGCTAGGCCAAAGAGGAGGCAAGCAAACTCCAGCATGCTCCCTTTCATCAGAAAACGAAGGTACTTCTGGTGGTTTTTCCAAATGGGTACTGTTAAGTATGCAGCTTTTAGATCTATTTTGACCAAACAGTCCCCTTGTTTTAAGAGGTCTTTTAACATGTGGATCCCCTCCTTCTTGAAATGCTTGTAAACCAAAAACTGGTTTAGGAGTTTCAGGTTGACTACTGGGTGGTTGCCTCCCCCTTTCTTGGGGACTACAAACAGGGAACTTACAAAACCCTCCTCTAAAAGAGGTAGATTCACCAAGTGAATAGCATGCTTCTCCCGTAATTCGAATACTTCCCTGTCTAGAATTGATTTCCTGTCCTGAGACAGGGCTGGTGCATTCGGAAAACCTTTCTGAATTGGGGTTTTTACAAACTCAATTTGGTACTTGCCCTTGATTACTTGCAAGACCCAAGGGTCTTGAATAATTTGTTCCCAAATTAAACTGAAACATTTGAACCTCCCTGCTAGTTGTAAATTGTTAATCTGACTTTGAAGAACAAGATGTAAAAACATACCTTGGGGCAAATGTTTTGGACGAGTCTCTTCTATTGCAGGTTGGGTCTGAATGCACGTGGGCTCTGGAAACGAGGGAACTGTCCACGATAGGTTTGGAATGACTGAAATGTGTTACACATCTGGCCTTCACGGCGTTTTAAGGATCCTTAGGAGGCTGCTCCTCGAAAAAAAGGGCTTGCCTACTTTTGATGCTTTGCCAATCGTCTCCGGCTGTTTCTGATCGGATTTTTACACATTGTTCAAAGCCTGGGCCAAATAATTGCTGCTCGGTATCCGTGAATTCTTCATTATCCAAGGATGTCAAAAGTCGGCAGCTCTCCGCGTCGCCAGCTATGTGGGTGGAAACGTCCCCTGTCATACGCATTGCGTGCTTTATACATGTCATAAACATGGAATGCTTTCTTTATCAAGCTCAATTGCATCGTCTTTTTCCATGGTGTGAAACATCAAGAATATCCAGGACTGTATCTTGCAACTCATTCAAGGGCTTATCCGGGGCTGCCACCCCTTGAACAAAGGGCTTGAGATACTGATCGAGCGATGGTGTGTATATGCAATCAACATGTGGATGAGGGAAAGTTTCAACCAAGCTTCGGCGTTCAAATCTATTCAAGCGCTTGCTGGCGGTGTTTAGGAAGGTGCTCAACTCCACGCTAGCCCCGTCAATGAACAAATCACTGTTTGTGTCTTTTTGAAAGTCCAATTCGGGACCAATCAAGCTGCTTGTGCAAGGTTGTTTGCTCGCCATGTTCCATGCGATGTGGTGATCAGCACATGGTCGTTTTTCGCAACCCAACTGATCCACTGATTCAGCAGGATTTACACTTGCTTGTGAGATCTGATCAGTGTTAGCATTCATACCCGTTAGATCTACTGAAACTACGGGATTGACTGGTTCTGCAAGGCCTACAGGCATAGCAGTATTGACACCCGAAGCATCAGGATTTGAAGCAAAATTCTTTGCTATAGTTGTCCAAATTGCAGTCAAAATCTACGGGATAAATTCTCTATCGGCCAAGATAGCTTGAGTGAGACCAGTAGTACACGGCGTCGTACCGTCATTAGACTATTTCTGCTCGAATGGTTCCAGATTCTGAATCATTTCAATGTCGTTAGAATTTTCTTTGTCCGCCGTACTTGGGAGTGAAAAAAAAAGACGACAAACAGGCACAGATCAGTGGGGTTTATTGACAGTGCTGTGCTTTGTTTAAGTACAAGTTTAGTTATTTGCATTGAATTCACTGTATTTTGTTGCTAAAGTAGTGAAAATAAAGATAATGCATTGTTAAATTGAAGTCGAGTATCTCAAAATATAATTTGCCATGTTGGCCGGAAATGAATAATAACAAGCCAAAGATTTTAAAGATGGATCATATTTTCCTTTGTAAATCTACATAATTTCATCCAGAGGCAACATAATAGATCCACACTCTGGAAAGTTTCATATTTATATTACAATAACAACTTTTTCTATCCACAAATAACACTAATTATCCCCATAAAGTTTCCCAGTAAAATCACAGCAATATTACATAATCAATGTCACACACACTAATCATGTGGCATTAAAATAACTCAAAATTTAATATGAATTTGAGTGCAGTTCTTTACAAAGATAACCCCATCTGTTCTTGGATTTGATAAGGTTATTGATATGGAATCACTTGCATTAGAAGATCCCAACTTATATGGGCAGATTGTTGGAAGCCTTATGCGTGTTATGACAGGTAATAGACCAAATTTGTGCCGCATTGTTACAAAATTATCTCAACACATGTCAATACCAACAGTGGTAGCTTTAAGTGCAGCAAAGCATGTTGGTAGGTACTTAAAAGGAATGTCTGTTTTAAGTTCAAAATTTAGAAAAATGGAACATCCTTTGAAGCTGATAGTAGTGTTGTTTTAGTCAACTAGAACTAAAACTAAAACCCCCTTTTAGTCAACCCAAAATGATTTAGTCAACTAAAACCAAACTAGAACAAAAGGAGCTCAGAAGATACACACTAGAACTAAACTTGAACTAAACTTGAACTAAAGGAAAATCAAGAACAGCAACTAAAACTAAACAAGACTAAAATTATTCTTTTAAGAACTTGAACTAAACAGGGACTTTATCCCCTTAGCTAATAATTGCGACTAAAACTAAAAATCTTTCGTTAACAGATTATATGTTTATGTTTATCCTTTATAAATATTTTCAAAATATCATTTTGAAATATGGAAATTTGGCCTTTCGGGGCTGCTTCGTACACGATCGCCAACTTTCGCCATTCCCGCCATTAATTTATTTCCTGGAAAAGCGAGCTACATCTAGTTCTCGTACTGGAATTCGAAGAACAATAAATATGGATGCCGAATCGGACTGTGTTTACACTTCAGCGGGTTCAAACCTCAGCGGTTCAGGGCGACCAAGAAGCCCTTTGTGGAATTATTTCGAGTATATTGAATCTAACGACAAACGTGTTTGTAAAATTGAATCTTGTGGGGTAGAAGTACGTGGAAAATTTACTACGAATCTCAAAAGACATTTGGAACAAAAGCATGCGGAATGTTACTGTGAAGTTGAGAAGATTGAAGAGGAAAAGAAGAAAACTTCGAATCAATCGAGTTCCTCTTCTAGAACTGTAAAAAAGAATGATGCGAAGCAACGTAGTATGGATGATTTCATGAAAAAAATGCTTACCAAAAGCAGAGCAAAAAATACAGAGTGTTAACAAGAAAACTTGCTATTTGTGTAGCTACAACGAATATGGCGAATAGCATAACTGAATGTGAAGAATTTAGGGAGTTTGTTGAAGAACTTGATCCCAGATATACAAATATGCCAAGGCGAACAGCACTCAACAAAGAAATTGACAAGGTTTTATTCGAACTAAAGCAAAAAATCACATGTCTTCTCCAGAATGCCAGAAAAATAAATCTTACAGCTGATATATGGACTAAGAAGGGGATGTCTTCATTTCTTGGAGTCACTGCCCATTTCTTTAACAGAGTTGATCACAAAAAATACAATATAACACTCGCTGTTCGACCATTTGAATCCCCTCATACTGGGAACAGGATTTTAAGTGGGGTAAAATCTATTTTGTCAGATTATGACCTACGCATCCAAGACATTGGTGTTATTCTGATTGATAATGGCAGTAATATGATTAAGGCCTTCAATGCCGACTCTCTTTTATATAAATCTAGTAACTGAAGACAATGATGGAAAATCTCAAGATGGTGAAGATACTGGGGAGCCTGAAGGTATTAGGACAACAGATGAGAACAGTTTTGATGCTGACACAACCATTGAAACAATACCTTCACAGCTACAAAGCATTAATGACATAGAAGAGTATGAATTTAATGAAGGCGATCATAATATTGCTTTTGTTGGATATTGTCAAAGACTTAGCTGCTTTTCTCACACATTGCAGCTTGTTATGGCCGAGTTTGATAACAATGAAAGACTGCAAAGTTTGAAAAAGGTAATTAAAAAGGCACAAGCCTTGGTGTCAAAATGTAACAAGTCAGTAAAAGTTACTGAGAAGCTAACAGAACTGTCAGGTAAAAAATTAGTTTCTAATTGCCCCACCAGATGGAGTTCATCATATTTACTGATTGAAAGACTATTGTGCCTTAAGTCCTTTTTGGCAGACATTCTAGCTGAACTAGACTGGGACAATTTACAAAACAGTGATTACAAGACTTTGGTAAGCATTCGAGATCTTCTGGAGCCATTTGCCAAATATACACAACTTGCAAGTGGTGAAGATATGAGTACAATTTCTATGGCTATTCCAATTATTATGGAACTAGATATACATCTTGATGAAATGAAAAACAGACCAGGGTTGTCTGCAGCATGTACTGTTTTGAAAGATGCATTGCACAAAAGATTTGACAAAGTTTTGAAACCTGATGTAAGTGATGTTGTAAATAGTCCAGACACATTTCAAAAAGTTTATGTTGCTACAACATTCTTAGATCAAAGGTATAGGGACTTACTTGATGAAAATCAGCTTAAAGCTGCAACTACCTTCTTGTATGCATTAGCCAGTTCAAGTGAATTTAAATCAACAAATACAAGTTCTGGGCATGAAAAAAAGGTTGCATACTGAAGAAAAAGAACAACCTGTCGAGGGCCCAACAATAAGTCAAGAGAACGGGAAGCTAATTATGGATGGCACCTGCAATGTGTCAACCATAGTGCTGGATCAAAACAGTGAAAACACTTCTGACCCTGTGTTGCCACCAGCTAAGAAAAAAGCTAAAACATTTAAGTACATCACAAATATTTTAACCAGCAAGAGGAAAGATAATTTGCAGCCACAAATAGTAGTGTTATTGGTTATTGGTCATCAAATGATGCAAAACACCCACTGCTTTCTTCTTCTTTGGCTGAGTTCCTACTAACAATCCCTGCCTCCTCTGCACCCAGTGAACGGGTTTTCTCATCTGCTGGTATCGCTACGATTGGGCGCCGAAATAGACTGGATAAAACAATCTGGAGCGAGAGGTTTTGTTGAAGAAAAACAAGTTTGTGTTGAATATTGACAGTGTTTAATAGTAATTAGTAGTCTTTATAACTGTTAACCACCTGTATTTCATAGCATTTCATATTTCATTATCATTTGAAATTTGGTTTGAGAATCACTGTACCTAGATTTATGGTTCATGTATTTCTTTTATTTGGCAAAAAGATAAAATGCTAATAAATGTTCATATTGGGATATTTATGAACAAAACTTCTCTGAAGCGGGTAAAAACTAAAAAAACTCATCAGGATAAAAAAAGACATTTGAAGATTTAGCAATTTTCGCACAAAGTTCTTGTAAAGGTTGAAATCTACTACTGACAAATTTTTTGGACAATGACAGTGGTTGTACCGTTTTCTGGATTCCAACATATAATTTCTGATATTCATATGACCGCTTGTCTGAACATGTCACTCCTGGCCTTCACAGAAGTATATGTCTATGTACATTCAATATTAAAGTCCGTTGACTAAAAAACTGCTTTGGTCGCTTGACTCGTATACTGTACAGTAAAACAAACATAAAACTCCTATTTCGAATTAGAACTAAACTAAAACTAAAGTAAAATTTCTTTTTCAAAAAAAACCCTAAAAAACCGTTACAAACAAGAACTAAAACTAAGACTAAAATGAAATTTCTGTTACCAACAAGAACTAAACTAAGACTAAAATGAAATTCGAGTTTCAAACTAGAACTAAACAAAAACTAAGCATAAATTGCTGCTTCAAACTAGAACTAAACCAGAACTAAATTAAAAAGACCATACTAAAACAACACTAGCTGATAGGTGTTAGTGACTCTGATTGGGGAGGTTGTGCTAGCCATAGAAAGAGTATTTCAAGTTATTGTTTTCAAATGTCAGAATCAGGACCTTTGGTGTCGTAAAAAAGCAAGAAACAGCAGACTTGCTCTGTGTAGCCAAATATATAGCAATGGCTGAAACTGTGAAAGAAGGTAAATTTTTAAAGCAATTGTGCATTGATTTAGGGATATTACAGGTAAGTAATAATCCCCGAGCCAACGGCGCGAAGCGCCGTTCCGGGCGTAAGCCCGGGGCGAGGGTTACTAATTTCGTATTAGCGGAGTTCAAAGTCGTTGCTCGTGATAGGTAGTAAAAGTGGTATGTCCTCACTGATCTCAACAATATGGCGGACTATCATGAATGGCTAACACTGATTGGCCGGATTAAAAATTTACTGTTGATTGATTAATCACGAATTCAACTGACAGCAAGCAAATATCTAAATTTGCTTTTTGCTCTACAATATTTTGTATTTTTGCTAAAAGATTTGGCAACTTTCACAACCAACGAAGGGCGGTCATTTATGATCTCAAGAGTATGGCGGAGTATCAGGAGTAGCAAACACTTAAGGCATCCAAAAAGGCGAGAACTGAGACGAAAACGACTGCGACAAGACTCTTGAAGAGAGATTAACTCTGGGAAAATACACAGAAGCGCCAAGAATTGGCTACGGCGTGAAACACAAGGCAAGTTTGTTGATAATGCGTATTTATACTTGTATTTTAATGCTTTATAAAGGCCGGCGTAGCCGTACTCCTCCAGTCTATTCACTGTTTAAATTCCAGAGTAAGTTTATGTTTTGTATTAAAATGCAAGACTGTCTTCTTATTACTGTATTTCAAAATATTGACGAACTTTACATGTAAAAGAATATGAGCGAATTGGCTTGAAACGGTTTTATTTCAAACTCAAAGTTTATGCACAGGCGGCCCAATTCAGTGTGTAGTTTCATATAGAGATCAGTAGCGAGTGGTAGCGAATTGTTTTACATATATAAAATACATAAGGTTGGCAACTAAATTTCAACTGACGAACATATGACTTTTGTTAAACACAAAATACATCGCTCGTGGAATTAAAAACAGGTAAAAAATTATAACACGTTAATCTCCGATAATTTTACTACACATACTCAATGAAAATTGTCTTGAATGTTTCCGAATGGATGCAAAATTTGAACATATTTTTCATGTATTGACAAAAAATTTCTTGTCCCCATGCGGGATGCCAGAGGTTGGCGTACACGTCAGCCTTTAAAATGCATTTATAAACTCCTATTGGTGCACTTTTAACGAAATATTCATTTAAACCAACCTCTGGCATCCCGCATGGGGACAAGAAATTTTTTGTCAATACATGAAAAATATGTTCAAATTTTGCATCCATTCGGAAACATTCAAGACAATTTTCATTGAGTATGTGTAGTAAAATTATCGGAGATTAACGTGTTATAATTTTTTACCTGTTTTTAATTCCACGAGCGATGTATTTTGTGTTTAACAAAAGTCATATGTTCGTCAGTTGAAATTTAGTTGCCAACCTTATGTATTTTATATATGTAAAACAATTTGCTACCGCTCGCTACTGATCTCTATATGAAACTACACACTGAATTGGGCCGCCTGTGGTTTATGTAGATAAAAATTTAGTTTCATCATAGACAATCAACAGAATGGACACGCAAGCTAAAGTATCAATGTTGCTGACGCGACATCCGTGATACGGCCTGATATGCTGTACTTTGGAACCCTGTGGCTGTAACTTCACTTTAAATATACTTCAGGACTTTCTATTTACATATTTTAAACAAGAACGGCAATCTCTATGGAACTATCGACTTTTAAAATTCTTTATGGATATAACAAAGCTAAAACCCAACGCTGAATGTTTGCATTCTTTTTGACTGCAGAAATGTCGCCATTGTTGTTGTTGAAAAAGGTTTACGGAAACATTAAATGGTGATTTTCCGCCTCGTTTATCTCTCTGAAAAGTTTTAAAAGTCGATAGTTCCATTCACATTTCTGTTCTTGTTTAAAATATGTAAATACGAAGTCCTGAAATGTATTTAAAGGGAAGTTACAGGGTTCCAAAGTAAAGCGTATCACGGATGTCGCGTAAACTTTAGCTTGCGTTTCCAGTCCATTCCTTAGATTGTCTATGGTTTCATAGATTTTGCAAAACGTCTAATATATGTAATTAATAGGTCGTATTTTATACCAAATTTAAGCTTACATTAGGCGTAATAACATACCGATGACAAATGTTGTGCCATTTTAAAAAATTGTCAATAAAACAAGGATTAAAAACTCAATATTTTGTCATTTTGAAAAAATATACAGAAAGAATAACAATTGCCGTGTTGCTATGACAACAACCTGTGACAGTACTTCATGTAATTCCGAAAATATAGTTGCATGCTCTTTGTTAGTGGCGAGGGGTTGCTGCATGCATGTATTTCTAGTGTATTGATTAATGCTGATAACCAAGGTGCAATTAAGTAACAAAGAATTCAGCATCCCATAAGCAGTACACAAGCATATTGACATAAATATTTTATAAGAAACCAAGTGCAGCATGGTGCAATAAGCCCAAACTATATTGCAAGCAAACTATAAAACATATTATTGATATGTTGTAAATGAGTTACATATAAATAGGGAGCTGAGACTCATTACCATATTTAGCAAAAAACCTAACCAATCACAGTAAAATGTTATGTATGTAAATATGTGTAAGCAATTGTAAAAGTATGTATTGTAATAAAAGTAGCTGTATTCAGTCTGTCATGTATTATGAGATTTCAGTAGATAAAATTGTTGGTCTTGAAGATTATGGGAATGGATATGCAGAACAAACAAAGTGGCAACAAGCTAATATGGTTTCCATCTCCAGGGTACAGCTGAAGTTTTTAACAATGTATATATTATATTATTAATTAACAGTGATTTATGTGAGCCTAAATGAACTTTTGCGCTAGTAACTAAAGTTTGATTTTAAACATTTTTTGTGGCTCCTTGAAAAATCAAGCCTGAGTGTGGTACGTAATGGATGTGTGTTAGGTAAGGAATGTGCTGCAGGAATAAGCGTATAAATACTAGTTTAAGTAAAATTTCAATATGAATCAATGTGAAATAATGAATGATTCAGGATTTTAGACCATATCAAGAGAATATCAAGAGAATATCAAGAGAATATCAAGAGAAAGTCGGAATCTGGTCCTTTTTCTATTTTAACTATTGCACAGTTTTAAATTACGTTCAAAACAGATTGAAATTTTTCATAAATATGCTTTCAATTTCGATTTATAACAAAAAGGCAAAAATGAATTGTATACAAATTATATTTTAATAACAAAAACAAATTCACACAATATTGTATGAACTCTGGGTTGGGGGCATGCAACACTTCTTTCTTTATTTGGACCAAGTATTTTCAACAACTTACATATAATATTATTTACATTTTTGCACTCACTCTAGTTGCAACATGATCAAAACAGTCATCAACAATGTTTGTGCTAATGCACCTAACAATGTTGTGCCCGGAAGGGGGGGGGGAAGGCCGAGCAATTGGTTCGGGATTTGACCGAAATTCCGTGCCCCTTGTGGGGACTTTTGACTAATCTTGGAAGCCCGGGATGGGGACATTTGCCAAATTTTAAACCATGCACTTTCTTTGTTGCATGCCACTACCGCTGATTAATATGTCCTCGACGCACTTGAGTGACCACATGGAAAGCAAGATGGCGAGCGAGAAATTGGAGTTGTTTAACTTGTTTGTTGAACGGATGAAAGCAAAAAATCTATATACAGTTGTAGAAAAATTCATTGGTGAGTATATTAAAAAAATCATGGGTGATTTGTTGTATTTGTCTTATTAAATATTAAATAATATGTGCGTATTGAATGATTTTATATTCTAAATATTAAATAATTGCAGTGACTCTGCACTGCAGTAGGTACTGTGTCATCATGTGTCGTTTGACGTTTGCCTATTCTGTATTATATATTTGTTTTATATATTCTGTGTTGGTCTAGAAAATTATCAGAATTTATTTTTATGTTTATAGTCATTTTTATATCTATTTATATTAAAAATTTAAAAATAGAAAATAAGCTTGACACCGAAGAAACTCTCAAACTTGTGTCTGAAGATGATCTTAAAGAGTTGATACCTGTAGTTGGTGAAAGGCTGCTGACTAAGAAAATTTTAAAGCAAGTTTTTCCACAATCTGATGATGAACAATGTGTATGTTATGTTTTGTAAGATGAAATCTTTCTTCTTTGATAAATTTAGGTACAAAAATTTGAAATGTTTTTTTTTTGTGAATTTATTATTAGGAAAAAGTGTGTGGCCCATCAAAGGATGTTCACATAGCAGGTATATGCATAGTGTGTCCATGTATAAATTTAATAAATAGTTAAAAAGAGTGCTAATACTTTATTACTAATTGCTGCCATAAAAAACTACTGTAAATTAACAATTATTATAAAATTTCACATATTTAAGAAATGAATGCAAAAGCACAACAAAAAACACTTTTTGTAGAAAGAGGACAAGTCAGTATTGGACCCGCATTAAAAGT
Organism: Muricea muricata; assembly: GCA_963855995.1. Taxonomy (NCBI): domain Eukaryota; kingdom Metazoa; phylum Cnidaria; class Anthozoa; order Malacalcyonacea; family Plexauridae; genus Muricea; species Muricea muricata. The sequence goes on from OY979716.1 coordinate 57,205,306, forward strand.
GAGTATTGACATTTAACAATAGCTGTATATACAAAATTAGCACAAAACTACTTCATTAGCACAAAACTTTGTATTTTTTAAATTAATATTCTGAATTTTATTTCTTATTGGAATAAAAATGAAATGTTATTAGGAGACCCACCTAGCATATTTTGGAGGCTCAGGCCAACACTGTGTTTAGGAACCCCCATCTTGCCCATTAAGCCCTATGAATATTATTTTTTTCTTCATTTGGGGGCCCCAAACAGAGTGTTGCCCTGGAGAAAATTGCCCCTTCCCCAGACAGCCCTGGTTATTACTTGTAAAAGCTGTGGAAAAGTCTTGAATGTGAGAAACCAACAGTAGCCAGGCACATTTTAAGTTCCTATTTGTCATTTGAGATAATACAGTGTACATGAAAGAGGTGGCCTGCTCACAGACCTAACTCTAAACAAGTAGCCTGCTCATGATGTGCCATGCATAGTATGTTCATTAAAATGGTGTGTCAAGTTTTTACCCATATGCTTACCTTCTTCAGAATTCAGAAACTCTGCTCCAAGTTTAAATTGCAGATAAGCTGGTTTTGGCAGGGACATAGCCAGAACTTTCAAAGGGGGGGGGGGGGGGGGGAGCCATGCAGATACTAATAATTATGATAGGTTTAACACACCTATCGAATTTTAATTTCATTGCAACAGACCATAGATATCTCATATACACTAGATAGCGCATCTGTATATCAAAAGTGAAGCCAAAAATCTCAGCGGTTTCCCTCATAACAATAGGCAGCGGCCATATTGGTCGTTCCCACTCATTAAAAAATTTCTACAGAAAACCCTATACTTTTCAGCAATTGTGTATTAAATACTTTCTAGCCACATAAAAGAGGTTATTTGTCAATTAACTTTATCCATTTCCACAATATAAAATACACAAATTATTATGCTCCGTGTCAACTCTGTGGGAACGACCAGTGCTTGCGATCTGGCTTCAATTTTTGCCTGCCTACAGTGTAGGATGCACTATCTAGTGTATATGAGATATCTATGCAACAGACCGACTTTAAAGTACCAACAAACGTCTGTTCTTCATATTAGCAAAACGCTCAATTACTCGTTCAACATCAATTGTTTCAGTGGCGTAGATGTACATCATGGCCGAACCATTTAGGCGTCTTCGGTTGTTCTGTTACGCAAATATGTCTTAAGCAGTCGTAGGGACGAAAACCTGCGTTCAACGGTTGCTGTTGAGATTGGCAAGATGCTGGCAATAGTTAAAAGAGTGTAAATACTTGGGAAAATATTTGCATCGCAAAACGATAATGTTGCAATGTGATCAGTTGGTGGATTGTCAGTAATTCTCTCTTCCATTTAGTTACCCACAGCCGGTACTGTGCAACGGCATTCATACCATTGGTATCATGAGCCAGCACATTGTTGTCGATAAGAAATTGAGAATGGTTTCTCCAAAGCTGCATGAAGTCTTCTTCCATTGCACCATTCTTAACACAGTTGCCTGGTAATAGCGTATCAAACAGGCCAACAAACGTTGTTTTCTCATTAAACCGAAATCGCAGTTGCTCAAGAACTGTATCCAAAAATGGAATGTAAACGGCGGAAAGTAATCTAGTCCTTGATTAGAATCGTCAACATTTGAGATGTCTGGGTTATCTCGATACACTGATCGTTTGGTAACTCTAGGACATTCCACCTTAATTTTAAGGCATAACACCGTGTCGAGAATCCACTTTGTAATTCTGGCAAAACGATGGTCTGAGTTTTTTCGATCTTCTTCGAGGACAGTTATTACACCCTGGATGTGTTTCATTGCTTCATTTAAAGATGTGCCTTTCTCCTGCAGACGCTCAGATAATATATCTATATTGTTAGTAACAGCAACAACGCAAAACAAAGTGACAATAAATGTGCTGTTTGTTACTGCTTTGATGAGTGACGATGCCTCTGATTTGGCATCTGGATCTTGCCATTGGTTGATAGCCATCAGTGTCCTCACAATTGGGACGTAATTTGAAACAAAATTTTCTAGTGCAGTAACCCGTTCAACCCACCTTGTTTCGCACAATGATTGAAGGTTTTTGCTCTCGTGGTGAGTACTAGATAGGTTTACAGCACATCTCAAAGTAATTTTCTTCTTGTTGCTGGTAGATAGAAAAGATGTTGTTTTCTTTACAGTGCCTATCATGTTGCGGACAACAGGAAGTTTTGATGCATGCACGAGTACTAAATTAAGGGCATGAGCAGAGCAGTGATAATACTCTGCATACTTGCAATGCTCCTTTACATAAGAACACGTGCCCACAGAAGTTGAACTCATGACACTTGCACCATGAAGCTGATTTTAGTTGCTCTTCTAAATTAGTATCACCACATTGTACAGCACGATATCTGAGAAGACGTCTGAAATTTCCTTCGCCGACTTCTTGCTTTGTTCAATCAATTTTGCCTCTGTCGTCATTGCCTCGCAAAGGAATGATATTCTGTCCACAGAAAATAACTGTTTCAACAATTGGTTTAAGGCACTTACGATTTTCTTCACAAGTTTTTTTGTGTTGTGAATTTATTAACTTGTAAACGTTAGTACCCTTCTCTTGGTTTTTTAAAAATTCTTGGCATCGAACTGCAGAACGTTTGTGATATTCAGTGTTAAGATGCTTGGTAAGGTCTCCAGTTAGACCAGTCAATCTGTCGTAGCGACATAATGGTTTTGTAACTAATTTTCCAAGGCCAGCATCTGTGCGGTAAGTGGCTTCCTTTGTTTCAGCAAGTACACAAAACTTGCAAAAAGCCCCCCCTGCCATTTCACTGTAAGCAAAATCTGGAAACTTGTCAATATGGCTTTGTTTTAAACTTCTCTTGTATTGATTTCCTCCTTGATTTTTCATAGCATAGGGCCACTTAAATCCAGGACATGGTTGCCTGACTTTTCAAGATCATTTGCTTTTTTTGAAACAAAATGACCAATATCATAATTAAATAATATCCCAGAGTTCGAATCTACGATTTTTAAAGTATTTACTGATGTTCCGCTTGGATGTTGTTCATCATCCCACGACTCCTTTAGTAGATTACTTTCGGAATTATAGTGAGAACTATCACACAATTGTGAGCTGTACACGGAAGTTACGCTGAAAGACGTGTCGTCATCTTTCTTTTCTGATTCAGAACCGGTGCCAGTACTTTTTGATTTAGATCCAAAATTTATTGTTGTTTGTCTAAATTTTGCAATTTTTTTGGGTGGAGGAAAAGAAGCAATGTCTATTGGATCTTGCTGTATAGTCAATTCTTCTGACGATGCCATTTGTTGAAATTCCTCTTCCTCAGCTGTACCAAATGATTTCCTGAAGGATTTGTTAACAAAGAGGGAGCCTTTAAGGAGGAAACTCGATCTATGCAAAATTTAACGTTTGAAACAAGCCTGCCACTTCGTGAAAAGGATATTTTCTTTCGGAATCGAGAATGCAAATTTTGTTTCAAGTGGAAGCACTGCTTATACTAGCTAGTTTATTATTTTTATAAATAAATATTACATTGCGCCAATATTTACAGTTACTATATAAAATGTGAGTTAACAAGTTGTCATATTATTTAATATTTTGAAATAGCGTCTTTGTATACTATTATAGTTATAGTGTATATCATAATTTACCTTTCAAACCTTAAAACTATGTGCAAGCAGCATGAGCTGATGAGCACTGAAGCCGCGGCTCCCCCCTGGCTACGTCCCTGTGTTTTGGTGTGGTGCATATGGTATGGTATGGCTTCTTGCACATAGAGGTATTTATAGAAATGTGAGAAGATTACATGAAATAATTTTAGGAATTAAAGTTGACCTGTTAACCCCGAGACAGCCCCTTTGATGAGTAAAATTGACCGATGACTGTCTCCTACTAACGATGACAGGGTCAAGGTATACCAGTATATAAATTAATAAATTAAGCAGTTTCTCAAAACAAACAAGGGGGGGGGGAGGGAGGTGTTGGACATGTAGGTTATAATTAATATTTGAAGGAATTTGCCTAGGCCTTGTTGAGGCTATGCTGTACATTATCTCTATTTGAAGTAGCTTAGATTTATATAGTTAAGTGTTTAAAGATTGATGGTGTAAACATTATATTTACTACATCAGGCTGTCTTTGCATAATAGTGTTTTTTTCTATGGTTGCATTATGTTTATTTATATTACAAAAGCAATAAACTACATGCTAATATGCTAATTAATTTTTAGGTGACTTGTTAACTAAAGCCCGTACAGCAGTTGGCGAAACATATGTTTTCAAAAAGGGTTACTCAAAATCCAAATCAAGTAGTGGTACTGATTCTGATGAGAAAAGCACTCAACCAGGAACAAAGAGGAAAAAAATCATTGCAGTTAAAAGGGATCAAGAGATAAATAATTTGGAAGAAGTTATTAAGAGTACCAATGATCAAATTGAGATAAAGAGACAAAGGCTTCAAAAAGCTAAAAACTTGAATGATTTTGCATTGTGTGACATATTAAGCTCAGCAATAACAGCATTGTTGGTGAAAAAAGCTGACCACGAGCGTCAGCTTACAGCTCTAAATAAAAAATGCAAAATCCAAAAATTACTTGTTAAAGAAGGTTAGCAAAAATCCATCACAGGACCGAATGTCACAAAAGAAGAAGAATACTAGCATTCTTGACATGATGTGTATGAAGAAAACAGGAGTTGAAATTGGAAAGCAGTCAACTGATTCGCAAGTCATTGTAGTAGAAGAGGAGCAGTCTGTGATTGAGCGTAGTGAATCTTCTAGTTCTGGAGATACACTTGTCCTCGAAAAATCTGATGAAGTTTCAAAGCAATCTGCTGATTACCAAGAAGATCAGTCTGTGCTTGAGCGTAGTGAATCTTCTAGTTCTGGAAATACACTTATCCGCGAAAAATCTGATGAAGTTCCAAAGGGGTTCGATGATATCGTTGACCTATCCGATGAAGATGTTTTTGGAAATATTTTGCCAGCGGAAGGTGCATCTGTTACAAATTTGTAGAAAACACCTCCTGCGAGTTAGATGGATATGCAGGGGGGAAACATTTTTCTGAAATTGATGGGGAAAAACATTTATTAGAAATCTTTTTCAAAGAAAGAGAAAAAGGAACTTATCACAACATGATAAAGTTTGTCAAGATTGTTATGTATCTCAATTAGAAGGATTAACATTGCAGCAATATGTGAATATAATTAAGTTTGTTTGTGAAAAACAACATTAAGAAACTTGTAAGAGAGGATGCAAAGGAATGGCTAAAGTAGCCAGTTACATTTTGAAGCACGGTTTTATTTCGTTAAAAGACACATTTGCTCTTTCATCTCTAGGAATCATGTACACTTCTCTTCATGCTCGCAGAAAGTTACTGCGTATGCCACTGGCAGCCATCGGAGTTGGCAAAATGAAAGCAAAATTTCAATATTATTTGATAGAAAAGGGTTCAGTAAGGTATGAACTGTTTCAGTGCTTTACAAACAAACTCTTGGAGAACAGTAAAAGCATAGAGAATGGGAGTCTTTCCAAAGCTGATTTTAAGAAGTTGCTGCAGCTTGCTGAGTCTGATTCTGAAAAAGAGAGATTAAAATTTGTCGCTGCTAAAGCTGGTGTGGAATGTGTGCATGGCTTTCGAATGAGTAATAAGAGAAAGAAAAAGGTCTTGGATGCAATGGAACATGCACAGATGATCAAAGAGTCCGTGGAAAACATTGCAAAGATAAAAGACAAAGCGCTAGTGAGGTCACTAGGTTTCAGTCTGAGTGAGAGTGAGGATGAAATGAAGACAAGTAGCAGCGAAAGTAACGATCAGACAAACAGCTCTGTTGATGTAAACACTTGTGCAGTTTTAAGAAAACATGAATGAAGAAAAACTACTCGACATGCTAAAAAATGACTGCAACTGGTTTCAGTTCGTCATGGTACTAAGGGATGCGATGAAAGATACTCCAGACGACGCCTTCAACACAGTCATCGGGAAATTTGGAGAAAAATTTTCTTCATTTCATCTCACTGAACACGAACAGATGATAGTAGAACAATCCAGACAAGCTTACCTAATTACAAATAAAGTAATAGAGCGAGAATCAGCAGCGGAAGAATCTATGATAGTAAGTTCAGAGGATAGCGAAACTGAGCTAGTGGTAACCAGAGGTCTACCTGATTCTCCAATGAATGAGCAATTATTACCTCTTCTGCGAAAACGTAGGGCAGCAATAAAGAGGAAAGCGGTTAGGAAAGCAAAAGCGAAAATTGCAGCGCAGAGGTTTCTGAAAAAACGGCGAGGTAAACGAGTATCAAAAATTGTTTCAGGGTGTAAAGATATTGGCAAGGCGATCGAGGAGTATGTTCGTGAATGTGGTGTTGGGGCTGACGCATGGCGACGCACTGGTGTGTTGACCTTCGACGGTAATCGCACAGTGAAAAGGAAAGCAACGTTCAAAGGAGACAAAGCGTTTCTAGGAAACAAGTACCAACGGAATTTTGCATATGGCTCGGTCGTGCAGCTGTGTATAGCACGCAACGAGAGGCGACAATCTGCGATACGCAATAAAGGAATTGCTTGCATCGTATCAAAGAAAGCTCGAAAGGGGTTCAGCCTGCGTTACAACCCAGGCAGCCATTGGAGCTCGGCTTTGTGCTCCGGTTTGAACATGATTCAACTGAATAATGGATTTAATGTGATGAATCTCGGGAGAGATGATCAATCGGGTTTTCGCTTAGACACAATGGCTACACATAAACTTCAAAAGACTTTGTGCCTAAAGAATGTCAAACGCTTACTACTTACACGGATTATGTTACAAAGTACTTGTTGACGCTTCAAACAACGTCATACAACTTTCCGGCAACTTTAACGACCGGTGAACTGTGCACTGGAGTAGTCAAAGCAGCGCCCATCCATAAAAAAAATGCAGCTCAGCACCACGCAGATTTGAAAATGATGCAAGAACAAGATCATACTAAACCAGCATTTACCAACTGCAAAACAAGATCGCCGAAGACTATAGAATGCATCCGAGTAGACGGCAGTGGCGACGAGGGTTCTTCGACACATAGAAGAAGCCAGTGAATTAACTATGGTGACTTCGAGAAACAGTGGGGCAAGTTATCGTAATCGAGTAGAACTGCAAAACGGTTGTCAAGCTTTGGCTCATGCAAATTTGTTTATACCATTGACACTAAATGGCAGTTGTCTTGATGGATCAGGGGGAATTAACAAGGGCGTACTTGAAAAGAATTTAGACTCGGCTATGGACGTTTACATCAGTAGAGTAGATGGAGCTCCCTGTGCATCGACCTGTATTCACTTGTATAAAGCACGTAAAAGTGACACGTTTCAGAAAGAGAATGATCTTTTCAAAGTTTTCCTGAGAGGGACCAAGGAAGCCAAAAAAGAACTTATGAAAACCCATCCAGATCTGTACCCTAAATTCGAAAGAGTGTGGGGTGTTCGTGACATGCATTCGGTCAAGAGTTATATTTTCCTCCTTCGATGTTGTTACAAAAATAAATGTATTCACCCCAGATGCGCAAAAGGTTGGCCATCTGAAGTAAGAAAATGGTTTGCGGATGGCCCACCACTCTTTTATACCAGTTCCTACTCCTCGTCCATTAGGTCAAGATAGCTGTAAAGAATGTAAAGGAAAATGTTGGGACATTATATGAAACCTGATAAGTTGTGGGAACATGTTGTCAAAGGTGGAGAGGTTGCACAAGCCAGTCCACCTTCTGACGTTATTCTGGCTGTCTACTGACAACACAAATGTATTCCCCCAAGAAATGTGATGGAAGAGACGGCTAAAAAGGTACTACTTTCTTTTGAAGAAGTAGAAATGTGGTTTCAGTATCTTCAGCAGGCATCTGATAATCGAGCATGTGGAGCAAAAAAGGCAGCCGAAACACGGAAAAGAAACGCCGGTAAGCAACCAACTGGAGTTAAAAACAGAAGCAGCAAATCAAATAGAGCGTTACAAAAGAAGTTTGCAAGGAGTGTCGCATGAGTGAGCCTCCCCTTAAATATATTGATGACAACAGCAATATTTCTTGGATTCAATGTGATGGTTGTGATTCGTGGTTTCACATTGCCTATCTCGGATTACCCACAGTGCCATCTGATACATGGCTTCGCTACTTTTGCAACGAACAATGGTGATGTTTTATTTTTATGTTATGTTACGTTATATTCCAAGTAAAATGATCATATATAAAAGTGTTTTAACACTTAAATGATTGAAATCATTTAACACAATTTATGAACTGGAGCCTGTGGAAACAAAGCAGTGCAATAGGTCATGTTAACTGACCTCGTTCTTGGACTTGGAATTCTTTTGAAATAGTAACAATTTGGTCAGATACACCAACTTATGTGAATTCAACAAGAGTTGTTGTAGCTTTAGCTGATTCCCAAGGATCCCAGTGAATATCATTTGTGTATGACTTTCATGTTAAAAAGAAATAGACAATATTTGGACATGGTACCACCTCATTAAAGTTAAATTCGATGTTCTTTTTTGCAAACAACACTGCAAATATTGTCATGCAATATTGATTGGCAAATTGCGACAGTAACTCAGGGCGTATAGGGTATGGTTTTTCTTAGGGCTGAAAAGTCTTTAGAAAGTTGCTAACTCTGAACTGCAAAATTCAAAAGTTCATATTTAAAAATACATGTAACAAATATAATTTGAAACAAGGTTGATATGCAAAGCCTGATTGGCAGCTTTGTTTATTAATAAAAACCTTTTGTAATGTGAAAATTGAAAAGACTAGTGTAAATTTCGATTCAGATTTAAAAACGATGTTCCTTGAACTTCACTTGCGAGTCGCGAAAAGATAAATGATTTCCTTTAGTGCCTTTAGTTGGACACTCATTGCATGTGTTTAATACTGTACGTAAATAGTCATGTCTTTGCAATTTGCTCCATCAACTTGCCAATCAAGATTGCAATATTGCATAACAACATTTCAGTGACAACTATATTAATCCGAGACCTGTAAAAGTATAAACTGAAATGTTTTAAAAACCTTTAAGGGAAAAGTTTGTATTAACTGTTCTTTCTCACCTTTTTTTGGTTTGTTGTCGTTGCGCTGTTTAATATGACAGGTATTTTATATCTATACATTTCGATATTGTAAAAGATTGTAAATTTTCTCACAGACAGAAATTTTAGTGCCATAACTTTCACAACACTTGTCAAGTTCTATAATTGTCATCATATCGGAATTTGGCATGCAAGTATTTTGTCGAGTTTGATTTACAGTGCGGATTTGACAGTTAAGGTTGTCCCCAGGGTTGGAAATTATTCGTTATTTGCCTTTATGGTGCGTCCCCATAGTGGGGCATTAGCTCAATTTTATTTTTAAAAAGTGTAATCCCGACCTATAGCCCGGTCTCCCCCCCTCGGGCATAACATTGATAGGTGCATAATACATATCACAAGGATATGGGACTGACAGTGTGGCATTGCAGGCAAGTACCACATATGCACCAAAACACCTCGTAAGTTTATTATACAACTCCTTTGATGAGTATGTTTTTATTGAAAAAGCAAACTTTTTTTTTCAAAGCTTGGCAATCAACACAATTATCAAGACAATACAATTACAATACATGAAGTTGCTCTTTGCTACAACAAATTTGATTGGCTGAAACAAACTCATCAAACTTGATAGAATTTTTATCTTGTCAGCCATTTTGATACTTTTTTGAAAAATGAAAGGTTTTGACCACGAAAAAACAAAAAAAGACATGTGTTTGCTTCAATATAATTGTGTTGTCTTGATAATTGTGTTGATTGCCAAGCTTTGATAAAAAAGTTTGCTTTTTCAATAAAAACATACTCTTCAAAGGAGTTGTATAAAATAAACCTTATGAGGTGTTTTGGTGCATATGTGGTACTTGCCTGCAACGCCACAATGTCAGTACCATATCCTTGTGATATGTAATAGCACAAACATTGTTGATGACTGTTTTGATCATGTTGCAACTAGAATGAGCGCAAAAATGTAAATAATATTATATGTAAGTTGTTGAAAATACTTGAACCAAATAAAGAAAGAAGTGTTGCATGCCCCCAACCCAGAGTTCATACAATATTGTGTGAATTTGTTTTTGTTATTAAAATACAATTTGTATACAATTCATTTTTGCCTTTTTGTTACAATTCAAAATTGAAAGCATATTTATGTAAAATTTCAATCTGTTTTGAACTTAAGGGGGTCCAATAGTAAATAATTTCAAAAATTTTACAAAATATTGTTAACGGCGTTCTCTAAACATATCCAAAATTTCAAACAACAAAATGAATTATAAACGGAGAAATTCAGCAAATTCTACACCGTGTTAGGGTAAAACCATGATTTTACCCAGAGCAAATAATGGTATGCAATTGGTTTACTCTATTGTGTCCCTTTTCCATAGCATTGTTCGATTAATGTTATTCTAATGCGTGTAAAAACTTTAAAGCAGTTTTTCTCGCCATTGTTGCATGCGCAATACCTCAAGAAGTGTGTAAGCTATTGACTTCAAACTTTCAGTGTGTGTTCTGTGTTACATTCTCTTGGAGATGAACCAGAATCATAAAAATATTTGCAATAGCATGCAAGTTATGATAGTCAGTATCATCTTGATAATATCTAGTTTCAATATTTTGTCCGCAAAAAATTTATTTTTGCCTCAATTACCATAGTTCTGGTTCATCTCCAAGAGCATGTGATATACTATTAAAATAAAGTTGTTTTAGATTTTTATCATTCATAGTTGTTGAGATATCATGTTTACAAATATATGGATTTTTCACCATCAGGAAGTAATTAACATGTTAACCATGGCAATGGTAACTTTGAAAAACTTATTTTTATGTTTGTGGTACCATGTCCTAACACCTGACCAAAGATGAACTGCATAGCATTAAAACACACAAAAATTTCTTTTTAGTATTGGACCCCCTTAATTTAAAACTGTGCAATAGTTAAAATAGAAAAAAGACCAGATTCCCACTTTCTATTGATATTGTCTTGATATGGTCTAAAATCCTGAATCATTCATTATTTCACATTGATTCATATTGAAATTTTACTTAAACTAGTATTTATACACTTATTCCTGCAGCACATTCCTTACATAACACACATCTATTATGTACCACACTCAGGCTTGATGTTTCAAGGAGCCACAAAAATGTTTAAAATCAAACTTTAGTTACTAGCTTAAAAGTTCATTTTAGGCTCACATAAATCAATTTTAATTAATATAATATAATATATACAGTTTTAAAAACTTCAGCTGTACCCTGGAGATGGAAACCATATTAGCTGGTTGTCAACCCGCATGGCTTCTTTCTTTCCACATACGATTCACTACAATTTAAATGTATATATTGAACTAAAATTACAAAGCAGATTGAACCGAACTTTGCAATTCTATAAAATTCCCACTCGTATTAAACCTATATATTACCTAAACGGCCAAAACAAACTGTCACACATGCCCAGATGTCCTGTTTCCATAGGCAGACTTGAAAACAAAAATATTTCTACAAAATTTAGCGTAACATGAAGCCATCTGTTTGCTCTGGAAAGAGATTTTGCTGTATTCTTTTCAAAAAAAAAGATGCCCGCCATGTTGAAATTTTCGGGGGGGTGGGGGGTTGGTGGCTGCCTCTCCAATGCGCACTGGCTAAGCTTCAAATACGCATAATTAATAAGAAGTTGAACCTCTGTATCCTCTGTGGTGACGCTAATCAAGATCAGTGTTCCCTATTTCCGGATCTGAAAGAGACAATAAAGCATGCCAGCACGATTGGTTGATCGCCAACAAAAACTACCTTGTTATTCACGAAAAATACATAGACTTTATTAAAATGACAAAAAAGTCGAGAATATTCTGAATGCTAAACATTAACCATTGACAAAAATCAAAACAATTACTAATGACATGTCAATATTTTTGAATAATTAGGATATTCATTAAAAAATATATAATTGAAAAGGATATTGTTTGTGAAATTCAATGCTATGACCTAGGCTTTTTAAGTTTGTACAAGTCATTATTGTTTTAAAGGTGTCCAGATGTTTTAAAACACACAGAGAAAACAAAAAATGGATTATTCAAAAGCAGTACAGGCCGGACTGCTAACTTTTTGTGGCGCGCAGAATATATTCCGCACACAAATTTTCAAGCTTATGAGCGCACGCACGCAAATGTTGTTGCACGCGCGCAAATGTTGTTGCACGCGCACACTTTCATCCACAAATTTGACCGCCCGGGCACGATTTGACTATTTTTTTGCTGGATGACGTCATTGTTTAAACTGAAAGCATTAAAATATCTGGTTGCGTGCCGATTTCCTTCCTTTGCAAAACCGCCTGCTAGGCAGACGATCTGAGATAATATCTGTTTACACATCAACGCATAGTTAAACATGAGACACAATTTAATCTAATATTAAGTGCGACAAGTCAATCTCATAAATTGTGATGTATGTAAGAATGTAATGCATTTGTTATAATGTAAAAAAAACTTTCCCATTTATACAGACAACAAATTTGAAACTAATTTAGGGTCATTTAACTGTCCAGCTAATCAAATATGTTAAAGGAATCGACTCATTACATGGGCTATAAACAAGAATTCAACGATTTTGAGAGTTGACGCAAATTCTCTTGTCGGAGAGTTGAGGCAAATCCAAGGGCGGATCTAATGATTTTTGGGACTGATGTGCAACCACTGAACGCCGAAGGCACAAGCTTTCTAGGGGGTCTGGAAATCTGGAGTCTCAGAAATGCGATTTCTCACGTTTTGAGAGCAATATTTAACACTGAACGATGGTTAAAAATCAAGGCTTTTTATAAATATTTCTGAATTTCAGACATATTTCAAAATCACATACATTTTTCGAAGGCGTGAGTTTTAGGGGGGTCGGGGGCATGCTCGTCTGGAAAATTTTGAAATCTGGGGTCTCGGAAATGTGATTTCCTGCGTTTTGAGAGAAATGGTTAAAAATCAAAGCTTTTTATAAATATTTCTGAATTTCAGACATACTTCTAAATCACATACATTTTTCAACTGATCAAGTGCTGCCTTTCCCCTCTACCATATTCATAGTTAAGAGGCACCAGAATTTTAAATATTAATTATGAAGGGTGGATAATGTTCCAATAGCAGCAGGATTACAGGAGGCAAATATTGGTAGTAAATGTTCCAAAAGCACCAGGTAAGAATTAGACGAGGTAAAAATTGATAGTATAAATAATGTTCCAATGATAAATGCAATTACCATCACTATGGGTCCTTAATTAAAAAAAATATTTTATATAAAATAATTTGTACAAAATATATAATTGAAGTGTGGATGTTTTGTTTTTGTGTATGCTAATAAAAGCATCAATTAATCAATTGATGCGTTCAAATTTTGATAAACAATTTAAGAATATAAATTATATTTTTATATAAATATACTAAAAATGCACACAGTTACTTAATGCTACCATACATCTCTTGTAACAAACACTGCAAGGCACTATAGTCACAACTGTATTAAGTGTGATTTAACAATTAGTCGCCAAAGGCAAGGTGATTACAAGCCTATATTTCAACTCCAACAAAAATTTTTTTGAAGAATCAAAGCTTTGCTATAGTAGTTTGGGTTAAACCCCCCCCCCTAAATTTTTCTTAAACCCTCTTTGGAAAGTGTTTAACCCCTCTAGAATGTCACTTCACTCCCCCCCCCAAGCACACTGGTTTGCTATTTCATGCCCCACCTAAAAGCATCAAGAATGGCATATTGCATATGACTTGCACCCTACATAAAATCTTGCCACCCCTCGTGTGAGAAAAATGAAAATCCCCTTGGTTGGTGTTAAATGTGGGGACAAGCTAGCCAAGTGCAACAAGAGGTAGTTAAGGCTTTTATTGGATGAACTAAAACAGACACAAAAATTTGGAAATGACCTCACAAGGGCAGAATTTATATTCTGGTTGTTTTGGCACACCTGCAAGTAACACAAGTTGCTTGCTCCGCTATTTCTCAACTGCACATTTTGCAGTATCCCCCACTAGTATCAACTTAAGGTGGAATGGCACCCAAAGAATCTTTTTTTCAGATTATATTTCTCATGTCCCTTTAATTATCATGCTATTCTACATAAAAAATAAAGTTAGTTCAGACTCATTTCAACACTGTTCTGTTGTCATGGCAACGATGCCATACCCAAACGTCCATTTTTGCCCTTTTGCGGCAACAGCAATATCTCAGGAAGGAAGCAACATATGAATAGGAAATTTTGTGAGTGTTTACACTACAGTCATATGTGTGATATGAACCTAAAATAAGAACATTGCAATTGCTTCCCAACAAATATTAGGAAAAGTTAATCGCAACTAATTTCTAGCTACTGCTGGCAATTAATACTCCAATTACATGACAACAAAATAACAAACAAACTATATTTAAGGTTCATATCACAGGATAGTATATAAGTGAATTGTATGCCAAAAATCACTGAGATATATAAAATACAGTGCACATGAGAACTGTTGCAATTGTCACAAATAACGTAATTTGTGAATTTGAGAAATCGCAACGTAAAAGTTAACTATCATGTTCACTGTGCTTTAGGAAAACATTTTGACAGCTAGCATACCCTATTGCATTGCCAGCAGTAGCTACATATGTTGCTCCTTCTGAGTCTTTTTTCTTGTCTTCCTTCCTTTTGTTTTGGCCTCTCAATACTTTTCTTCTTTTCTTGTTTGCGTCCTTCTCTTTGTATGCAGCTCTGTATAGGCGTTCTTGATCAAGGGCTTCACAATCAGCTTCTTTGTGCTTTCCTGGTGATATTCCCAGGGCTTTGTACAATGCCAGAACAATCTTTGCACCATTGTTGAAATGTGCAATGGCATCATATAATCCAAATTCAATTGTATCCCAGGAAACAAAAACCTCCTTCAGTACTCTTTGCCTCACAAGAGCATTTAGGCTTTCATTCTGATTTTGGGTCTTCGCATGCAGGCATTTTTCAAGTAATGCACTTCCACTTAGTCTTTGGTATATTGACTTAACTTGAGCAATAACTTCTAGAGGAAGTCCTGGACCATGCATGTAAGTTTCTTTATCTTTTTGAATCCACACCAGCTATCCGAACCATCAGGACAATAGTGGTGAAAGGGACGGGATTGACTTGAAGTGCAGTGGAAAAAACTTGCTAATACAGCCTTCTTCATTTTCTCAACATTACCAATATTGGACCTAATAGCTATACCATAATAACTCTGCATCTTGTCAATCATAGCATTAGTTAATTTCCCCTTGCCTCCAAGACCAGGTGTTTCTTTCTTCAGATTTCTGAGTGCAGTACCAACTCTTTTTTGGACATGGCCGATACATTCCTGCTTTACAACTTCAATGTCTTGTTCAGTGTAGACATTTTTAACTTGGCTGTGAGACTTGCTGTCTCCATCTCCATACAATACAGTTCAGTGTATCTCAGATTGTGCAATGTTTCAGACCTTTTGAACATTTGCAAGGCACCTTCTGGCTCCATGGCAGGGACCTGACCCCTTGAAATTTGCAGAGCACTGAGTATGGTTTGCTTTCCAGGTTTGATACTCTACACTTTCCTTATCAAGGTGAGAATGTAGTTGACATTGCTCACATGTTGGACTTAATGGTTCAGTATCCAAAACTTTTCCAGTGTCAATGGACATCACTGTGACACAACCATTCAGGGAGAAGCAACTTCTCTGCCACGTACCATCACATGACACTGCACAGTCAGCCATCTCATCATCATCATTGACCTTTTGAAGACTTCTTGCTGCATCAGACATAGACTTTCTTGCTATCAATTTTACATGTTTGGTTATTGTCTAACTGTTCTTTTGGAATGGCTTAGGGTGGCCCTGCTGTGACCTTTTCCAATTGATCTCATAGCATAGACTACACATCTATTTACTTCAAAACACTTCTCCTGTTTCTTGGATGTAAAAAATGTGTTTAACCACCCACATCTTTCACCATCCACAAACTCAGATGCACAGCCATGCCTTTTCGAGCTGCTTTCCATCAAGATCAGACTGGAACATTCACATGTGGGACACTTTAGAAGTGATACAACTCCTCCAAGTATACCCAAATCAATTAATCGAAAGCCCTTAACGTTCTGTTCATTATGATTTGTTGAGCATTCTTTTTTTCTTTTGCTTCCGACCTTTGAACTACTTGAGATTTTTCTGCTCGAGGCTGTAGAAATATTGCCAGCTGACTCAGACGTCGACATTTCGGTCCCCCTACTTTCATCGGCTTTACTAAACTGATTCACACAAAATTTTCTCTTTTTACGTCTAACAGAACGTTGCTTTAGCATAACAAAATATTTTAAAAAGTAAATAACACAAATTGTATCTTAAAACTTCTCTAAAAGGAAGCTCACAAAGGAAATTCTAAAAGGAATTTCTACTATGGCAGGAAGCTCTAAGCAATGTTCAATTTATAGTAATAACATGGTAGCTATTGATAAGCCAAGTAAAACACTATCAATAAACCGATATTTAAAAAATATTAAACAGCAACAGCCTAATTTGGTAACAAAAGGTCCACAGTGGAATAGCTTTTTTCTTATTCAAATATTTAAAAAGTATTCCCATTTATCATCCAGTTTTAAAAAAAAATTGTAAGAGATTTTCATGCAACAAATTTTACATAATATCCCAAACTGAATTGACAGCTACACCTATTTAATCATTCAGTGCATGTTCAAATATTAAAACTATGTCAATGTGAAGGCTTTAATGTTTGTTGCCATTTCTTAACAACTATAAGAGCCACCTTGAAGGGGGGTGACAGGCAACTACGCATCTTTTAAGCGCATAATAATGTAGGCAACACCGGAACTGACTTTATTTATTTGCGATGAGTGCCGATTAAGTGCCGACAAACGCGTTTGTATTGGAGCGATGGCTGATTCAAGTGCATCAAGTTCGGCATTTGAATCCTTCAAAAACAAGCAGGCGCAACCTTTCTGAATTAGGAAAGGAACCTCAAAAGAGAAAGAATGGACGTAGAGTAGGTCTATATGGTGCTTTCGAGCTGTGGTGGTCTTTCAAAGATGAACTGAACCTTAAAACGGACAAGGATGTTGCCGAGTTTCTTCTCAATAGTTACTATGCAAAAAATAGATTGTGGTAAGCGTTTTGCTATATTAATTTTCTTCTCTATTTCTGTATGTTTGCATGTGGTGATAGCCTTAACACCAATAACAACATCAACACGAAGAAGCTTAATGTTGGGGCAATACAGTTCTCCCTAGCCCTTGCGACAAAGGTTTGTGTGACATTTGTGTGCTAAAAATTTGAAATGTTGCAGAGAGCGGCCCGGTGGCAAGATTTTATTCATTCACAAAACTTGCCATTTTGGCAGAAATCAATTTTTATTTTTGTAACCTGGACCATTGGATGAAACTTTGACAGCCAGTGAAGGCTTAGCTGATGATGACAACAATGTCGACACTACATTGATGCCAGGGTGGTCAGAAAGAGATGTTCCTCATATCGATAAAAACCAAGAGTATGCCACTATATTTTGTAACCTTTAAAGCAATTAAACCCCACAACATACTCCCATATTCCCATTTGGTGTAAATGGTTTTACCCATAGGAAAAATATTTGCATCTTAAGTGGATGGGTTTTTCAGCAATTTTAGAATGTTATATTCATGGTAAATTGTTCAGGATACTAAGGGTTAAATATAATTAAATATTGTGTATTACAGGTTATCTCAGACATTTGCATCAGTAGAAGATGAAGTTTTCAACACCACCATTATGGCCATGATGAAGAACACCACATGGATCAAGGAGATAAGTATACCAAAAGTGATCGCTATTCAATGGTTGTCAAAGTGTCTCCAGAGGAAGCAGTCAATAGTGAAAAGTGCATTGTTTTCACTGATGCTATTATGTCTCTGCTTGTTGATCTCCGTGGTAATACTTGCAAAAAGCAAGGGTGTGGTCTTGTGCTCAAGTATACCAAAAGATATGTTGGTACTTCTCTTGTGGTATCATGGGCATGTAATGCTGGTCATTTTGGGGGGAGATGGGCAGCTCAACCAACTTTCAGCAATGTCAAGGCAGGCAATCTAGTTTTGGCTTCTTCTTTGCTATTATCTGGGAACTCACTTACAAAGATAGGGCTAATGTTCCAATTGTGTAATTTACAATATTTTTCAAAATCATTGTTTTGTCAGTATCAGAGTTTGTATATTGCTCCTACTGT
This sequence comes from Muricea muricata, assembly GCA_963855995.1. Taxonomy (NCBI): domain Eukaryota; kingdom Metazoa; phylum Cnidaria; class Anthozoa; order Malacalcyonacea; family Plexauridae; genus Muricea; species Muricea muricata. Next base: position 57,223,575 of record OY979716.1, read on the forward strand.
GGATAAGTTTTAGGAGCAACAAAAAAGGGAGCTTTGGGATGCTCGTGATGGCAAAGAAGTTACACTGAGTGGTGATGGGAGGAATGACTCACCTGGTCATTCAAGCTCAGTATTGTATGTACATTCTGGCAGATATGGCTGATAATGCTATTTTACAAATGAACATTGTTGGTGTGAGGGAGGCAGCAGGAAAAAGCAACAATATGGAGAGAATTGGATTTGAAAGAGCATTGAATAAGATACTTACATCAACAATAACTATTAAGGAGGTGGTCACAGATGGTCATCTTGAGATTGGAACATTGATGAGTAAGTATATACTAATATCAGTTAGTAGAATCGTACTAGTATACTATAGCAAATGCTGTAATTTGATTGGTTACTCTACTCGCTATCTATTCCTCGATAGATAGTGAGTAGCGAAACAATCATCTTCCTATAGAGATTTCTTTAAAAAAAATTGCTTAAAAATCAAATTTTTTGTTGAATATTCCTCTGATTGTTGAGTATGACCTCTGATTCTACTAAAACAATTAGATTACTCGCTCTCGATTTCTATGCGGTGATAGTTGATTTGGGCTTCGGCCTCATCAACTATCACCGCATAAAAATCTCGAGCTCGTAATCTAATTGTTAATTAATATATTATGTTGCCAAACTGACCCATGTGCACTTCAGCTAAATATATGTAAATATTCATTAAAGTTTGTAATTGCTGTAATGTGTGTGTATTTGAAATAAAAATAGACAGAGGAAATTGGGTAAATTGTATTTTTAAAAATTTGAAATTACATTGTAAAAGTTAATTTGACTAATTTTGTGAAAAAAAACCCAGCCTAGTCATTAACCACCAAATTTTATGCACAATTGTGTATGTATAATTTGAATCTTTAGAAAATGCTGAAAAGTACAAAAATATTGTTCACCAGAATGATGTTTAGCATGGTGGAAAATCTATTGCTAAAAAATCAATGCTGTAAGTTTACTGAGAATAGAGAGCAAGCTTATACTGACATATTAAACTGTATCATTATTACTGGTAACCACATTGTAAATGCAAATAATGTATCGAAAAGTGGCCCCACACAAAAAATGTTTTTGGGGAAATGCCATCTTTGTAAACATCAAATTTTCTTTATGCCAGAAAACTATTAAAAAAATGCTTTTTTGACTCCAGGCTGCAAAATCTAAAAGCAATGAAGACTGCAACTTTTAGGCACCTTCAATTAGAAACCATTTTTGGTTTAGTGCAAAGAATTGCAAAAATAATGTCAAGAATTTTAAGGCAAGTCATTACTATCGTAAATTAAAGAATTTGCTGCAAACTGTTGTTATTCTTGAGTGTAGAGTATATAAGTATACATTATTTCAACAAGTATAAATTTGTTTTTTGTTTTTACTGTAAAGGATATGTGGATTGGTATACTCCATCATGTGGCTGATGAACATGAGTGGGTGCTGGAGGGGAGAATCAATGGGGGACAGTGTGCTCATGCTCCGCTCAATGAGACTGATCGTAATAAGCCCTGGTTAGAGAAGGATTCAGCAGCTCATAGTGCATTAGCCAAGATCGTTCTGGACAAAAGATTTCTGAACACCATTTCCTATTTTGCAAACTTCAGGTATTCTTTCAAAACTTGAAGTCCTGCACAATTGCATACTGCACTTGATACAGCAGTTGCATACCATTCCATTTTTCTGTTTAGACACTCAGGGTTTTTGGAGTCTTACCATAACCACATTCTGATTTATGCTGCAAAGCGCCAATCCTACTCGTTAGTATATACAGTGCTGCGATATGGATATTTAGTGTTGTTGTATTACCACTGTTGTATGTTAATGAACAGTAAGACAATGTAAATCAAGTAAACTGGGTTTCAATAACTACAGATTTATTAGTGAAATCACTTGTCAATATAATCTTACCTCTTTCGTAGATTTGTTGTGCATCGAATGCGAAACCAATTGGCAGCAATTACCATAAAGGTAGAGCTGTTGCAACTACAGTTGATGGTAAACCAAGGTACAGTGATTTGATAAAAAAGACTGATATTCAGTAATTTTTTCATTGTTTTTTAAATTGAGTGTCACTGGTTGTACAGACAATTATTGTACACCAGAGAAACCTTACACCTGTACTTTTATTGTATTTCTTGGTTTAGATGGGATCGTAAATTCAGTAAACGAACACAGCAGTGGTGTGCAGTAAAGGTCCTGAAACCTAAAACATATGGTTAAATACCAGACCTTATTAAAAAGGTATTTGAAGAGAAAGAAACCTCACAGGCATATGTCAGTGATAGAATTGGTGTTTTGAGTGAAGACCCACAAAGGATCAGGCCTAACATCCCAGCCATACCACCTCCACCTGTACAGTCACTTGTGGAAGCTCATCAATCTAGGTTTGAGTAAAGGCCTATATGACAGTCTTTGGGCAGATGGGGCTCATTAATAATAATAATAATAATAATAATAATAATAATAATAATAATAATAATAATAATTTATTTCTTAAATGCGCATTTATAAAAATTCTCAATGCTCATTACAATAGTATAACTAAATTATTAATAATATGTACAGATAAAATTATGTAATAAAAACCTGATATAGAAAACTTAAAAACTAACTATAAACTTGATTAAAAAGGAAAGTCTTAAGTTTATTTTTAAAAATATTAATTGATGTCTCAAGTCTCAATTCATCAGGAAGACTATTCCAAACCACCGAACCAGCCTTCCTAAATGTTCTATCTCCGTACGTTTTCGTTATCGTCCTAGGTTCTTCCAGTAAATTTTTAGAAGCAGATCTTAGGCACCGCGAAGGCTTATGAATTTTCAGAAGGTCCCGAATATAAGATGGAGCAAGATTGTTTACAGCTTTAAATGTTATTAGCCCGAGTTTAAATTTGATACGGCTTTGTATAGGAAGCCAATGAAGTTCTTTCAAAATGGGGGTAATATGCTTTCTTTTGTTTGACCTGGTCACAATTCTAGCGGCTGTATTTTGTACATGTTGTAGTTTCTCAATTTCACGTTGTGGAAGCCCATAGAGGAGACTGTTGCAATGATCAAGCATTAGCCATGGTAGACAATCATATAGGAGAAGGAAAACTCTGAATTCAAACCCCAGGTCCAATTTTGGATCATGCTGTCCATGACGGAATCACTGGTACACATGTGAATCATGTTAACTTTTTGTGATATAATATACAAACACTTTGTCTTTGCAATGTTTTGGTCCACTAATTTGATTATTTGATGATAGGGCAAATGTGAAACAACTAATTAAACATATCCTCATATTCATGCTAAGATTTTAAAAAAAATAGGTATGCTAAGCGTACATGTATCTGCGCACTTAATTGAAGCCCTAAAGCTAAAGTGCAAACCTACAAGATTATTGCAGTAATTATCCTTTATAGCTGTGCTAATATTTGTTAGTTTTCGATCATAATGGCATGAAAGGAAAATTTCATACATGTGCATGTGTCTGGAAATATGTATATCCAGTACATAAGATTATCAGTGTTGGTTCTGGTAAAGTTCTAAATGGCACAGGTGTCAGTTTTCCTCTGCAGGATTATGTAGACCATACAAGGCATCCAATTTGGACTTTAAATTGCTAAGGCATAAAGTATGAAGAGTTCTATTGTCAGTGAACATATGTTCAATTTGAGGAACTTCTATAGCAGATATTAATGGTTTGGATGTGATTTCATGGTAGCCATGTTGAAGGTACTAAACAAAAGAATATGTTATTAGTTTAATTTTGAGATTCAAGTGGCGTGGGTGATTGACATCGTCTGCCAGATCCCACTGAGATTGATTGCAGACCAAGAATTGCAAACATTTTCTAATCAATAATGGCAAATTGATATTATTTTAAAATATTTTATGTCTGTCTATGGCCTGCTAAATATTAATAGCCACATCAGTACACTGTCGCTGTGATGAAATATTTCGCTAAGTGGCACTATTTTGGAAGTGCCATGAATAAATAGGAGGCATTTCTTGAACAATAAAAGTACTAAAAAGTTTAAAGAAGTCAGTTCAGTTGTATATTTCAATTAGCATGCAAAGAGGGGTTGTTAGAGAGCAATCGAGCCAAATTGTTACAAAACACCATACACGCATGCAAACACAACTAATAAGTATGCTGTGATCAATACTAATATAACTAAATATAATTAATATATACTTTGTGGAAACAAATGGTCTGGGTAGGAATTGATGGAACAAAGTTATCTTTTAGAACTGCATTCTCAGATCTAGAGTTATTATATTGACAATTTGAACTAAATAAATGAATTAAGCCAGTTTGAAATCACTTCAAGAAGTTAGTAATATGTTTGCAGCTATAAATAGTAGAAGTGGTTTGTTATTAAGATGAAGATAAAGGAATATCAAAGTCCATCTGTTTTATGATGGTGGTCTATAGCCTGTAGAGGATGACAAACAACTTCTACGTTGAGAAGTTACTTAACCAGAACAAATAAAATAAACCAGAACAGGAAAAACTAAAGTGAACAAGAACAAGACCTATTGTATGAAACTTATTACATAAAGTTATTTCAATAGTAATGGTTTTGGTTCTGTTCAATCAGTTATCAGTAGAGAAAGTTAATCAAGTTTCTGCTTTTTTGGCGAGTAAGTTCATCAGTGTAAACATCATCAAGAGAACATTTCACTGCATATTCTATAATTTTCCGGCTGATATCGAGTCTCATTGAAACTGAGCAACAATTTCATCATCATCTGGTTGATCTTTTGGCTCTGTCCACTCAAACAGGTGGAGAATGACCTTCCTGACAGGTGGAGAATTCCTAGTTGCTAACGATACTTATTTCCTACCTAGGAACAAGATGTTTGAGCTGTGAGTGACAAAATAGTTAAAAATGTAAATGTTGACTTTGAGATATAAAAGTAACAGTTATGCAAATAAATTCTTGCATGAGAAATATGAAATGATTGTTTTTGATTGCATAAAATTTTATCAGCCCCCCAGCCTCCCACTATACATTGATACAATAGGATATAGATCTTTATTAGTTTGACATACATGTATGTCATATATCTTGAGGGGAGAGGTTGAAAGCATAATTAAAAGTGTATAAACGTAAATGTAAATACTCAGTGAAACTTTGGTGTGCTAATCTGATAAAAACTATACTATACCTGAGTAAAATTAGTGTACCACTGCTCCTTGGGGTCACTGATAAGAACGTTGCAACGCAAATCTTTTTTGACACCAAAACCTTTTATGGATATTGCTGCACATTGACTGCACTTGTATAGTTTTGATGCAGTGTTAATAGGTTGGGTAGCACTGCAATTCCTACATTTGGTTGTGACAATGAAATCTTTTATTGCCAGAATCTGTTGTTGTAGAAACTATATTTGAGGGTTTGGGTAATACTGCCTGTGTGTCTTTGATTTCTTCATCAATTATTGTGAGCTCTGTTTCCACAGTAAGATTTCCGGTCACCTTTCCATTCCATGTAGAAATTTGCAAATTCTTCATGGATAGAACGTCACCTTCTTCAAAAATTAGTGTGGAAGCTAGCTGCCTCCAAAACACAATAACTAAAGAGCCTGTTGCACTAGTAAGATAAACTTGTCTTCTGAACTTCATGTCGGGTGGTGTGCCAACTAATTGGCAATCTTTGATCCTGGACACCTTACCTTTAGTGTTGATGAAGGTGTGTGTTTGGTTAGATCTGAGGATGGCTGCTATATCCAAAAATACTGGGTTGACAACAAACTGTTGTTCACTCGTCTGCACTGTTGATGATTCATCAAGAACCTCCAAATCCGTCTAGGATCGAAATGCTTTTTTTACCGTGAACGACTTAACGCGGTATGTCTTGGAGACCTCCAGTTGGTCATGAAGTCATTCATTAAATGAGACTGCTTTCATTCGACATGTTTGATCTTCCTCTGCGAATGTCATGGAAAACATTTTCCCCGTGGCGATTTCTTTCAAAGGGCTTTTGGAAGTTACTACACATACCAAATTTCGCGAAGGCTTTTGAGGGGATTTCACTGCGGGTTCCATTCGTTTGACATCACTTACTTTCAGGTCAGCCTCTATGGGTGATATTTCCTGCAATGCAACAATAAGCATTTTAAACATTACAAGCTATTATATTATATTATACTTGATTGCACGTATAGAAAGACAATTACTTACCGATATGTCGTTGTTAGTTAACTTTTCTATGCTGAGAAAACTGAAAAGAGCGACAAGGATTCAGCAGATTAATACCACGAGGTTAAAATATATGACATTTTATGGCCATCGAGTTCAAATCGTATATTGTTGGAGTAGCATCATGGTTAAACTTAACCCATGCAGCTTACTTATTAACAAGTGTAGACCTGATGCAACCAAATCTCTGGGGATCAAATATGTTGTTACAGTCTAAGCAAAGAATAAACAACATATACAGGGTGTATATGGCATGTATATTGTTGATACCCAAGGCGAATCAAATGAGTGGACACATCAGTTCATCATTCTGAGGTGTTTGTTTTCGGGCTCGCTAAATTGCGCTTGTAAAATTTATACGACTCGCCTTTTGTAGCGAGTAAATATCACTATTTATTAATAACGAGAGGGTCTTTCTACAGATATTGCTAATTGCCTCTATAGAGTAATCATGATTGCGTGAGACGAGTTGTAAACGACACTTCCCCTTGCCCATATCTTATTTCACATTTTCACAGGTGTAAGTGCGGTCCTTGTTCAACAACACACTTAGAAAATACTGACAAAGCTTGGTGCTGTCAAGAGCTGGAATCTTGTAAGGACGTTCTAAATGACAGGATGATCTTTCTCGCCTATCAATAAAGCCAATAAAAAGAGACGCGCATTTACAATAGAATCTACATACAACAAGCTTTAATAGACCAATAAAATACTAAAACTAATAAACATACCTGACGCTAATCGCGTGGGTAGGCTTCGTCTGCTAGATTGCTTCTTTTGAATTTGGTGGGAAACACAACTATACCAGTTTCGTCCTTTTTTAATCGAGGCGTATAGTCCCTTCTTCCAGGTACCTGAACAAGATACTTATCATAATCATCTGGAACAAAATGCTCCGAACATATGGCGGAGAATTTTGATGGTGTCCAATTTGCACGCTTTGTCGCGACAAAGTTCACCCATACCTTTCTCCTTCGTTTTGCTTCAGGATGCTCATCGTTCCAGAATGGAATCCGATGGAGCGAGATCCCTTTCTCTGCGTCTGCTCGGTTTGAGCAACCAAAAACGACACATCTATTCGGCATTTCGCTGTTTTCTCAGTAGCTTTTTAGTTCTCGTTGCTGTGTTCTCAATAGCCTTTTAGTGATTACACTTTCATGTCACGCAATAAATACAGTCACGAAATATAAAGAGCAATTATTTTCGTGACTGTTCATTGTTTATATTACGTGACATGAAAATATAAAGAACTTTTTAGTACAATACAATCACAGGTGAATTCGAACCTCCGTTCCTTAAGCTACATCACATAGCTGTCGCCCCAGACCCTTTTCCGGTATTTACTGGGGTGCGACAATTTTTTGCTAAAAGCCAATTTTTCAATGTTTACAGCCGCATATCTCGCGAATAAAAAGAGGAAATCAAAAAAGGCTAAAGTACTACTTTTGCTCTTTTATTCAAATTTTGAAAAAAAAATTTTGTGATATAAGCACTTTAATGATTCATTCCATCCTAGTGGTCAACTGCCAACTTGTCTTTTTGATGTCTTTTACCCAGCACAATTGTCAACTATTTTATTTGGCAGACCAATATATGTGAAACCTCTTGTTCTCTGTGTTAGAAAACCCATGCTGATGTAAACTGGTTCATTTTTGACAAATTCACGATGCAATACTATCTTCGTTGAAAGTAATAAATCCCGACAGTTTGAGATAATATTTTCTACAATGTCAACTGATATTTAGTGAAGGACAGTAGTGCTGCAAGAGAAAATCCAACACCACAATAAATATAACATGTATCACTATCACTGAATGCTTCCAGGATATGTTGTGGACCGAACTCGTCAGTACGCCACAGATGATGTCATAGTCAGTCAATAGTGAAACTTTTGGCAGTATTGATCACTGTTGTACTGTTCTATAAAGAAACAACAGTTTATGTTATAAAACAGAATATAATGACGGGTATAATTGGTCACAGAGGGGGGTGAAATGAAAGAGAACAGAAGAAAACTTGCTTACCTGGTGATTTTGTTGCTGGTTTTTAAAATAGTTTTTCCACTCTTATTTTTTTCTTCTGCATTTTTCCTTTAAGCACAAATTTATTCTATTAGAAAAAAATAGCTAACCACATGAACATATTTAGGTTTGTGGTCTGAGTAGAATTTTTTAAAACATGTGAATTAAGCCTGCTATCCTGGTAAACTTGTATAACTAACATACTGAGTTAGAATACAAGGAATTGTAGTTTCATAGCTGAATATTTCTTCAAGGTACCAAATGCTATTCAGGATCTTAATAGCTCAGTAGCCCACTTCTTAATAAAGTTTTCAGTTCATTGGAAACAATTAATTAATACACAAACTGCTTTGTGATCTGAAAAATAAGTTTCCAAAATATGTGAACTAGCATGCGACTCTGGTAAATTCGTGTAGATATGATCTGTCAATGTCTTACTGTCTGTAGTGACATTATTAACTAATTGCCCATAGTGATGATCACTGATAAAAAAGCAGCTTCATGTAACCAATTAATATTAAAATCACCAATGAAAATGTTATATTGAGAAGTACATAAATTTCAAACTTCAATTTAGAGGTGCCAACAAATGCTGTACTGAAATTCTTGGTGATCTATATCTTCCAATAATAGTAACAAGAGGGAAATATCATAGCTTTACAACGGTTATTTCTATACTATGAATATTGTGCTTACGTGGATATCCAGGCAGAAATTCAATACGACTACAGATAGCCATACCACCAAAAGGCCTTGAATCCGTAGATTGAAGATCATTTCTGTACAAGTTGTACCCATGAATTTCAACCTTGGGATTGGTGAATTCTCAATGGAAATTGTTTTCTTACAACTTGAGCTGTTTGGTTTTTACCAAAAGCAAACTGAGTGGTTATTGATTTTATTGGAGTCCATGTTGTTTGAATACCTTGTGCATACAGGTGTTTATTTTCATGTCTGGTTTTCTCACATACATCATGATGGTCAAACTGTACCCATATTATTCCTGATGGTTTATCTCTTTGATTTAGTTGTATCTTTTTAATAACCATTAGTCATGCCATTGTCAGTCCGGACATTTAAAGCTTATTTCTGTTCTTTCGCCTACTGATAACTGGAGGACTGAAGTTATTTGTTTGGTTTTTCTTGGATCATCTGGTATTTGATGCAGGATTTTCTCTCAAAGTTGAGCAGAATTGGCTCCTATAACACTGCCAACTGCCCTGATAGAAATTCTCACCTTTTCTTGCTTCATGGACTCGTTTATTGAATTCATTTACTTTTTTATTTTGTATGAACAAATGTGGTGGGTCTAATGGATCATGAATGCTACTTCATTCAATTAATCTTTTCTTGAGTTTCAAGATATCATTTTTAGTATGTTTGCCTTCTCTTAGTCTATTTAATATTTCAGCAAACACTTTGCTATCTCTTTGTCTCATAATTTCTTCCAGTTCAAACATGTTAAAGCGTTCTTGCCATTTGTTAGGAGAAAGAGTTGCATAATCTGAATTGTCACGATTTTTGAATATATACCTATCCATTACAGGCTCTGGTTGAAACAGGTCGCCAATTGCAATTATGTTCACACCGCTAATGTCTTCTTTACTTCCCTTAATGTCTTTGAGTCAACTGTTAATCTGAATGTTAAACATTGTACTGCCAACCATTGAGGTTTCATCCAGAAATATTAGTTTTACAGCACCAAGTAAACAGCGTAAAGTGTTCAGCCTGCTTGAATCAAGAGGTTTGTTATTTCTTAAAGACTGACATGCAGGTATTGCAAGTACACTATGAATTGTATTACCTTTAATGTTGTAAGCTGCTTTACCAGTTGGTGCAAGCATTAATATCTTTACTTGATGGAAATCATCACCTGCTTTTGAAATATAATACGTCAATGCTGCCTGATACAGTGATTTTGTGAGATGTGACTTGCCTACTCCAGCCCTGCCACTGAGAAAACAGTAGAATGAGTTCTCAAATGTTTTAATAAGGTGTAAAACATGATAGAAAAACTCTTTCTGTTTTCTGTTCAACTTCTGCACCATTTTCCTGTAGTCATCATCCTGCAATTCATTTGATGCAGCAGAAGGAATTCCAAGATCACAAGAAAGATCATAGTTTTCATTAAGATCAGGGTGAAGGTCTAATGCACCATCAGATTGATCTTCAAATTCAATGTTTTGTGTCCCTGGTGCAACTAGATCATAATTAGCATTATTTTCATCCATGTTATTAAGCTGATCTTGAATTTCATTTTGATCTTCACATAGCATATGGCTTCATTTGTTCATCTATTATGTCTTTAACTTGCATGTAGTATTCCTGATAGGAGGAGCAACTACCTAATAAGTCAGTTATTTCATTTTTCCATCATGTAAAAAGCATGATTAGCTCACGGTAATGTTTCTCAGAATCTACTTCTTTATTAAAGCAAACACTTTAAATAATTCTAGCTTTTTACCTTTTTTGTTTTGTACATGCTTTTCTTTTTGTTTCTCTTCCCCATCATTATCATCATCATTGTCATCATCATTAAAATCTGTCTCCAAAGGAAGGTTGTCGATTTGGTTTTACGTACGGCTTACCACATTGATCATACCATGCAGCCCAATCAGCAAGAGACACATGCTCAAGACTAGAAGGTCGTTTTGTATATCTTTTCACCAAGCCAGACGCATAGATCTCATCAGAATCGTCTTCCATTTCATTAATTTCCTCTAAAGGTTTCATCAAATGAACTCGGTTTTGTGGAGGTGAAGTATTTATGAATACTACTAGACGAGACGATTTTCTCATAGGAAGCTGTAGAACTATATAAACTGCTTCTTGAGCACTAATTTCCACATTATTTAAAAATTTACGACCAATATCTCTCACTTAGAGTTTCCTGTTCTCGCTTCATTACAAGCGCTTCTGAGTAGCTCACTCATGCCTTTTTGAGCCTTGAAAATATACGATATTACGATACAATGTACACTGCACATGCATAGATATCAAGGACAAATTGAATATCCATATTTGCTCTCCACGCACTAAGGCAGGCAGAATTGTAATAATTAATTCTTAATTCATTTGGCTGTCGCTGTAAGAATATAGTTGGTGCCTTCAGGTTTGATCGAGCAGCAAGCAGATAATTTTGTTGTGTCATTTTGAGATGTATTAGTAACTGTGTAAATGTAATGTCATGTCCTTCTTTCAATTCGTTCAAATGTTTTTGTGTTAATTTCCAGTTACTTTTATGCAATTGTAGCTCACCATCGTCTATATCAATATCTAATGGATAAAGAATTTTTGTTGACCTCATTGGTGGTTGTGGATAGTTAAAACGACATACTGTTTTAGACTTTTTTTGACATGTATGAGTAAAGGATTACTGAATGGTTTTCCGTGCAGGATAGCGTAATCCATGCACGCGGGATGTTGCGAGATTTTCGGTAAGCATGGATCACGCTATTCTGCAAGGAAAACCATTTAGTAATTGTTTTATAAAATAACTACAATAAAACAACGGTTAACACTTTTTAAACCATTGATGAAGTACGCAATTCTCCCAAGAATCGTCAACTTTAGTTTTGTCGGCATTCGACCGTACGCTACAATTTACACAATTTTAAAACTTTTCGCATAACTTTTTTGTTTTGTGTTCTTTTGCTCTAAAACTTGGTGAAAATATGGTATTCTAACAGAGACATAGACTGGTACTAAACCGATGTTATTAACGGCCAAAAGTGGCAGATATGCTAGTTTCATTTTGTAATTTTGTATTTTTTCGTAAACAAAAAACTAAAAACTTATCGGCATTTGAAGTGCGGTATGTGAGTAAGAAAGCATAGCAGAAAAATAAAATTTAGTTCTTTATAGGCACTATTGTATGCTGATTCGAATGGTTGTACTTTTATCGCTACAGCATGAACTGAAACAATGAATATGCGAATGCCAAAAGTCGAATTTCAGTTAAATTTATAATGTAAACAAAACAAAAATACAAGTATACAAAGACATTTATAGAAGTTTGACAACATAAAAGATTATAGTTTCTGTACCTTGTGCTTTAGTATTTGACTTTATCTTTATTCTCTGCTAATTGCAGAAGTTGAAATGGTTTTTTGTGGGCAGTTCTAAGCCCGTAACAAGCTCGTAAAATGCGAAGCGATGTCAACTTTCAAATTTCCCGCACAGGATTGTCTCATCCTGCATGGGTATTGACCAATCAGATTGCGTGTTTTACTGTAGTTATTATATAAAATGCGATGAACATGCCTGTTCACAAGATTAAGTAACTGAGGATCATCAGTTGGCTTTCGACAAGTAATTATTTCATCAATAAAACTTGTGACTTCATAATCAAAATCTTCACCAAACTTAGGAGCATCTTCAAGCCATATTAGCATATGAATATGAGGTACCCCCTTTGTTGATACTCAACTCTATAGAACCAATCTGCAATTTTTCCTAAAGGTTCAGCTTTGCTCAGTAGAAAGGTTCGAATAAATTGATTTATCTGATAATCAAAGTGTCTAGCACATGTGACTGGATCACTCTGTATTAACTTGCATTTCTCCTCTCAATTCAGATTTTCAAGTTCAGTGTCACTGTATTATGTGTTGTTGACAAGTTTTCCAAGTATTTTAAGAAGATGAGTCCAATGCGTTTCAGCAGATGAGAAACTACAAAACAATGAAGCTGGTCCCAACTGTCTTATCATTGCAAATATATCCTTTTTAGCTTTTGCAAAATATGGAGGTGAGCCTCTCAAGGCCCTCAAAAACCTAAACCCTTGATCATGGTGAACTAGGTTGTTTATGGCTCCTAGTTGTTTCAAGTGCCCAGCAGTAATTGTGCCATTGTTTCCTTGACATTTTCTCAGCAATTTGAGATTGGCCAAGTAAAATTTTCATTTGTAGTTTCTTTGCTTTGAAAAAGATATTTTCCACACACATTGAGCTCTTCGATCAGATCTTCTTAACTCAGATTTACAAATTTCACTGTGATGAACATAACATATTCTATTTGCACTATCAGGTCGTTTCTGACCAAGAAATATTCCTGGGTATGCTAATTCCTCTGAGTACTTATCACGGAATATGCTCATAGGCCTGCTGCCTTCGCCTGGTGCAACATTTAAAATATACTGAGGTTCATTGTCAGTCACAATATCTGGAGCAGTCAGCATAGCGTCAGTAACTCCCGCAGATATTTCAGCCTCATCTTCACTCCACTGATCTTTATCATCAAATGTTGATTGTGTGTTATTTGTATCACAGTCAATGTCTGGTAAATCGTTTACATTTTTTTCCATATTGTCATCATCAATAGTTGACAATACATTGGGAGTACGTTCAAGCCATGTATCATTGAAGGTTATACCTTCGTCTCTATTAAGGCTACTGCTTTCAACAAGCCATTGGGCAGCTAGTACTACCTTGTGTGGCCTTATATTCAAGGATAAAGCATAAATTTGAAGATTTTCACTCAACCTTTTCTTTTTCATGTATTCTTTGTTTTGCTGATTTCTCTTTTGCCTATTTTCAGAAGTTTCATTTAATCTTTTCCTTTTCATGTATTCTTTCATGCATTCTTTTCTTTTCTGTTTTTGCTTAACATGTTTCATTGTGGTAAGATTTCTTTCAACATTTGGCACCCTGCTGTTTAATTGTAAAGTAGAAACATAATGATATTCCCCCAAATGACCTATGTAAACAACTGTTGGTTCATGTACTGACTTTACAGCCTCTACTATATTAAACAAAGCAAAGTTTTCATCTGATTCTACAATATGGATCCTTAAATTAGGTATATCTGCAACAGCTTGTATAACGAAATGATCACACCATGTCCCTAATGTTGACATATTTCCAAGATATTCAATCCCAGAAGAGTCAATGTTGCTTTCAATAAATCGCTCTGGATTTTCTCCCATATACTCTACACCTACAGTTCTAACATCTAAATGATAGCTGCAATCACCATATAACTGGTGTGAAATGGCTCTAAAATAGCAATCACCTTCACCACCAACATCCAGTGGCCTTAACCCAACCTGTTCTAACCTACTTTGTAATATGTTACAAGCAGGCAGTGAAACCGTTTAACTTCATTTCTACATTTTCTGTTCCTCATAGCTTTCATTATCTTCTTAATAGATGCACTTGATGGTGCTCTGTCTTTATATCGAGGAATATTTGACTGTTTCAATTTTCTTGCTGATAATCTACAGCTATACTGACTAGGGTTTTTGATCATGAGAGCTAGTAAAACTGTCACAAATGACTACAGTTTTTACATTGGCTCTATTCAAACTTTGAATAATGTAAGGAGGCTCAATGAATTCTCGACAAACAAGGTCAGATTTATTCTCCCGTAATAAAATATATGGATAATTTCTCCTCTTATAAATAATACTTAGAGGCCTAATCTTCCTCCGAAGAGGCTCAACATTCCTGTGGAGCATAATTAAATGAGAGCTACAATAGTTTTTCAGCACCATTTGGGCGGCATGCTTTTCTGTGATACGACTCAATTTTGTAACTTGCCCAGTACAAAATTTATTTACATTACAGAGGCAACCCAAGTGCTGAAACCAGTTGCAAATAACACTTCTTGTACACTTCCTGTTAACCATTTCGACAAAACATTTGAAAACACTTACCTTGCACTCAATAGCTTTTACTTGATGCATTCGAAAAAGAGGCAATAGAACACACGCTCATGCTGCATTTTGCACCCTTTTATTCCGTAATATCTAGTTATGCTTTGTTTACCACTCGCAAAACTTCATGTAAGACTGACCAAAAAAAGCCTCAAAGTTGCAAAGTCGTAAAAGCCTCAACCGCGATATGTCCTTGCATTGCACAATGTAGTCAAGAAGGCACCTCAAAGACCTCGGTAAACCACCTCAATACACACTAGTCTCTAGAGAGTTCAACTTCAGAACCATTCTCAGAGATATCAAAACTATATTCATAGCCACCATTTTTGTTTCTATTTTTAGCCTGTGAACAGGCGTATTTAGGGAGCATTCGACCTGATTGTTAACACACACACAAGGTGATAACAATATATTTGTGCCAGAGTGGATACAAAAACTGTGTTTCCACTGATTCCTAGACATGCTGATGAGCTCTGATATGGAGCGAAACAGTCACAATGTGGTATGTTTTTTATCATTTTGTGAAATTTAAACAGCAAGCCTTTTGGAATACATTGTTCTATATACAACTAAATTGTACTCTTAAATATAGTTTCTTAAATAAACAAAACATTGAAAGTTACTGTAGTGGAGTATTGCAAGTGAATATGCAACTGTAACACAATGAAAAGGAATGTCTACGTTGGGTAATTTTTAAAGTCTTGCTGGTCTGTACCCAGTATACACACCATTTGGCAAAGGATAGCAAGCACGAATTGCTAGCATGCAACAACTGGGCACAACTCTTCTATTGCCCCGTCCTAAGTGACCATGCTGCCACAAAACATATTGCCTGTATGCAGCATGTCTGAAGTTTTCATTGTTCCTGACATTGCCCAGTACAAGAATATCTTCTCTATAGTGCATGGCAATATCCAGAACATTTGCATCTAGCACAATTTGTAGGAATAGTGGTGTTCTTGATGTACATGGTCGAACCATTCTTGTGCAACACCTATTTTCTTCTTGGGTTGGCATAGGTAAACAGTGCCCACAATTACACCAATGTGGGACATCTTGTGGTTGATCTGGATTTGGAGGGGGTTGTTCATCTCCAGCTGCAATCTTTCCATTTACAATGTCTGCAAAGGCTGCAGGCTGTCTGGGCAGAAGTTCTATTGCAAGTCTTCCAAGAGCATCAATACCAAGGCCACGAACTAAATTGATGCAAAAATAATATTTTGAGACAGTGTATAATACTTACCACAGTCTGTTGCTCATGACCTGCTTGGTTTTCTGCAGCAGCATCTACTGCAATAAGCTGGTTTCAGCCATGTCCTCTTCCACGACGCATTTCACACCCTGTTCCCTGCTTCATCTTCACCACTGAGTCCTGCTTCACCATGACCCCTTCCTCGTCCTCTTTTACGTCCTTTTGCATGACCTAAGTTCTAAGCTTCATCATCTCTGCCACTTGTTCCTGCTTCAATGTGATGTTGTTCATCTTGGTCAGGTTCTATCTTATCGCTGCTAGGTTGCTGCCATACCTCGTACTCTGATAAATCATAATCCTACAAGATGTGAAAGCACTTTTAAATCATATATCTATTCGTGCTGGATATTATGTCATGCTATTCAGAAGAAAGCTAAAGAGAAAAAACGAAAATACCTCATTTTCCAATTTATATAGAAATCAATTATCAATATAAATACTAGGACGTAGTCATAAGTCCCATTACAAACATTTAGATATATTCGAAATACAATATAATTGACAATTTTTAATGCCAAAAAAAAAACTTACCGAAGAATCATCACTACAGCTCTTTGACTATTTAGGCACAGAGAATTTCCATTGTGACAAACACTAGAACAATACTGGCCTTGACTTTTACAAGAGCAGAAGTTTCTGCCTCTCTCTCGAATACAATTGCCGCAGTACAAACAAATTGTTAAAGTGGCAAAATTTGGTATTGAAGCGTGCTCTTCTATTTTGCTTATTTCTAACTCTTCAAGAGTCAAGCTCTCATTTAAAGCTTCAGCCATGTCCCAATGTTCGAATTGAAGAAATTTATTAAACCATAGGTCAAACACATGTTTTACCTATGAAATACGATACCAAAAGATGCCCTACTAGAGTATCCCATTTCCTTACCATTGCGAAACAAGCGGGTAGTCGTACTTCCTCACAAATGTTTGCATTTTGTTTTAAATCTTTTTGTTGTGTTTCAATCATAGTTTTAAAATTTTCAATTTATACTCTATAGACCTTGTTTACTTCTTGTCTCAAAGAGTGTAGAAATATGTGGCTAATTTGCATTGTGTTTACAATGCAGTAACGTTATATTCACTTCCGGCATCGCCTTCCATTGTTATGCACAGAAAAGGTGCGTAGTTGCCTGTCACCCCCCTTTAATAATAGCAAAGAATAGAAATATTGAAGTCAACTTGAGTAAAGTGAGAAATTTCACAATTTGCTAAATGCATGACCCATACCATTTTATTCTTATATTTTTCCTTTACTGCAGCTAGCAATTTTTTTGCCATTTCTTTTCCAGTTTTCATTTTCTTGGAAGCCAGCTTAAAGTTTAAAAATAACCAGTTGTATATCAATATTATTGTTTTTTGAGATCCTGTTAATATGGCCACCAAAAGCAAGAAATACTTGGGCAAATAAATGATGTGACTGCATTAATGAGCTAAAAATAAGTTCTGTGTTAATATTACCATTGGAGATATAAAGTGGGGCTCCTCTGGATTTAGTTTTGAAAGGAAAATGTGTATTAGAAGACAACATTGGCAGAAAGTTTCCACATGTATTTTGTAAAGTTAACTACGGCAAATATTTTCAAATGCAATCTATTTAAATCATGTGATTTAAAGACAACATACAGTGGATGTAAATTTGGAGAGCATAAGCAATACTAGACCTTTTCTGCTTTTTCATGTTCTTCATCCTGGTCTGATTCATATCTGGCACGCTTCTCTGCAGTTTCCTGCCCTCTTCCTCGATTAGGAGTAGGTGTCATGCCAGTCCTGCCTTTCCAAGGATGTCTTTATGGTATCAAGGTCATCTTGAAAATTGAATTTTCCAACTTGACGATACATGCACTATTTATACAAAATATTAATGTCTCACACTGTATAATATAAGACCATGGGAATGAGTCTCCAAATATGTAAAAAGATGCATTATTAGTACAAGAAATTACACAATTACTGAATCTCAAGTTTTGAATCTCCCAAACAGCAGTGAAAGGGCCTATTAAACTGATAAATTGTATGAGATTATATCATAGGTGGCCCAATTCAGTGTGCAGTTTCATATAGAGATCAGTGTGCACATAAACACACTTTGTAGTTTCTTAAATATAATCCCCTATAGTGCGTTTATGTGTGCACTGATCTCTATATAAAACTACACACTGAATTGGGTCGCCTCATTGGGTTACATCATTTATGTTGACGTCCACATCTCCTTGCATTTTTTGTAAGCCTTGTTGAAGTCCTTTGGCCACTTCACAATAATATCATTGTCAAAATTTTCACCATCTTCTCCCTCAATCCAAGATGTTTGTCCGACATCACAACAAATCATCAAATTCAAATATTGCCCTCTTCATTTCCCAAATTTAACGTTGGTAAATACAAAAAAGGCAAATAAATCCAAAGAAAGGTCATTTGAAATGCAGAACATACACTCAAAAAGTTCAAAACACGTGCAGTGTGGTGATTCTCGCAATGCATCATGGCTCTCGTATCCAGGCTTCAAGTCGAGAAGACGAGCACACGATTTGGCGATTTGTATTAGTTTGAAACTGGAAAATAGACCTATAGTTTTTATTTTTACTTGATTAGTTTGTATTTTTTATGATTACCTCCTTGTTTACTCCGAATTACGATAAAAGATATGCAGTTGATTCCTGTACTGAGTTGCCAAGGAGAACAAACCACAGACGACGAAAACAGCTGTGTATACAAATAGACGAATGAACGCGAGCAGCATGGGCAGCAACTGGTGATTCGGTAAGTCACATTGAAAATTTTATGGATTTTTGTATAGTGTTATTGTTCTATTCTTTTACTCCTCAATAAACTCTTGAAATTTCCTCATAATTTTCTCAAAACAACACCCTATTTATATTCTCCATAAGTCCTTCTAAGACACATCAAAACGAGGTCGGTAGGTCAAATAGTGATAGGACAAACTCGTTTTGAAGCATATAATATTATAGAATTGACTTTGTTTTAGGCTTTTCTTGTGTTGACCTTGTAACGAGTAGAATTTATAGAAAATCCAATTTAAGAAATCTAAATTGAACTACTATTTTTATTTTCGAGAGACTTGTTTCCAGGCCCCAAAACGTGACCGAGACATGGTAAGACATGTAGACATAAGCAGTCTCCTGATTTGTTCTTGACATTGTGAGAACAAATCAGGAGACTATATATATCCAGGGAGACTGTATGGGTCTTACCATGCAGTATATTCCATTAATGGTGTAAAAATTCAAAATATGTTTTAAATGTTTTATAATTATGGTAGTTATATTGCAACATATGGGATCAACTGAAACTTGTATTAAAGGTGTTTTGTATGTGCCTTTTGCGCAACAGTTGCTAAGTGATCAAATCAGTGTTGTCGCAAAGTGCCCGTCTATTTATGTTGTCATACTGTTCAGAGAACATTTGCTCGTTCCTTCAAAACATGGATAGATTGCTGATTCAGGACCCAAGGGTGGTCTGTGGGCATTTGCACTCGTATTTTAATGTAATAGTGTACTGTTTAATAGAATCACTTCTTACATACTTTCTGTAATTAATCTGATGGGTATAGTAATTATATCAATTCATTTATTGGGCTAAGGCCCATTGTTATTTATTACCTTCTAGTCTTTAGATTTTACCTCCAATAGCCAAATTATTTGTCCTGTCCATGAAATGCCCTGAATGCAGCCATGCCAACGATGTAAATTTTCGTTTCTGTCAGCAATGCAGATATAAGCAACAGATCCGCAGCACTTCCCGCATGCAGTCGGGACTTCATGTTGATCTCGAGACACTGGATAATTGTCTACGAGAATTGTTCAACTATGATCATGCTACCAAGTACTCGAAACAAAAAGATTCCCTACAATGCGAGTTGGAATCCTTTCTTGAAGCTCTTCCTGGCGGTATTACCTTGGCTACGGTCACACCAGTCTGTCAAGGATTATCTTCGATGTGTTACCAGAGAGCAACTACTGGCGAGAGTTACGCCGAAGCAAGCTACTCCCTTTTTTGTTCATAAATTAACCCAGCTACCTCTTCACTTGAAGAGAAAACTTGACAATCCATGTATTTCTTCTCTTCAGAAGTTTGTTATAGCTCGTGACCAGGCTTACTTTAAGATGGCCCTTTTTAGCGGGGATAGACCGGGAGATCTTTCCCACATCAAAGTACCGGAGATCTTGCGTTTCCCAAATGACAAGGGATTTTTGTTCAATCACATCTGGGGTAAGACTTTGAGGGATGGTGACCAAAATGTTTTTGGGATCAGACGTAATCCACACACAGTGATTTGCCCTATTAGGGGCATTGAGCAGTACATGGATGTCGCGCAGCAGTTGTCTATTGATTTTTCCCGAGGTTATTTGTTTCGCCCTACAACTCCAAAGGGTGGAATCCAAGATTCCCCCTTTACTTTGCCCGCTGCCGAGACATGCTTGAAGGTCTATTTGAAAGAAATGAACATGGATGAACGCGAAACATTGCAAGGGTTTCGAGCGAGTTGTGCCATCACGTTAGCACTCACAGGAGCTGATTTAGTAGAAATTATGGATCATGTCGGTTGGTCCCGCCACCATACTGCTCTTTATTATCTACAACTTGCAAAAGTTTTTAATCCTGCTGGTGCACGCCTTTTGTCCTCTTCTGCTGTGAATGTTACAGAACCATGGACCAATATTAATGAACTTAAGCGCTTTGTGTGTGCTTTTCCTACTGGTGTTACACGGAAACGACAGCATTCGGAATTAGCCTAAGTATTTTACCCCTGTAAAGTTTGGGAGTTTGGGGTGAGACTGGGGTAGTTATTAGCAATAAATTAAGATAAATTGGATGGTTGTGGGGATGTGGAGTGCCGAGATTCGATGGTTTTGCAGGAAGGCAAGTCTAGGTGGCAATAGATCACCATCATCCCCAATCCTGAATTAGACTGAGCATGATTGTGGGGGTTGTGAATAGATTACTATTCACAACCCTTATAATGATATGCTAAGGTAAAATTCAGGCATATGTTACGATATACGCTTGGCTGGGCAGAGACACGTGTCAACTGGGATAGAAGGGGAATATATATATCGGAGAATCCTCAGATCAAGCTCATTTTTTTTTCAGTGGATAAGGGAGAAGGATGAATGGAGCACCCACCCACCCATGATTTTCAAGCCTGGCTTAGGTGCTGGATCACCATCATCCCCAACCCTGAATTAGACTGAGCATGATTGTGGGGGTTGTGAATAGATTACTATCTCCTCTTGTGTATACCCTTCTTTACGTAAACTTCGAATTATATAAAGACACTTCTTTGCTTCAATTAGCTTGATCTTGATATGCTTACTAAACTTACAGTCTCCTTGAAGCGTGACACCTAACAATGTAAAACTGCTATGTTGCTTGATATTGTATAGCATGGGATACTCGGTTTCATTCCCTTTCTTCTTCAAGATCAGTTCTTTACATTTTTCAGTATTGCAAGGCACAGTATTTCTTACTGCCCAATCCATGAATGTCGATAAGACCATATTTGATTTGTCTAGTGGGCCTTTTGAAATTATTGCTAAAATTGTAGAATCATCCGCATATTTAGTTAATGATGTCTCTTCATGATCTTCCAATTCTAAGTTATTTATAAATATATTGAAGAGATATAGACTGCTGGCACTGCCCTGCGTAGTTCCCTTGTTTACTTCCTTCAGATTTCAATTCTGCTGTGGTTAGCTTAACTTTTCAACTTGTCAGGACTGTGTTTTGCTTCCCTTGTTTACTTCTTGCAGATTTCAATTCTCCTGTGGTTAGGTTAACTTTTCAACTTGTCAGGACTGTGTTTTGCTCTTAGAGTAGCTAATGTGTACTAATTTACTGTTTCAAAAGTACAGTGCATAAGGGCTACTGCAGTCAACAAAAATTGTAAGTTGTACTCGATAGGGGAGGGGGGGGGGGGTTGCAAAAAATGTTCACTCTCTTTGGCTCATTGTACAGTAATTACAAACTGAAAAAGCTATCTTACACAAATGACGTTGAATGAACATAGTTAAATTTCGATATGTGTTTTGCACATTTCTATAAGATATCGGTGAGATATAGGCCTTTTGACTCAAGGTACCCAGTACCAGTAGATCTTTTGGAAGAAACGCAAATGAGTTCGTTTGCTTTCGTTGTGCATTTTAATTTTCATAGAGGCACAAATAAGTTTATTTGAACAATGAGCAATGTTATTGCGCTTGTGATGCCTTAGTCTTGTGTTTTTAACCATGTCACATTAATATTAAAGTTAGGCATATTCTATTTCATTAAGCTGCATTTATGCAAGGTAGCCTTTTTCAGTTTTTGATTTCAATAGCTCAATGCGAGGGGACATTGTTTTGCCCCACATGGTATATTTATATAAATTGTACTGTTATTTTATCTTTCATAGCACATAAAATAGTTTGAACTTTAATGTACTATGATAGTGCATGGAGTTTTTACATTATATAAAAATGAGTAATGACTTTGTTATTTTAGATTCATTTTTATTGTTCGTCGTGCTTGGCATATTTGGGAACAAGTAAGGAAAACAGAATCCGTGATGAATGCAGTTCACAGTTTAGTTACGATGCCAGCATAAAGAATGGCATCTTCCTTAACATTCCATTACAAACCCAAATCAAGCAGCTCCTGTCAGACCCAGATCTTTACAAATTCCTTACGAATCGTAATTTAGATATGCTCACCCAGTCGAATCAAATATCAGACATAACAACTGGTGACCTTTACAAGAACCTTATAGACAAACATGCTATGTCCAAAAATGATATTTCCTTTACGTGGAATGTAGATGGAATACCTGTCTTTAAATCCTCTCAATATTCCATATGGCCAGTACAGTGTATGATCAACGAGTTGCCACCACACCTTAGATCAAAGAATATGCTCCTCACAGGATTATGGTTTCGTTCAACCAAACCGAAGATGAACACTTTCTTGGAAGCATTTGTAAACGAACGCAAACATTTAAAAAAACATGGATTCTATTTTGGTGAGGAATCTCGTCCACGCAGTCTTTGCTTTGATATGTTCAAGCGATAGTCCTGCACGGGCAATGTTGAGGAACTGCAAGCAGTTCAATGGGAAGTCTGGATGCGATTGGTGTGAACATGAAGGGATGCCTGTTGTCCACAATAGAGGTCCTCCCACCAGATACTATCCACAGCGTGGTGGTGCATCTGCAAGAACGTCTGTAAGTTAGGCAGAGTATGCCATCAGGGCTGAACATCTGAAAGAACCAGTGAAAGGTGTAAAAGGACTGTCAGTGATTGATGTTCTACCAACATTTGACACAGTGAATGGCTTTACTCCTGAGTACATGCATTCAGTGTGTCAAGGGGTTGTCCGTCAACTTTTCAATCTTTGGTTTGATTTGGGAAACAGTGACGAAGATTTTTATTTAGGAAGGAAAGCAGACAAAGTTGATGAGTGTCTGGCTGAAATAAGTCCTCCTTCAGAAATAGTCAGAGCTCCACTGTCAGTTAAAGAGAGAAAATTTTGGAAGGTGTCTGAGTGGCAGGCTTTACTGTTCTATGGTTTGGTTGTTTTGAAAGGTTTACTACCCAGTTTGTATCTGCGATATTTCTTCTTGCTTGTGCATGGAGTGTACATGCTACTTGGCACAAATATTACCCAGCGATACTGTATGATATCAAATGCTAAAGCATGTCTGATAAAATTTGTCAGTGACATGGGGATTTTGTATGGTTTGACCTCTTGTACATTTAACATGCATCAGCTGACACATTTAGCAGATAGCGTAAACAACTGGGTGGACCACTATAGGCAAATAACCACATGCTTCTTAAAATGTTTAGTGGGACTCAATATGTACCTCAGCAGATTTGTGATACATTCATTTTGTCACAAAAACTACCTGCTATTGGACGAGAGTGCATTAGAGAAGATGCACACCCATGGGTCAAAAATTAGTAAAAGAAGCTTTCAAAGGAGAATATGCCCATTCAAAGTTTACACATCCTTTCATGTACTGTTGCCAGATTAGGTAACAGTAAGCCTGCACATATAACACCATCCCAAACGATTTGGTTTGCCTCTTTGATTAGTCAAGATGGTCCTAAATCGTTCAGCTATGGTATATAGTAAATTTGTGGTGAACAACATTTTGTATACTTCCCACACATGCAGCAGATCCAATCGGAACCACTACTTTGTACGCCTTACAAATTCAGCATCAATGTACAACATTTGATTGCGAATGTAGGAAAGGAGATTTTCAAGCATGTCAGTGTGAAGTTCACAATATCGTGTTGCTTAAGGAACTTCAATGCGAACAGGGGCATTTTTTACAAACAGGGAGTTCGGAGTAATGTCACATTTCTGGAGGGAGTACATAGAAACCCAACGAACAGTAGCCATAACACTGGAGCAATTGGAGAAAAAATGCATTCACCTAAAGATAGGAAGCAGGGATTTTGTATTTGAGGTGCCATGCAAATTCCATGGTGACTCTAAGCTGGAGCAATTCAATTCCATCACCCCTTTCGTAGATCAAACTACTCATTGGAAAGAGATATACTTTATCAGAGTCAGTTCAAAGGTATATTTAATCAGGGATATACAGAGATATACTTTGTCAGAGTCTATCAGAACTTATAGTTGTTGTGATTAGAACAAAAAGTAGGACAAACCTACTAAAGAAAGAACTAGTTAACACACATCAGTGTTTTAAAACTTCTACTGAGTTTACTAAACAAAGGCGAACGAAGACACTGCAGATAAAAGCCAATGTGCACCCTTTGTAAGTGACAAATCAAGTCAAGGAGATGGTATCTGTACGTCTTTAACATTCCCTCACAATGGTAATGACAAGCCCCTTAAGAACAAGCACAAGCAACCATTACAGATAAATGAATTTCAAATCCAAGCCACTACACCTCTGATGGTTTCTCGTGGTTGACCCATTGGTTGGATTTTTATCTCAAGTTCTTAGGGTCTTGGCTCCCAGAGGGTTATTAAATTAACGTCACTAGAATTTCACATCACCCACCCACCACCACCTCAAAAGTTTTTATTATAACACATTTTCTTGCACTGGCAAATTAACACCTATCCCAAAAGTATAAAAAAACTATGGCGCTGAAAACAAAACGTGCAGAACAAATTCACTATCTTTTCAAGTACTGTCAACTGGGGCTATTTGAGACAATTTTTTCTTTCAAAATTTAAAAGAAATGGAGACCTAAAAACCAGCTATCAGTGATTTTAATAAAATCCATGGATGCTGTTTATGCCTTGTGGTAAATCATTTTACCCATAAGAAATTTAGATTTTTTTTAAAAAAATTGCTTTTCTCCAAATTACCCCAGTTGGACCAATTTGGGACACTTACATGTCTTGCTAAAGGTCCCATTTAAGACCACCCTGGGTAATTTGGAACACTTGTGTGAAATTTTTTAATGTGTCCTATCTAGCATTTTTGAATATATGCAGGTGTCCCAATTTACCCAATATTGGAGATAAATTGGGACGATAACAATTCTACACTGACACAGTAGAACTGAAGGTCAACTACTATTTAAAACAACAACAAAAACATAAAAATACTTAGAAGCTAAAATGCTTCTACCAAAGTGTGAAAATTAAGTTTAATAGGTATATTTCCATCCTCTTCTGGTCTTCATTAATGAAATGTTAAAACAATCATAATTAGGATGTTTTCTGGGGGGAACATCTGTAATGACCTGACTGAGGTTTTCAAAGTCCTCTTGCTTTATTTCTGCACGCGAAAGTTGAATATTTTGACAATGCCGATGACTGAGTTCATTTGAATGGTGAAACTTTAGAAACTTCTTGCCCAATCTTCTCCTGGAATGTTGTTTTTGAATTGGTTTACTCGGCGGTTAGCTTTATCCAAATAGGCTTTCACCATCAAGCGTAAGTCCAGATTTGAAAAAGGGAACCCCCACTCTGCTACCACAATAAGATGTTTTACAAAAGATCTTTCGTCTTTGGGGACAAGCTTGGTGGGTGGCCGATAGGTCTCATTTGAATTCCTTTAATTTTACGATGTAATGTTGACTTAGTAATGTTAAATGACGATGAAGCTTCACGAATTGACATGTCCTTCACGAATTGCAGCAATTGCATTGTTGATAGTATCTTGTGTATAGTCCCCTACCTTTTTTTTAGATCCAATAACTCTTTTATTTTCTCATGATAAATTAATGTTTTCAAAACTGGTTTTCATTCAAAAAAATATGGTGTCATGTTGTGTTCTTTCAAATATTTATTTGCGGTTAAATAATATCAATAGTTCTTCACATTACAGCTAATTTAAATCGCCACAAGTATAGGATATCACCGTTGTATTTATAAGTACTTCAGGGCAATGTTCACAGCAATTTCAGGACGGTTTCAAGTCGGCTTCACATCGATTCACCAAATAATATATATATATATATACGCATGCAGTTATTCTCATCTAAATATACGCTTGATAAAACATACAAAAACTAATCAATACTTACATGACTTTGCAGCGGTTTATGGATTTAATTGCAATCTATGAATATGTCATAAATAATATCAACAACCTTTTCAGTAAAGTCAGTAACAATTTCCCCCGATTGGAGGCATGTCCCTCTTGTCACATATTAACTAATTAATATCATGTTTTATCATAACATCCTGCCCACCATGAACAATCTGGTAAGGATAGTTCATTTTACAATAATTTTACCATCACCACATGCTCAACCATCTTTTAACTTCTTTTTTCATCATCTGCTTCCAATAAACAGATTTTTGCAGCAGGTCACCTGTAAATGGAGTTTTTTGCTCTGACATCAACAGTTCTAACTAGCCCATCAGCTCCAGGGGACACGTCTACAATTCTTGCCATGGGCCACGTATTTCTGGGTACGTTGTCATCTGCAATGAGAACAAGGTTGTTTACTCGTAAGTTCCTCTGTGGCTGGTTCTATTTTTCTCTTTCTTGTAACGACGGCTGGTATTCCCATAGCCATCGTTTCCAGTTGTGATTTGCAAGCAATTCTGCTTGCCTCCATTTCTTTCGGCTGTGTCTGTCATTCTTTGATATAATCTCGTGTGGTAAAATCATAGCGGGGCGAACATTTAGGAAGTGGTTCGGTGTTAGTGGTTCTTCATCATTTTGGCTTACAGGATTCCGTGTCGGAGGCCTTGAATTGGCAATACGTTCAGCTTCCGTAAAAACACTGTGCAATACTTCCTCGTTGACTAGGTCTTTACTGACTATAGCCTTTAAGCTCCTCTTTACAGTTCGTACCAATCTTTCCCAAACTCCGGACGTATGTGAGGCTCCCGGTGGATGAAAGACCATTTGCATCCTCTCATTGATAGTTCGTTATTTAGCTTAAATTTTGTCCATCTGTTTAATAGCATCTTGAATTTCGCATTTGGCACCGACAAAATTTGTCCCATTATCAGAATGCATTTCCTTCACGTGTCCTCTTCTATTCAAAAACCGGATGAGAACTAAAATGAAATCATCGGTTTCCAATGAAGGAGCTACTTCTAGATGAACTACTCTGCTGTTCATACAAGTGAAAATGACTCCCCAGCGTATTTCAGTTGTCTTTCCTTTTCCTCGCTTTACATAGAAGGGCCCAAAATAGTCCACTCCTGTATAGGAAAATGCCGGCTCGTATGGCATTAGTCGTGCCTTTGGCAATTTGGCCATTTCTGGTGCTTGTCTTACAGCTGTTCGCCTTTTGCACTTAATGCACCATTAAGGACTTCTTTAATCGCTGCACGTCCCATGAGAATCCAGCAACGTTCTCTCGATAGGGCTAAGACTTGTTCATGCCCACAATGGCCGTTTCTTTCGTGTAAAAAAATGAATAAAGATTCTGGTCACATGATGTCTTCTTGGCAATATCATCGGGTTAGCAGCATCTCGGGATATTGGTGCTCTTGAAATCCTGCCTCCAACTCGTAATATATTTTCTCCTTTAAGAATCGGTTTCAGTCTGGCTAGTCTACTAGACTTGGTCGCCAAACTCTTTGCTAACTTCGTTATCTTTTCGTTAAAGGTTTGTCTTTGCACAAGCTTGATCATTTTACGACTTGCCTTATTGAGATATTCTGGTATGATTCTCTCATCTATGTCTGATGACTGTGGTTTCTTTCTTCGATCCATTGAACAAACTTCTGCAGCCACGCAACCTTTTGTAGACACGTTGACTATTCTGAGGTGTTGCTGATAAGATCATTGAAATTTTTAGTATGGTTGACCTTGGTAGCATATACTTCTTTATCTCGAGCGATGTCTCTGGGAGATCCTGTAGCTTGGTAACAGGCCACTTTTCTTTTGTTGTAGGAGGAAGGCAGGTCCCTTCATCCACCTATTGTTCTGCAGAAAACTCAGCATCTCTAGTCCTCTGCTTGCGTCATCGGCTGGATTTAGAAGGCTGGGGCAATGTCTCCATTGGTCCGTCGTAGAGAGCTTGTGTATTTCTGCAATTCGATTCGAGATGTAAGTGTGAAAACGTCATGTTTCATTCTTGATGTAATCAAGGACAATCATAGAGTCGATCATGAATGTCACTCTTCTCATGTTGAGTTCCAGCTCCATTCTAATGGCCTTGTCCATTCATACCACCAAGACAGCCACTTGGAGTTCAAGCCTCGGAATAGTAACTGTTTTTAACGGCGCGTTTCTTGATTTGCCTGCGACGAATGAGCACTCCACATTTCTATCTGGACAGGTGATGCGAAGATAGGACACCGATCCGTACCCTGCTTCCATTGCGTCACTGAAATTATGTAATTCCAGTGAGCTTGCTTCGTGATCCGGGTTACTAAAGTAACATCTTGGAACTGTTATGCCACTCAAAGAACAAAGATTTTTCTTCCAACATTGCCATCTTTGTAATAGCTTGCTTTCAAGTTGTTGATCCCAGGAATACTCCTTTCTCCATAACTCTTGTATTATCTTCTTTGCTACCAACATCACTGGTGCTGCAAAATTCAACAGATCAAATACAGTGCAAATATTTGATAAGACTCCCCTCATTGTATCAGATTTCTTCAGCTCTGCAACTTTAAAACCTAGTTCATCGGATTCCAGGTTCCAGCGCAGGCCCAGGGTTCTTTTGATAGGCAGTTTTTGTAGGCTCAGGTCGAGGCTAGAGTTAGCTCGTTTCTTGGCTTTAATCAACGACAGTACTTCACGATCACTACTCATAAACTTGGTTAAGTTAAACCTGCCTTCTCACACAACTTCATCAGTTCATTTGCCTGCTGAATTGTCTCTTCAGAGATGTTTAGAGACTTTAGGAGGTCATCAACGTAAAAGTTATTTTTCGTCGTTCTCGTTGTTTCTCTGCTAAAGCTTGCTTCGTTGTCTTTAGCAATCTTCTTTAAGGCTGAATTTGCTGCGCAAGGGGAATCGGTCGCACCAAAGATATGAACTGTCATCACGTGTTCTTCTGGGGGTTCTTTAGTGGTTTTTGGCCACTACAAAAATCTCAGTGAATTTTAATCTTCAGGCATGACTTTAATCTGATGGAACATGCTTTTGATATCAGCTGCTAGGGGTACGTTTCCTTGTCGAAATCTCATTAGTATGCCAACAAGACTATTGGTTCGGTCAGGTCCTTGCAACAAGTTCTTGTTAAGTGAAGCATTTTCATATTCTGCAGCTGCATCAAATAATATTCTAACTTTTCCTGGCTTATTTGGGTTTAGTACTGGGAAATGAGGCAGGTACCATTTTTTTGGTTCAGATGTAAGGACTTCGTCTGGGGAAAGGCGATGTGCGTATCCTTTCTCGAGATAATAATCCATTACCGAGCAATATTTTTGTTCTAAGCTGGGTTCCTTTTGAAGGTGCTGCTTAAGGCTTTCTAACCGCTTCTCGGCTTGTTTTTGTTGTCAGGCAGAACAATGTCGTCAGCTTTCCTTAGGAGGCCAGTTTCGTAGTGGCCATCTTTCATGGTAAACATTTCATCCAAAATTCTTTGTGCGTGCTCGTCTTCTTTGGACATTCCTTCAGTCGAAAATTCAACTTCTTCCCCACTGGCTCCACAGTGTGCTCTCATTCCACAACCTTCTATGCTCCAGAAGTTTTCAATTTGGTTGTGAAGGATTTTATCGCAGTCCGTAAAATTAACGCAGACATTCCTTTTCATTGACGAGCCGTTCATAGTTCCTGTAATGACTCATCTAAGAGGGCCTCGTTGGCCTTGTAATTGTCTTCCAGGACTCGTCAACTTACGAATTTCAATAATCTCATGTGCTCGCTCCACGTCCTTGCCAATTAACACTGACACCTTCGCAAGGCTTACGTCAGGTATGTCAAGGTCAGCCAAGTGTGGATACAGATTTCTGTCTATATCTTTTAGTAGGCATCTTTCGGCAATATTGAATTTCTTTGACACCAGGCCCTCTTTAACTTTGATTTTCTCTCCTCCTGAAAAAGCAGACTGCAGATCGAACTCCGTCACTTTGAATTCTTGACTTTCTTGTTGAAGTCAAGTATTAACTAGAATCGTATTAACTCGTTCGCCAATTCTGAACTGATCATAGTACTGCGAGAGGCATTGTCCAAGAGTCCGTACATGGTCACGGAAACTCCCTGTGGAGAGAGGACCTTTACGGGCACTACATGAAGTAACACTAACTTCGATGTCATATTTGTTATAGTCGCATATTGCTTGGTCTTCTTTTCTTGTTCCCCTTATTTGTCAGTTTGGTTATCCTTTTTATCATTAGGCTTATTTCTCCTCTCATCTTTCGTTTATTTATTATTTTCCTTCGACTATGTGTTATGAAGCAGCAGGTGATACCCTTTGCTTCTTGACAATTTCCCACCGTGCATTTACTTCTTTTCTTTGAAACTCTGGGCAGAAAGCCAGTTCATGTGATTGTGAGCAGCACATGTGGACATTTTCCCCAGCATGATTTCTTGTGCTTCACTCTATCACCATCCTTATCGTCGTTTTCATTTCTCTTTTCCTTCTCCAAATCGGTAGTGTACGTTAGCATTTCTTTGTCTTTTGGGGATTATTATCCTTCTGTCCTCACCATTGGTCCAATTTAGGTTTTTCATCTGTGCTTCTCCCTGCAATTGATCCAATGAAAGCAGGATAATTTTTAATCGCAGCTTGTTTTTTTACAAATTGAGCTAAATCCTTTAGTCGAGGTTTTTTCCACTTTCTGTAATCAAGAACCATATGTCTCCCATTTGTTGAACAGGTAAATCGGTAATCTGGAAGCAATCAAATTCAGATTTTATGTCGTACTCGCTTGTTGCTCATATTCACCTTCAAGCCTTTTTACTGATGAAGTAAGCTGTTTGGCAAAATTATGCAATTCTTTGTTGTCACTGTTTGTCAACCTTGGGCCACATATCAGGGATTCATTACAGGACGCAGCGACTGTGGCAGGCTGGCCAAAACGCTCTTGCAAATTCGCAATGATATCGGGATAAGAACAGCCTGTTGCTCGTTTCACAGTTTCGTATGCTTCCCCAGCTACAAACTTAGGTAGGAATTCAACCTTCTGACTGCCATTTAGCACTCCGTTCTCTAGGATATCAATTAGTCTCTTTCTAAATGTGTGAAAGTCAGCCGGTTTGCTATCGAATTTCACTGGTTGCATTGCTTGTAACATATTCACCTTTAACATCACTACTTGAGCATTCGAGATTTGATTTTTACTTATGTCTGGTTCAATTCTTTCACTCTCTCCTTTTTTCTCGGGCTCATTCAACATGACATCATTTCTCTGGCCAGTGAAATTTGTTTCCAATTTCTTTGTAATGCAAGTGTTTTTAAGGTCTTGCTTGGATGGTTTTCAAATCTCTCAGGTGGTCCAATGTCACCAAGGGCTTAATTATCAGAGATCGTGCATGACTTCGCCCAGAGCTCAGTTTGTTCTCTGTTTGTTAATTGTTTAGTTGGAGGTTGTGGTGACCTACATGACCATTTTTCGTCATTCAAGCTGGACAGGTCATCTCTGTCATATTCTTGCATCAATTCAGCCTTTCGCTCTGCAAGGGCAGCCTCTGCTTTCAGCTTTCTTGCCATTTCGTGCATTTTAAATTCTATTTCTATCTTTTTCTTTTCCATCTCAGCCTCCTATATCGCGGCTTGGATAGCTTGTAATCGTTTTAATCTGGCGTCCATTTTTACCTTTTCCTTTTTTTGAGCTGTTAGAGCGCTTTGTATTTTTTGATGAAATTGACTTCGAACTCGAGTTCTTTTGTTGCGCCATTTCCTTTTGTTGAGGCACTGTTGCTTGACAATAACGTAAATACGCTTCAGCTTCGGCTGTACATAAGGCGTGATTTCTGCTAACATTTAAATATGCTTCCTGAAGTCACGCAAATTCTTCTGAGAATTGTCTCGATATATATTTTTGGTACACATTATCATAACCGTGACATGCTTTCTCAAGAGATTCTAAAAAAGCTGTGATTTCATTTGGCTCACTGCCCTTCGTAATGCAGTCAAATAATTGAGTGATGACTGTTGTAACACGCCCCTGATGCCCGCCAAAACTACGCTTTTGGCGGTAAATTTCTTCGTTCTCAACTAATTCTCTATCAGTATAATTTTGGGTTTTCTGTCTCGCACTATATCATACAGAATCTAATTTAATCTCAGTTTCAATGTTTTGGTAGGGGTTCCTCTTATCGACAGTGTTGTTAAAATTGTCCGGTGCATGTCTGGCCGAGACCTTGTCAATTTTGCTAATACTTCCATGTTGTTTACTCGCGAGATGCGTTTCAGATATATTTTGAGTCTCGTTTTCTTCAGTTTTATCATCAAACAATACACTTTCTTCATTTTCCTCAATTTCGGGTTAAGATCAGGGTTCAGATTCAAATTTTCGTATATAAACTATATATTTTTTGAGACGTACGTGTATTTAATACCAAAACGAATCGAGCCATTTGGTCGAATACACCAAAGTCATTGAATAATGTGTTCTTTCGAAAATTTATTTGCGGTTAAATAATATCAATAGTTCTTCACATTACAGCTAATTTAAATCGCCACAAGTATAGGATATCACCGTTGTATTTATAAGTACTTCAGGGCAATGTTCACAACAATTTCATCACAGTTTCAAGGCGGCTTCATGGCGATTCACTAAATAATATATATATATATGCATGCAGTCATTCTCATCTAAATATACACTTGATAAAACATACAAAAACTAATCAAAACTTACACGACTTTGCAGCGGTTCATGGATTAACTGCAATCTATCAATATTTCATAAATAATATCATTGTTCTCGTTCAAATAATATCAACAACCTTTTCAGTAAAGTCAACAACAATTTTCCCCCGATTGGAGGCGTGTCCCTCCTGTCGCATATTAACATATTAATATCAAGTTTTATCATAAGAGTGTCATGCAAAGAATGGGGCATATGCATAGGCGTATATAAGCGATCATGTGCACCCCACACTGTCCCAAATTACCCCACTTTAACCCTTTGAAATATGATCTGGCTATGAAAATACTAGTCAGTACAACAAAAGCACTTTATGTAATCTTCATAAGGGAGGAATGAAAATTAGGAATGTTTTCCCTAAAAATTTATTTCATAGAGCCTACTAAAATATTTTTAGGTTATTGTAGCAATGCTTAACCCCATAAATTGTAGAAATTTAAAAATCTTGGCCTGGAAGATGTTTATTTTACTGTTTTCACTCTTTCATATAACAAAATTGAGTTACTCAGGCCAAAGCAAAAAAAAATGAAATTTATTGCATGCATGTGAAATATGAAGAAATGTGATATGGTGTATTTTTTGTGCCAAATTAAACCATTGTCCCAAAAAGCCCCGGTTGACGATACATACTATTTCTCTCACTTAACTTGTTTAAATATTTTTCAAAAAAATATTTTGTTGTCGTTGCCAATTAATCATCGTCCATATTATACATAATAATGGGGTCAATATGGGAAGATTTAATAGTAGGCTTACTATTTTGGAGAAACAACTTTTCCTTCTAAGGTTGGCCATTTCATCAGCAAATCAAGAATTTGACTTCCCAAGCACTTTTACAGATTGTAATCCTTTCCTCATATGATCAAGTGCAGAAATGGGTTTGGTGATTACCTTATCTTAAACGCAACATGCAAAAGCCAGTTTTCTCTGGGGTGAGACTGTTAAACGAGGATCTCAGCTGATACTAGAAGCTCATTTATGCTAAATAAAATTAGATTCATAATAATCTGACCCTGCAGAGAACAACAAAAAATTCGTTGTCTTGAGCGGGGTTTGAACTCGCATCTTCGGGTTTCTAGACTGCCGCTCTACCAATTGAGCTATTAAGTCAACTGGAATTGGTAGCGAGTCTTATCCAATTTAAGTGCGTGAAATATTTTCGTGACGACTTAACGCTCGTCTTTGAGAACGCGCAGTGTTTTAATTCTATTTCAGAACCATCCTCAGAGATAATCTGATTAATATGAACCTAGTTTCTCATATCTCTGAGGATGGTTCTGAAATAGAATTGAAACACTGTGCATCCTCAAAGACAAGCGTTAAGTCGTCACGAAAATATTTCGTGCACTTAAATTGGATAAGACTTGCTACCAATCCCAGTTGACTCGATAGCTCAATTGGTAGAGCGGCGGTCAAAAAACCCGAAGATGTGAGTTTGAATCCCACTCGAGACAACGAATTTTTCTTTGTTCTCTGCAGTGTCAGTTTAATAAATCTAGTTTTTCATATCTCTGAGGATGGTTCTGAAATATGCTAAGTAAACTTAGCAAGTTATGCAAAAAAAAATTCAAATAAGAAAAAGGTATATGCAGTATAAAGTAATTGCCAAGACAGGTGCCAGGAAATTTGTGCACCATACCTTGCCTAATATATGTTGATATGCATGGGGTCAGGCATATCTTCTAGGGCTATATGCTCCATTGTAGCATCACACGAACCAGTTATTAGATATACAACCACTGCTGGGCACAGTCCCATAACACCGTAGTATTTATTGATGTAAAATCACATTTTACCAGCTAAGACAAAGAGTCCACCTGACAAAAGGTTATAAATGTGGAATGGCAACAGGTGACCATTGCAACCTTTGAACAATGTAATTGATTCAGAGGTTTGTTTCTGCATCCTAACAATCAGGAGATTGAAATATTCTTGAGTGAGAGAACAAAACTGTGACATGCTCAAGAATATCCTTGTTTCTGTCTATTACTAAGTCAAGCTCATCTCCAAGTGAACTAACAGCGGATGAAATGAATCGTTTAAGTGACTGGGTGCCAGAATCATCATGAGAAAGGAAGTGGGATGACAAAGGGGTATCCCAAGTAAGTATTCGCATATAGAATTGTATTGTATAGTACTGTAACTATAAATATTTTTTATGATATTGTACAATTTTACCATTTATCTATTAGTAACAAACCCTGAATTACAATTTACAGTGATCTAAAAATACCATCTAAATCAATGATCTTAGATTGATTTGTATTTTTTTTGCTCCGATACTTTATATATAATCTAAACATGGCAGCTGTAAATGTGAAATGTTAAAAAAAGAAAATAATTCTTTGAAAGAGCAGGTTGTGAATCTAGCTGTGAACATTCAAAAGTTGGAAGAAAAAATCTGAAATAGCACGAGTCAGTATTGGCAAGAAATGGCAACAAAATCAAAGGCAAAATGCAAAAGCATCTTGAATTTTACAGTAACTCATATGACGATCTACTCAATTTTAAATCTGAGATGATTAATGAGCTTAAGCTTTACAAATCTCAGCTAAAAGTTATTCAGGG
The DNA here is from genome assembly GCA_963855995.1 of Muricea muricata. Lineage (NCBI taxonomy): Eukaryota > Metazoa > Cnidaria > Anthozoa > Malacalcyonacea > Plexauridae > Muricea > Muricea muricata. The sequence goes on from OY979716.1 coordinate 57,259,491, forward strand.
TTCGTGCTGGTCTTGAAAAGTTAAATTCAAGGAGTGTTTAAGTAGTTTTTAAGGAGTCAAATAGCATGATTTCAAGGAGTATTTGGAGTGTTTTGTTTCAAGAAAACACACCAAAACTGCCGATATATCACTTCAAGCAAGTCTTCAATGACACTTTATTGCTTTCAAATAAGTTCCTATATAGAGTGCTTTATTTCATTTATAAAAGTCATTTTTGAAGTTTCTTTTTCAAGTGGTCAACTTTTTCGTGCAGATTCGTCTGTGTCTTTTTCCATGGTTTTTATTGTTCTCCTGTAGGTGTTTGTTTTAGTTATGTGAATCATCTTCTGCTCCTTTTCTGCCAGATCCATCAGCTTCTTCGCACTAACAGGAAGGGTATGTAGCTTCATTTATATAGAAATGAGGTGGTTGAACTGAATCGAAATGAATCTACTGGGGGTAGACGTGGTGCGTTAAATAAAACAAACTCGACGTTAGAATTTTGACAATGAGGATATATAATTCTTTAACAGACAGATAACAGGATATATACAAGTTTAAAATATGATGATATGTACAACACAATGATATCACGATATGACGACTCGTAGGAAATGGATGTCGAAACGTAACCCAATGTTGTAGGTTAGTTGATAGGATATAGACCAATATGAAAGTTTAAATGCTGAGAAGTTGTGGTTTAGATTGTCGTTTATCGTGGTATATTGTAGATATGATCGAGAATCGTGAATCAAGATTTGGTTCAAACTAGAATAAGATGATTAGAACAACTATAGAAACTGTACCGCAAATTTCACAATTAAGAATACTATACTAGATATAATAACCATGCAATATTTACTTAGATACTAATATATTTACTTAGAACATGCACTGAATACTGAAGTCAATTTTAGCGGCACTTTGAAATGGAAATGTTATCTTAATTTAGGGCAGAACTTTGCTTATACCCTTAATACACATACATGTGCTAGTTATTGAAATTAACAAATGAAACAAACAAGAATTAAATCATGCATCAAATGGCGCGAATAATGCTAAACCACTTTTGTGTGAAACATTTGGTGCAACTAGTAATGTGGCAAAACAAATTCCTATCCATGTACTTACTTTGGTTTGCAAACTCACAGAACTTTAATGAACTGCGTCAATCGTAGCTTCTTTAAGCCGAGGTAGAATGTTTGAACTAACGTTGGTAGAACTTAAACTGCTGCTTGCTCACAAGCATCCACAACAAGGACTTAATGTAGAATGAACTTACCGACTGATTTGGCTAACTTTCTAGTAGAAAAAACAGGAACTTTTTGAACAACCTAGAAAGTATGTTTTTTAGCAACGGACATAGCGCGGCTAGGCTGGGAAACCACATTGCGCATTTACTAACCAACTTTACGCACTTAGCGTGGGAAATTTTGTTTAAGCGGAAAATAACAACTTGTTTTTTTGTTGTTGTTTGTTTGCAATTAATGCACGAAGGCATGCTGACCTTCCGTTTTGAAACCAACATTCCAGCCCCTTAAAAGCTCTCCTAAAGCCTTTACCTACATCAAGTATGGGTTCGAAACACAATATGGAACTATACTAACAATAGGATATATGTAAACTGTTTGTAATTATCACCGTCCCTTTACTAATTTGTAATAAAGGATCAACTATTTATTTGTCTACATATCGTTCAATGAAGTAGCGTCAGATTCCAAGAAGATGATTTTGTCCACTGGTCGAAGGAGTATTGATGAGCTTGTCTTCACCTTTGCAGAATGTACCAAACCATCTTTCCGGTTGGTGTGTACTTCCAGGATATGTCCCAGTGGCCAAGGACATCACTTCCTATCAGAAGACCCATCTCTGCCTTGATTGATTGGTCTCCAGGCTGACTATGGGACATTCTACAGGTGCGTTCTCACCTTGCATGGTAGTTAACGACAGCTTAGTTTTCTTACTACCAGTCCCAAGCTTCTTGAGCAGAGCATCTGTACAGAAGGTAGCGTTTGAACCAGAGCCAAGGAATGGGTATGTTTTGACGGTTTTTGAGCATCCTTTTGCTTTAGCTTGAACAGGCACGATTGCGAGTCCTGTAACTGTGGAACTTGAAGTACGGTCAGACTTGATATAACCATTGTTGGCTAAACCAATTTGATTTCATGATTCTCACTCTTTGGGACTTTCTTGTCTTGCTCTGTTTCATTTCTACCAGTGTTCGTAGGTTGCTTTGTTTTTGGGTGAAGAAATGTGGAATGCGTACTTGTATATCCGTCGACTTTGCAGAAACTCTCCTTTGGACACGATCACACAAAGTGACCAGTTGACAAGCAGTTGTTGCAGAGTTTTTTTTGCATTCCAAACTTCTGTCTCTCTTCAAGAGACTGCTTCTTGAACTTATCGCAGTGAGATAACCAGTGGTTTGAACCGCATTGCGGACAGTTAGGGGATTGCAACTGGATCAGAAATCCAGAGGCTTTACTGTGTTGTTGTTGTTTCTGGTGCTGTTTAGGCAACTTTGACTTGTCATTGGAAATCTTTCCAAAGACGGGATGAGTTGCAGCCCTAGCTTTAGCCGTTACAAAATTATTTACATCCTTTACGATCAACATTGTATCGCCATTTGACTCACATTACGTAGGGTAGACGATCAATTATTTTCTTTAAATTATCGGAATTGTTCAGTTTGTCTAAATTTCCGATCTTCTCCAATGTATTTCACAGCTCGTCAACTGCACCAAGAATTGTTGCAAGGCAGTCCCGTCTTTTAATTTGTGGGCCTTCGACCAAATGTTGAACATGAGAAGCAGCTATCTGGTAGTTTTGCCCATAACGCTCTTTCAACAGCTTTCTCGCTTCTTCATATCCTGAGTCATCGTTCATCGTGAGGCAGCTTCTCATGAGTTCTTGGACAGAACCGCTGGTATGTTGGATGAGGTAGTACAGTCGTGCACTGGGGCTGGTAGTTTTAGATTCAATCAGATGTTTGAAGGAACGAATGAAATCACAGTAGTCGATTAGATTACCGTTGAAGATAGGCATGCTTGGTTGAGGTAAGGTGAGGGCCAATCTCTGAAGAGCGTTGCTCTGTTGATCCTGAATCTGAGTAATTCGTCTAAATGATTTGTCTTGTGGAGTAGACGCTGGATTCATTGAAATGTTTGGCACCGGAAACTCGTGCACTATATTGACTTGAGGGGCGTTCACCTTCGATGATCCTTGCTGTTGATTAGAGGTAGCAATTTTTGGTGCAAAGGGATTCTTTGACTTAACAGGAACGTGACTGAACTGGCTAAGTTCTTCAACTTCGGCTTGCTTGTACACGGACTGTTCAGCTTCGGCTGCGGCAATTTCTTTGCTTAATTGTAGCTCTTGTTTTCGCTATTGTAGGGCTAGCTCTTCTATTTCAAGCTGATGCAAATGGCGTAGAGTTTCTGCTTGGGCTTCTAAGGCTGCCTTTTTCGCTGCGACCCTTGCTTTTGCACTGCTAGTGCTTCTGGTTGAACCACATATTGAGTTAGAGTGGGATGATATCCAAGAACCTACGTTGCTGATAGAGTCCTCTGGCTGGATACCTATCTGGCTTTCTGAGACATGTTGACTTTTAAAGGATCTTTTGATGTTTAGTTGCGCTTGTTTTACCAAAGTGTCGATTTCATACTCAATTTGTCTCATGGATAGCTCGGCGGCTTTGCCATAGTCATCTGAGTCTTGAATCTCGTTTTTGTCAAAAATTTGATTATGGTAGGCATTTTGCGCCGTTCGAAACTCAACTAAAACATCGGGCAGTTCGGTTAAAAGGTTCGTTATAGCCGACAAATTATCTGGATTGCTCATCAATCTTCTAGTCTTATTAATTTTCTTAGTTACATGGGCCTTTGCCAAACCATGTGTCTTCCTTAATTGTTGAAGTTGTTCCTGCTTCAAAGACATTGCGTTAATTGCCTTAAATTAATCATTTTCATTATAAGTATGTTTTAATTGATTTTAATTAAAGTAGAAAGATAATTTAACTGCAGGATTATCGCATTGAAATCAGATGTCATATGATGCAGAGGGACTAAACCAATAGATACTTCGAATTCCTTTTGAACGTGCATCAAATCAAACCCTTAAGCCTTTGGCATCATGGTGTATGCACAGGTAAATTAAGCTCTGTACTTGATTCTATTTTACGTTGCCTATGGGTGTGATTTCAAGTTAAATTCATGCGATAATGATAACTATAATGCATTGGTATCTCCTATAATGCAATTTACGTATCTGAGCTTTAGAAATGGTAGACTGGAAGTCGAAGACCAAATTTGTGTTCATCGTAGAATTGTGAATCTCGCATTGAATAGAGTATCACTGAGTACAGGTTGATGATTTAGTAAGAAGAGCATGGTATATTATCGCAACTCTGTGGCGACATTCAATTTACTTATCAAAGCTGGAGACATTAAGAGGAATCCCGGCCCTAGCAATGAAGCAACAAGCAAGGTGTGTAAGTCAAGTCAAAATAAGTCAAGAGAAAGACATCTCGGGGTCCCTAAATGTATGCAGTGCGATAAGGCTGTAAAGGTAAACAACAAACATCTGTATTGCATCTATTGCTTTGAATTAACTCGTGTATGTGTGTCACTTGAGAATCGTTCAACTCAGTATGAGAATTATTGGAAATGTTCAAATTGCTTTAGAAAGGAACTGCCATTTTATGGTGTTTGCGATTTGATGAACTAGAATAGTGTAAAACCTGACTCAGAGTCAGAGAATGAGTGCTACATTGACTCCCACTTGGAAAAACTCTCAACATTCAAAGCACCAACGACTTTGTCATCTAAATTGTCAGTCTTTGTTATCTACATTCGATGAGTTTGTTCATCTGGTCTCAAAGTATAAATTGGATATTTTGACTTGCCTGGCTTCGAAATAATTGTTCATCAAATTGCACATATTCAAATTCTTGGGTACTCATTTGCATTTAAGAACCGTGGTGAAAAGTGCAGGGGCGGTGTTGCTGGTTTATCTTAGAGGAGAATTAAAGTACAAAGAGAGAACTGATATAATGAGGCTTGAGCCATCAGTAGAGCATATTTGGATTGAAATTTCAGGAAAAAATAAAAACAGCAATGTGTTACTAGGTGTTTTTTATCAGCCAGATTCAGATCCTGTAAAGAAATGAGCATAGGTCGAAAAGTTTGAAACAATCCTAGCAGCAGTCCATTCAAAATGGGACGGCATCTTAGCTATAGCTGGTGATATAAACATTGATATTACAAATCCATCATCTTTTGCTCAAAAATATCAGGGAATATTGTGCTGATTTAATCTTAACCAGCATATTAGAGATCCTACTCGCAAAGGCAAGTGGTTAATTGATCATATTGCAACTAACATTCCCAATAACGTTATTGCAACCGGAGTTATACCCACACCTGTGCATTGTGCTCTTGTGCGTTGCAAGATAACTCATCCTCCTGCTCCGTGGTCAAGATGTAAACATTCAAAACTTGCAGAGTGAGAGAGACCGTTTACGATTTACCGCCCATCAAACTCAAACAGAATCTGATTGGTCACTGTATCGTTCAATTCGTAACAGAATTAAAATTGTTATAAAAACGGCAAAACGGACTTTTTATTCAAAAGCATTATCATCAAAACGCTCGAAAGTTGTTTGGTCGGCATAATTTCAGAATACCTGGCCATCAAAGTATAGTAAATTTTATGTGTGGCTACATGGCTATGTGGCTACATGGCTACTCGGTTACAGGAATGATATTAAATACACTCTGTTTATTTCGGCTTAACTTTAGAATACCGGGCTGGTGAGAAGACGCTGTGTAGCAAATGGCTACTGGCTACGTGGCTACAGTATAAGTACCATGCATAATGTAGCTACATAAACTTTGATACTCTAGAAGAGACAGGTGACGACTACAAGACGGCAATCGAGAAGTTAGATGAATACTTTACTCCGAAGAAAAATGTGGATTATGAGATATTTCAATTCCGCCAAGCTAAGCAAAACAATGGCGAGACAACTGACCAGTTTGCAATACGACTTCGCAAACTAGCAGCTCACTGTGAATTTCACGATTTAGATCAGGAAATAAAAACTGCCATTATACAAAATGGCCGATCAAAACATCTCCAGTGATCTGCATTAAGACAAGACAAAGTAATGCTTAAAGATCTATTATCGAAAGCCAGAGCGTTAGAAAACAGTGAACGGGAAGCCAAAGGGATTGAAGAAAAGTTAGCATCCGCGTCCCTCCGAGACGAAGTGGACGAAGCAAATTATATAAATCGCCCAAGTTTGCGACAAAGTGGACAACAATGTCGTAATTGCGGCTTAGCGTGGCCTCATCGAAACTCACCTTGTCCTGCTCAAGGACAAACGTGCCGTAAATGTAATAAACTAAACCATTATGCCCGAGTTTGTCGAAGTGCTAGAGTACAAGTGCCCAATAACCGAGCTCGAGTCAATGTACGACAACATAATGATAAGAACAACCAGGAAAATGTCCACAACATTGAGTCTCAAGAACCTCGAGCCCCAGTAGTGGAAGCGATGAAGAGTTTTTGTTCTCTGGATCATTGACACACAAGCATCAATTAACATTATCGATGAGAAGACTTTTGCCCATATCAGCAAATCAACGCCCATTTCGTTAAAACGGACACGCACAAAACTCTTTGCTTATGGTTCTACCGAGCAACTACCAGTAATTGGGCAATTTGAAGCCATCCTTGAAACAAAGAAACGCATCACAGTCTCTACTCTCCATGTCGTTAAAGGGAACTGTAGATCGCTATTAAGTTATCAGACGGCAACAGAACTAAATCTTATACAAGTAAACATTAACAATTTAAAAGTTGAAAGTACAGACAAGTGCAAACATGAATCATCCAAAATTTCCAAAACGAAAATTGAAAACCAATTCTCAAAGTTATTTCAAGGCATCGGACAGTTAAAAAATTTTGAAGTTAAGTTACATATTGACCCAACCGTTTCCCCGGTAGCTCAAACAGCACGTAGAATTCCCTTTCATATGCGTATCATAGAGGATGATGATACAAAAGAGACAGTGGCAGGGCCAACGCCATGGATTTCGCCCCTAGTAATTATACCGAAAAATAATGGAACAGTGCGGCTTTGTGTTGATATGAGAATGGCAAATCGTGCAATCCAACACGAACGACACCCCAGTCCAACTGTTGACGACCTTATAAACGAGCTAAATGGGGCCCAAGCTTTTTCAAAACTTGACTTGCGGTCAGGGTACCACCAGTTATCCCTAGCACCTGAAAGCAGATATATTACCACCTTTGCAACCCATAAGGGTTTACGCAGATACAAACGGCTTAATTTTGGGACTAATTCGGCTAGTGAACTGTTTCAACAAGTTATCCACGATCAAATTCATGATATATCCGGTGCTATGAGTATAAGTGATGATGTAACCATCTATGGAAAATCACAAGAACAACACGATGCGGCTCTTCACGCTGTTTGTCAACGATTTGCTGACATTGGCCTCACTTTAAATAGAGCAAAATGCCAATTCAGTCAAACTAAGTTGACATTTTTTGGTATGGTTTTCTCGGCCGAAGGAATTTCAGCTGATCCGCTTAAAGTTACGGCCATCAAGAATGCTAGTTCACCGAATTCTGTCAAAGATGTTCGCAGTTTTTTGGGCATGGCCGCATATTGTTCAAAATTTATACCCAATTTCAGCACCTTGAGTGACCCTCTTCGTAAGTTAACGGTGAAAAATGCTAAATTCTGTTGGAGAAAATGTGAACAGAATGCATTTGATAATATTAAAAGTGCTTTGACAAGTAATACGGTAATGGCTTACTTTGACCTAACAAAACAAACAGACTTAATTACAGATGCATCGCCCTGGGGGTTATCGGCAATACTTGCTCAAAAAACAACAACACATGATGATTGTTGGATTGTTGCTTGTGCAAGTCGATCTTTATCTGAAATAGAAAGAAAATATTCGCAAACGAAGTGTGAAGCACTTGCGATTGTCTGGGCTATGGAACGTTTGCAAATTTATTTACGTGGTGGAAAGTTTACATTATACACCGATTGCAAGCCTATTGAACTCATTTTAAGAAACCCGAAGTCCAAACCTCCTGCCCGTATAGAAAGATAGAATTTAAGGATTCAAGACTTTGATTTTGATGTAGTGTACACCGATGGAAACACTAATCCCTCTGACTTTTTATCGCGCCATCCTTGTCCTGAAACAGACAACAAACATGAAACATCAGCCAAAAATTATGTCAATTTCATTACTACCCATGCAGTTCCAAAAGCGATGACGGTGAAAGAAATTCAAGATGCTACTAAGAACGATGAAAACTGCAGCACCTCGCTGAAATCATTCGTAAGCAAACATGGAATTCAATTAATGACATACTAACATCTGCAGAAAATTTGAATGAATTAAAGTTGTTTGCAAAGGTAAGAGCTGAATTAACTGTTAACGAACAGCTGGGTATAATTCTTAGAGGAACTCACATCATCATGCCTTACTCCCTTTGCCGGAGAGCTATAAAGTTGGCTCATGAAGACCATCAAGGCCTAGCAAAAATGAAGCAATTAATTAGAGAGAAACTTTGGTTCCCTAGAATTGATAAGAATGTTGAGGAGTTGATTCGTAGTTGTATACCTTGCCAAGCAAATTGCACAGCAGCCCACCCGGTCCTACTAAAGATGAATCAATTACCACCTAAGCTGTGGCATACAGTACATGTGTATTTTTGTGGCCCTTCCCCACTGGGGAATACCTTTTAGTTGTCATAGATGCCTATTGGCGATTTCCAGAGGTGGAGATTGTGAAATCTACCTCAGCTGTGTCCATCATAGCTAAGTTTGAACGAATCTTTGCAACTCACAGGCTACCACACATAATCAAAAGTGATAATGGTCCACCCTTTAACAGTAATGACATTAGATTGTACATGAAAGAAAATGGAATTAAAAATCAACGCATAACACCACTATGGCCTCAAGCCAACTCAGAGGTAGAAAACGTTATGAAGCCAATGGAAAAGGCTATTCGAGCTGCTTGCATTGAACAAAAAAACTGGTGAAAAGAACTGTTCAGTTTTCTATTAAATTATCGAGCCACCCCCCACACAACAACAAAATTCTCACCCGCTGAGCTGTTATTTAATCGGACAATTGACACCAAATTGCCAAGTAACATTATGCAAAATGACACGAAAATAGATCAACAAGTAAGGGAGAATGATCGGAATGGTAAAGAAAAAATGAAAATGAATGCAGACAAGTTTAATCATGCAAAAGAACATACACCATTCTGGTCGGTGATACAGTATTAGTATAACAGCAGAAAAAGAACAAATTGTTAACAAGATTTGATCCAGAACCATATCAAGTAACACGAGTGAAAAAAACAATGGTGACTGCAACCCGTCCAGGACATTATGTAACAAGGAACATCTCATTCTTTAAGAAAATTTCACCACAGTAATCTCACCGACAAGACACAGATCGAGAAGAAGAGGAAATCTGGGATGAGCTGAATGATAATGACAATGAAACAAATGTTGAGAGAAATAATGCGGATGGACTAAACAATGGTGAACTGGTTGATAGACGGTAACCTTTAAGAGATAGAAGACCTATCTATAGATACGGTCAAAACATTTATAGTTAGAAAGAAGTTACCCCTTTCACTGCCATAGGCGACTATAGTCGACACTATGGATCACTGCCATAGGCGACTTTAGTCGACATATTTGTATGCAAATTTTAGCCAATGAAATTCAGCATTTTATTGACCAATCACAGTTAGTTTTTCATCACAAGTCGTGGTTACAAAGGTATCAAACAAACCGAGACAAAATTTGAAGAAAATCGAAGCAAATTTATGAAAGTTTGAAGGATTTTAGAGTCGCTTATTTGCACGTGTTTCGCCAGGGCATTTAAAAATGGCGTCATTTACTGCTCAGGAAGCTTTAAGCCTTGTTTTCCACGATTCTGGGTCGGAATTTGATGAAGAAACCAATGAATCGAACGATGAATGGGAAATAAACTCTGACAATGAGTCTACTGATGAAACACAACCAACAACTGGCAATATAGCTGATTCTGGCACAATCAACTATGATCCTAGGAATATTCATTGGGAATTTTACTCATACCTTGACCCATTTGAGTCAAATTGGCTACCTGAGTACAAGAAAACCTCTGGCATTCTGATAGAAACTACTGACTTTGAGCCTGTGGATTATTTCTACTCATTTTTTCCTGAGGAAGCATTCAAGCTGATTGCAGAAGAAACCAACAGGTATGCTGATCAATTCTTTGATACTCCAGTAGAATTTCCCCCTTCTTCACGTTTTCATGCTTGGTCTGACCCATCTGTTGAGGAAATTAAAGCATTTGTAGCTCTGCAGATAGCTATGGGGCTCTGTAACAAGCCAGCCATTAGTGACTATTGGAGTACATATTGGCTTACCGGTGTAGACTTTCGAAAAATCATGACGAGAAATAGATTTGAGTTGTTGCAAACATTTTTACATTTCAATGACACTACTAATCAGGTTCCAAAGGGGCAAGAAGGCTATAACCCATTATTTAAAGTTCATCCATTGTTGGACATTTGCAATCCACTTTATGAAAAAGCTTACCAGCCAAAAAAGTGCTTATCTATAGATGAGAGTATGATCAAGCTCAAAGGGCGTGTATTTTTTCGACAGTACCTACCAAAAAAAACAACTAAATGGGGCATCAAAGCATTCCTGCTATGCGAGTCTGATAGTAGTTACTGTTTGAAGTCTCAGATTTACACTGGGAAAGATTCTTTTGAACGGTCTGAAGATAATCCGCTTTCAGATCATGTGGTGTTAGAATTGCTTGATGGCTATGAGAATAAGGGACATATTGCTTTCATGGATAATTTTTATTCATCCTCTAATCTATATGCAAAGCTTGAGCTAAAACAGATTGGTGCCTGTGGAACAGTCAAGGGAAACAGACGTCAAATGCCAGATAAGTTGCTGCAAAAGAATTTGAAGCTAAAAAAAGGAGATGACCCTGTTTTTATACAAAGTGGCAATATGGTTGTCTGTGGTTGGCATGATACAAAGCGCCTCACAATGCTCAGCACAGTTGATAACAATTTAACTATTGACAAAGAGATCAGGAGTAAACAGCATGCAAGTGGAAAGAGAACTGTCGAAAAGCCGGTAGCTGTTGAACGATATAATATGAACATGGGTGGTGTTGATCGTTTTGACAAAATGTTGGGAACATACCAATACCCACATAAAAGTCTAAAGTGGTACCATACACTATACCACAGAGCAAGGGAGACTGCCCTTGTAAATGGATATATCATTTACAAAAAGGCATCTGAAGAAAATAAGGAAGATCCACAGAAGTTTCGTCAAGCAGTAATTGATGGGCTGTTGGAACATTGGACTTGTCCTAGAAAATGAGTAGGTCGACCAAGCGTTGCTTCACTCCCTTTGCGAATGACTGGCAAACACTTTCTCAACAAGTATGAGGATAAGAAGTATAAACCTGACGGTGAAGTTTGCTCAAACAGAAAGGCAGGATCCAGACGGCAAACTAGTTTTTGCTGCAAGCAGTGTAATGTTCCGTTGTGCATTTCACCATGTTTTGAAAGGTATCACACATTGCGGGAATACAAAATGTGAAACTGATGTACAGTAAGCTCTTTTGCTCACCTGTGATGTATGTATTGTTTGTAATTTAGTTGCAACCTTTAAAAGATGTTATATATTTACTATAATTGAAAATCACACAGTACTAATTTTCTACCAAACACCAGTATACATATATAGGTGCTCACCATGTTGACAGTACTAGCCATATTCTAATGCTGGTCTGGTAAAACTTGTTTTGATATTTTAATATATGTATAAATACCATATTTGACATGAATTTTAAAAATATTTTTAGAAAATAAATTTGATATAAATAAACTTTTTTGAGTACTTGTCTATTTTGTACAATTTCTCAGAATTATCTTGGAATTTCCCAGAATTATATATGGTGATTTTTTATAGAAATACCAGAATTTGTATCTGCAAGTATCACTTACTCTATCCTGAAAATTTCAAGTCAAAATATTAAAAGAAACCAGAGATATTGCAATTTTTTCGTGTGTCATCAAATTATGCAAATATATGCAAAAATATTTGGCGCTGGGTCAACAGGGACAGTTTATGTTTATGTGATACACGTGACACGCCTCATGTATATAGTTCTGGGGGATTGGTAAAGGGAGGACAATGTATAGAATACACAGACAAAGAACACTTTATTGCAGGTACGTGTCCTGAGAACTGACGTTGTCACATATCTTGACTCTCTACCTGAAATTAGTGGGAAAACGTCTTCTGAAATGTGAAAGGTACATTTTTATGAAGTAAACAAACAGTTAAACAGTATACGGAATGATTGCTCTACAGATCACGATCATTTACAGGTGTATGGTGAATACCCGGTTGTGTCGTTTCGTGTACGACCTTGTTGACATGGTCTTTTCAGCGTGACTTTTGATTTTCAGGGAGTGTTCTGAGCATATCTAACAGCGTCCTATTAAATCTTTCCACTTGATCGTTGCCCTGCGAATGGTAAGATGTTGTTCGAGAATGCTTCACGCTGCAAAGATGTTCCAGCCTTCTAAGGAGTTAATTTTCGAGTTCGCCGCCTGATCGTGATGGAATTTGGCGGGAAACCCAAAGCATAACACGAAATTGTTGTAAAGCTTCTCTGCAACGGTTTTTCCAGCTTTGTTTCGAGTGGGGTAAGCTCGAGCATATTTGTGTAAAGTGATCAACGATCACTAAGATGTACTCAAACCCACCACTCGACTTTTCCAGATGAACAAAATCAATTGACACCAACTTGAATGGCGACGACATTATAATCGGTTCCAATGGAGCTCGCATCTTCAGCTGTGGAGGTTTTTGTTTCACACAGTGACAAATGTTGTTACATAATGTTCGACGTCTCATTGCATATGAGGCCAGTAGAACCGATCTCTGGCCAGATATAGAAAATGATCAGAACTAAGATGACCCAATGTTGTTGTGCAGTTCTCTCAGTACTATTGCGTGATATTTTCTGGGTAGGATTATTTGATCGTGTGTTCCTCTCTACTGCCGTAACACTCCATCTGACCGAATTGACAGTCTTTGCCATTCATGGAGAAGCGATTGGGTGTCGGTTGATTCTCGGGCTCTCTCACTTGCCGTAGGTCGCTTGTTTGCTTTGATAAAGGAGTGCACTTTACCAATAACACCATCCTGAATTTGAGCTTTTCTTATGTCCTCAACTTCCAATGTTGATTCATTTCTCTTTGAGGGTCTTGATGTGTCGACACTTGGGATGCTTGGATTGTTGATCAACATAGATAGCCAGTTCACCTTTCCCTGCTCTTGGAGTTGCACTGTTTGAATTATCGTCCGTGATTCATCTTGAATCGTCTCCTCAGTACATAATTTCATGTAATTGTCCATTTCTTTTGGCACTCGAGATAGTGTGTCAGCGTCAACTTTCCCAGGTCAATAACGGATGGTAAATGTGAAATCTGCTAGCTCCCCTACCCACCTAAGTCCTGTTGTGTTCAGTTTGGCACTAGACAAGACATACGTTTATGAACACAACAAAACTTGGGGCATAGTAGAGATAGTCTCTGAACTGTTCGCAAATAGCCCACTTCAAAGTGAGGAGTTCTATTTTGCCGGAATGGAGATGGTAGTTTTTCTCAGCTAAGGTTAAGTGGAGCCGTAAGCGATGACACGTAGAATATCATTCTGTTGTCGGTAAAGTACAGCATCCAAACCGCTCTTGGATGCATCTGTGTGCAACACGAAAAAACTGTTAAGTTCTGGATAAGCCATTACTGGGACACTCACAAGATACTGAATGAGCCTCTCCAAGGCTGATTGATGGGCTGACATCCAAGAGACTTGTTGCTTGGGGTGTGGCTGATTGCGATATTTCCGCTTAGGATTAGCGTTAGTGTCATGGTCGTCCACTAGCTTGACAAGGTCGTAAATTGGTTTGGCAATTCTTGAAAAGTTCTCAATGTACCGCTGACAATAGCCTAAAAACCCCATTAGTTTACGGACTTCATTTACAGTCTTTGGTGGGGTTTCTTTCTTGGGGAAGAATTGGGGCAACCGTAGAGGGATCCAGCTTGTATCCTTCTGACACGATTCATCTAAGAAACAAGACCTTGTGTTTAAACATGGTACATTTTTTTGGTTTCAGCATGACATCGTGCTCTCTAAGGCATTGAAGAACTTTCCGAAGATGTTCAATGTGTTCGTCGAAAGATTTGCTGAACACGATGATATTATCCTGGTATGGCACGCATATGTCATCCCGTAGATCCCCCAAACATGTTTCCATGAAACGTTGGAAGAAGGCTGGTGCATTGGATAGTCCAAATGGGATCCTAACCCACTCGTACAATCCCCATGGCGTGATAAAGGCAGTAAGAACCTGACTTTCGGCTTTGAGGAACCCTTGATAGTAGGCTTTACCCTGGTCAAGTACGAAAAACCATGAGTTTCCACCAAGATTGTCGAGGGTTTCCTGGATTCTCGGTATTGGGTGACGATCTACGTGGCTTTTCCTGTTCAACTCACGGTAGTCGACACACAAACGTAGGCTCTGATCTTTCTTCCTGACACAAACCACAGGCGAGCTATTAAGATGAGGTCGATCTGTGAATAAAGTTCTTATTCAACAAGTCTTTGATATATGTATGCTTTCACATCTGGATAGAGTGGTCGAGGCATAGCGACATAGTTCTTTTGAACTGGTGTGGTATTGTTGAGTTTGATATCCATTTGAAGCTCTGTGATGCATCCAACATCACCATCATCTATGGCAAATGGCATCAGCCTCTTCGATAAGTAACTGCGTCGTAGCTGTTCTTTGCTCAGTGTTCAAATCTTCTCTCCTAAATTCAAGCCATCCAAGTGCTTTGGCCAATTCCTTGTTTGGAAACCATTGTTGTTAGGGATTTTGTCTGCATTGAGTTTAGTCCTAGTGCCGTTCTGTTCCATAAAACTATGTCATGCTTAGCTGTATTCTTCACTTCTACTTGGACTTGGGAAGATTTCCCTGCGATTGCTATCAATAAGGTGTCCAAAACTTGGAGACCAGAAGGCCTTTGACCGTTCTCATTGGCTTCGAATAAAACTGGTGTGGGTTTATCTAGGTGTGCAGTGTTCACTTTGCAGCTCACTTTAACAGATTTCCCCTGTGATATGACTACATCCTTTTTACAGGTCTTTACCAGGCATAATTTATCGTGGTTTATTCCATTCACTAAATCAACAAGAGCTGTCGCATTGCAAACATTTACACCTCCTAAAGCCATTGCTATCTCGTTATCTTGCAGGTTATTGACTTTAATCAAGTGTTCTATTGTGTTAAAGCCAATCAATGGAAGTTCCATTTCCTCACTTGCCACTAAAAACGGAATGGAAATTACGTGTTCAGAATTTCCAATTTTGAGATCCAGTTCAACCCATCATATGTACGGTATGCTACTACCATTGGCTGAGTCACGGTAAGATCACCATCAAGTAACTCACCAACATCTCAAACCAACATGTACAAAAAGTTTCTCTTTATGAAGCAGGCCGATACGTAGAGACTTGGGTGCCAGTGTCCCACAAAATCTCCCACAAAATCTCCCTTTCAGCTTCTGTTTGACTGAACATCTCCTGCCGAAAAGGCTAACTACCTTTTGGTGTTGTTTTGGTGTCAGATGACTGATGAAAATACCCGAATTCGCATCTTCTGTCGTTTTTTTTCTGTTTTGGATTTGCTGCTTGATGGCGTTACACAACGTTTTATGCTGTGGCTAATGATTTGGCTGGCATTTTGCCAACTCGTTGGCGTGTCTCATTAAATCTTCGTCTGTTAAAGAGGATGCTCGAAGAACGGGTCGCAAATTCGCTGCGAGAATATCGTCTCGAAGGCCGGTCTCAAAATATTTAATAAATGTCTTTTGAATTAGAGGTTCATCGTAGTGGACTTCGCCGTCTGATTTTTGCTTGCAAAGCCTACTTTGTTGCGCAAGTCGAGCGCGCAGAGAAGAAACTGCTGTGCTGTCTCTTTAGGGTGTTGAAAGACCGTAGCCAGCTGTTGGTACAGTTCTGATGCAGATTTCTCTTGATAATGCACCTGGAGGATCTTTCTTAATTCAGGGAGGGACAAATTAGTCAGTGTTTCTACGTAACTACGTAGGCTGCTGTGCAAGGCAATGGCACGAATCGCAGCATCAACAATTTCACATTCTTTGCACTGGCGCTTTAATCCGGAATCGATTTGATGAGTGAGTGATACAAATGTTAGTGTGTTCGTTTGACGTGGCTCACCAATTTGTCCAGAAATCTTAAATTTGTTACACAAGAATGACTCCCTGGCAGAAGGTTTGGTTCCTTCAAGACTTTCTAGTTTATCTGCGTTATCCTTTGTCTCGTGTGCTGTTTTTGTCTACTCTAGTTTCGACAACATGTCATAGATTTCCATTTGTTTTTGTTTTAATTCATCGATTTGCTTCTTTAATTTGCTTAGCGCATCATCGGGTTCGCTTTTTTTTATTCAGGTTTCAAATGCTTAATGGCGTTTTGAAACCACTCAACTTTATGTGCTAATTCCCCCTCTGTATCTAACCTTTGTTCGATCGACTTTGAATAAGTTTTGTTGCGGCTATTTTGCTTTTGCCCATGAGTTCAATGTCTAATTTAATTGAAACCGTGAATTCTTTTAATTTACCCTCGCTCTTAGTGTATAGTAGAGACTCTAGTCCAAACTGTAACTCTTCGAGTGTGTGTGTGTGTCTGTGTGTGTGTGTCTGTGTGTGTGTCTGTGCGTGTGTCTGTGTGTGTGTCTGTGTGTGTGTGTCTGTGTCTGTCTGTGTCTCTGTCTGTCTGTGTCTCTGTCTGTCTGTGTCTGTGTGTCTGTGTGCGTGTGCGTGCGCGTATGTGCGTGCGTGCGTGTGTGTGTGCGCGTATATGTGTGTGTGCGCGCGCGCGTATGTGTGTGCGTGTGCGCGCGCGTGTGTGTGTCTGAATGTGTGCGTGTGTCTGTGTGTGTGTCTGTGCGTCTGTCTGTGCATCTGTCTGTGTGTGTGTGTGTGTGTCTGTCTGTCTGTGCGTGCGTGCGTGCGTGCGTGCGTGCGTGGCAAGCCTACATATGTATAGTGCCCATCAGCTTTAAGAACTGAACACACAACATGTTTGTTGACTTCAATTTTTTTTACCCTAGTCCTATTCAGAAATTAAAACATTAACCACGTTTTCTTTTTCACCAATTCAAACATTGCTAAGGGTTTTGCATGTGGTCGCACTAAAACTACATGCATACTTAATGAAGCCATGATGCCCAACTTGAAGTCTTACCTGATGACCTACGTGCAGAATGAACCATTTAGCCTAGTAAATAATGGTACAAGTGATACAGGGTTAAAAAAAAATGAATGCTGCTTGTGCCATGATATTTGACATTAATGTCTCAAAGAAGGTCAGTGCATTTTCAAAGAAGGTCAGTGAATTTAATAGGTTGAATTACACTGAGATTCTGACAGCATGAAGTTACTCATTTAAGTGACTTTTTTTAACTTTTCAGGTTGAGTTTGGGTTTTATGATATGTGTTCTACATCAGGGGAAAATGCATCCAAGGCAGAAACTTTATTTTCAGCTTTTGACAATGCTCTGATCAGAGATGAGATTTCCTGGAATAACTGTGTTAGCTTTGGTGTGGATAACTGCAATTGCAACATAGGTAAGCCTACATATTATATAAATCTTTGCTAATAAGTGTTGAATACAAAAATCAATATGTTTTAATCAATATATAAACAAAGGAAAAAAAGTAAATGGTTTTGTTGTGCTATTTAGGCGAGCATAATTCTGTAAAATCTCGCATCCGAATAAAGAATGGATGCTGCTTCATTGCGGGCTGTTCATGCCACTTATCTCACTTGGCTGCTGGTGGAGGTGGAAAGGGATATACAAGCATATCTGAATTTGATATTGAAGAGCATCAGGTTGACCTGCATTATTATTTCAAAAACAGCACACGTAGAAAGGGAATCTTGGCAGAGTATATGGACTTTGTTGGATTGGAGTGGGAAGAATTTGCACATTTTGTGACAACAATGTGCTGTTATAAATGATAACTTCTAGGAGAATTTAGGTGGTGAAGAGTGGTGGATAATTTCACCAAAACAAATTACACTATAATGTACCCTTGTCTTACTGTACACCTGTAGGTGGCTTTGTCTTGAGAAGTGTTGTGACAAAGAACTAAGAAAGTACCCTGCTTTGAAATCATTATTTCAGAGTAGAACAGTTGCAGTAGAATAGCAGCAAAGAAGACAATGGACGCAATGAAAATGGTAATGTTTATGAGATTGAAACAAATCTAAGTTTAGTTATGTAATGAAAATGTTTTGATTATGAAAATATAAATTTGTATCGGTCTTTAGGTAGTGATGAAAGTAAAAGTATTTCATGCAAGTTTTCAAGATTGAAAAAGGCATTCAACGATCCACTAACTGAAGTGCACATTGCATTTTATACCTCAGTATTACCACTGTTTACTCATTATAATCTATTTTTGCAAAGGTTTGTATATTTTTATTGCATTAAAATAGTTTTGCTGCCTGAATCAAGGAACAAATTCATTTTCTACAGTATAATGCATTGCTTTTTAACACCTAGGTCTGATTCACCAGCACACAATGTTTTCCCTTTGACAAAAGCCCTTTGCCGAAAGATAGCACAGCGGTTTTTACGTACTAAAGTTCTGCAATCTCTCACAGTTGATGAGGTTATGAAGGAAGAAAATCTCTCATTGTCAGAAATGCATATAGGATTGCTAACTTCAACCACATTGAATTAGTTAACAAATGACGGCACTATTACACAAAACCAAGGAAGAATGCTAACTGCAGTGCAAGCATTTTAAAAGGAAAGTTTAATCTATGTGCTTGAAAAGATGGATGCAAACAATGAGTTCTGGATGCATGCTGTATGGATCAACTACCTGAAAAGGAGCAAAGCCAAATGGGAAGATGTTAATTACTTTATAATGAAGTATCAGGGATTATTGGCTTTCTCTCCTTCTGAGTGTGACAGATTGCACGAAGAATTCATTGACTTCAAATCTATTGGAAATGATGAGATTGATTTGGAAGAAGCTGTTCACGCAGTTTATGATGATGGGTCAAAAGCATACATTTTGCAGGCTCTAAAGTCACCAATTGGAAACCACTACAGATTTCGACTGTTATTTAAAGTTGCCGAGATTGTTTTAATTACACCACATTTGAATGCTGGTATTGAGCGCGTCTATTCTCTTGTGAACAAGAACAAATGCACAGGTTCGGAAAGAAACAGACTTGACATTGATGGTTCATTATCAAGCATTCTTGCAGTCAAACTAGATAAGCCTGAATCAGATTACAAATGTTATGAGTATAATCCGAGCAAGGAACTGCTCCAGGCAGCAAAGACAGCAACAAGCAGATATAATAAAGAACATTCAAATTAAGTGTGTTGCCTTGAATTTTTTGTATTTTCGCTTTTCTAAAATAGGCCAGGGAGGGGGAGGTATGATTCTGTTTCGATTGAAAAGGAATCTCCAGCAAAAAATGTCTTCAAAGTTGGCAAGTATGTGTTGGACAAACATTAAACAGCTTTGGTCATATATGAGGTGCTTTGATCATTATACGAGGTGCTTTGATCATTATACGAGGTGCTTTGATCATTATACAAGGTGCTTTGGTCTTTATACAAGGTGCTTTGATTGTTATATGAGGTGCTTTGATCGTTATATGAGGTGCTTTGATCATTATGCGAGGTGCTTTGAACATTAGGTGAATAACGATGAATATACTTTACCGATCAGCAGTCACTTCCCAGGCTCAGAACGGCTCAGACATAAATTTCCATAAAAGTAGAAGCACTGAGAAGCATTTAAGTTCAACATGGCGGACAAGGGATGTAATCATCACTGAGCTAAATTTCTGTAAATTGTTTCAGTTGTAGAATGAAATAATAATGGATATGGTTTTAGAGAATTTGAAACTTGGTCATTTCATTGATAAGTTTAAAGAACAAAATATCTCTCCCGACATAATATGCAAATTGTCGTTGCAAGAGTTTGCAATGTCGGGTATAAACAATCGACTAGAAATTATGGCACTCCAAATAGCTTGTTCAACGTATAAAGAAAAACCACCTGCAATGTTATATTCATTTTGTGGTGCCCCTCAGTTTCTTATTCCAAAGAACACTCTTTGGAGTGCTGGTTGGACGAAGACTTTACCATTACAGAGATATCGAGGTTGTTGTCTGTTTCAGAGAGTACAGTTTATCGGCGAATGCCCGAATATGGGCTTAGTAAATTACAATTTACGGATATCTTGGATCAAATCTTGATCTCCAGGTGAGTAACTTTGGATTTCCACCCAGACGGTTGTAGTTTCCTGGTTCAAAGGGTCTAGGATAATAAGGGTTAGCTTATGAAATTAACAATTACTGGTAATTCTAGGATGAATGATGCCAGCTAATTCATTTTTAAAATTTTTCTTGTTAGCATTCCCACGCAACAACACTCCCCCACCCCCCACGGAAAATTGGGAGTTTTGTTGAGCATCAGGATCTGTCTCAGGGGTCTCCCATGGACGAGACTGTTTTCTGATTATTGAGGGTGAGATCTGAACAGTTGAAAATAAATACAAAACTTGAGCCCATATGCATATTTTCCTACATATTTATTTAAAAAACATGCTTGTAGATCATAAATTAAGCGTTGCAGGTTGGAAGAAAAAGAAATGCCTTGTGTAACACTGTAACATGGCTTTTAATAGGCTTAGCGAACATGGACCATGAACCGTAATTGAAGCATGTATTAATGTAACTTTGAACTGGTAACTGTTATATCATGACTTGTAGTCCAACATGTGTGTCAACAAACTTGAAGTAGTAAATGTGGCATTTGTGCTCTACTACTCATCCCTGAATAGTTTTCAAGCTGCAAACAACTAATTCATCACTAAGAATTTGTGGTATGTTGCTATAAGGTATATACTTGGTTAGATTTGCATATAGTTGTAAACATTTTTGTTTTTCAAGGTACAACAAGTAATCAAAGAATTCCCTTACTCTGGGGAAAATTTGGTGAAAAAAATTATCTTCCAAAGAGGGATTAAAGTAACAAGAGCAAAGATACGAGAAAGCACTCATCGAGTTGATTAGCATGGAGTTGATTTCCGAAAACGTGGACGGTTACATCGACGCGTTTACAACGTAAAGGGCCCAAATAATCTTTGGCACATAGACACGAACCACAAGTTAGTAAGATGGTCGTTTGTGATCATAGGAGGCATTGATGGATACAGTCGTTTTCCAGTTATGGTAGATTGTACAAACAATAACAAGGCAATTGCTGTGTTGCGTTGCTTCTTGAAAGCTGTAGATTCTTATGGCCTTCCTAGTTGGGTAAGATCAGACAAGGGACTTGAGAACGTGTATGTAGCAGATTACATGGTAGAAAAAAGAGGCCCAAACCGTAGGAGTATGATTACAAGAAAAAGCCTGCATAATCAGCGCATTGAGAGACTGTGCAGGGATGTTTATGAAGTATTAAGTTTGTTTTACCAGATCTTTTATTTCAGGGAAGATCGTGGAATTTTGCTGCACTTCATTATGTCTACTTGGCTAAGATCAATGAAAAGTTGGAGATCTGGAGAGATGCTTGGTGCCAACATAGAACGGTTATGGGTTGCAGGTCAGCTTCAAAACCCAACTGGAATAACGTTGAGTGATGAAGATATTTCGCATTATGGAACCGAGGGTTATGATAATGTAGACAACACTCTATTTGAGGAGAACAGATCAATCTTTGAGCCCCCTGAAAATGTTGTCAGTGAAGTGCCTTCAAGATTTGTCAAGCCAAATCCCTACATTTTGGACCTCTCAAAACCATGGAATACATATTTACATACAAGCACTGGACATAATTACAAATCACATTTAGATAAGTGTGGATATAATTACAAACCTTATCCTCATTAACTTTAAACTCTTCACAAAGCACTTTAGTAGTAGTAATAAAATCACAAGTACAGTAAATTCACTACGATGAGTGAAGACATTTGTATGTGTACTCTACAATCACCATCTGATTTAAAATAACTATTTGGTGTTAACAGGGGGGCACTGGAATCAGTTCCGCCTGGTTAGTTCCAGCTGTAACTCAGATTTTGGAGGGTTCCGGTACCTGCGGAAACCAATAAAAAAGCATGGTCAGAACCAGAACTGTGTTTTAGTTGAACAACTTGCATAACATCATTTTAAGTTATTAAAACAAAACGATTTGAAATACAAACTAAACTATACAACTAGTAATGGTGCATACCTACGTTTCTAGGAGTCAAGTGATTAGAATCATATGATGACTATTGCTCCTCCTAGTAGCAATATTGAATATTAGGTTAACAAGTAACGTTACAAGTTACAGTATGTAATTTGGCAACAGTTGCACATGCCACATGCAGTCTTTAAAGGTTCCGGTGCATCGGCCCAGTGTTAATATAACATATTAACCAATTTAAAATAAAACAAGTGATATTACAAACTATTCTGTAATCGTTTTCAAATCACGCTATTCAGAGATGTTGAAAACATGCATGAGTGATAAAAGATAAAGATTCAGGGGTAAAATTTCATATTTCTACTAGTACAAAACTAGTGGTTCTATGTAGTGGTTTCATAAACTTTAACTTGCAGTGTTAATAGACCTTTTGCGTAATAGCATCTGGCCGCAAAGCATGACGGTAGGAGGCTGTATGTTGCTTCCGAATGAAATGGCCGACGAACAGGCGCGCAATTTTTTTTGGAAGAAAAAATATCGGCTTTTTGCAAACAATTTGAACTGATTGGTAGTATTTTTGTATGGAATATTAAAAAGGAGCTTATGGCTAAGTATAACAAAAATATTAGAAAGATTTGTGCATTGACAGCGAAGAAAATGCCTCGCGAAGCGGTCGTGTGTGAACGTTCTTTCGAAGAATTTGCTTGCAAAAAATCGACTGCTTGAAGTTAAAAAGGTGAGTTAGCTTGTTCAGCCGCGATCGGTCCATTTTTTTTTAAAAACAAGTATCTCTGGTATATTTCCCAGCAGGAAATAGGCTTTACTTACTTTTACCCATGTTAAAATGTGATTTTAGGTTCTGTGAAATCGACAAATGTTGTCACGGTTTTGTTCGGATTTGACATTACACATCCTGGTTTTGTTTGGCGGGAAAATATTTGAATTTTAATAAGTTTACAAACTTTATAACACGAAATTTGTTGATAAAAGTGATTTTCTTGGTTCATTACTGTTGTTCATCCTCTGCCTCAGACGTGTTTTGGTTTCTCTCCTCCATTATAAACTATTTAATCTATGGTGGTAGGAATATGAATTTTTAAATTAATAATAGTTGTAGTGCTGTAAATTACAAAACATGGAGGAGGGTGCCAGTAATTCACTTAGAACAGACAATGAAATCCCAAATGTGCAAAGATGGAGAAGGAGCTTTAATGGCCTTCCAACATTTACATATGAGATGTTAGCAAAACATTTAAGCATGGAAAATTCAGGTGCTGGCTCTCAGAAGCACAAAAAGTTAGGCTAACAAATGCTTAAAGATAAATATGTTGGAAAAGTCGAGGTTAAAGCAAATGTTGGCAAGGATAACAAGTCATGCTTCTTGGTTAAAGGATGCATAAATGCTGCCATGAAAAGTAACACATACACTGTATATGTTCATTTAAATCAAGCAAATGGGGAGGTTGTGTACAGCAATTGCACATGTGCAGCTGGCAAAGGGGGAAGATGTAAGCACATTGTGGCTCTACTATTTCAAATAATTGAGTACAAACAATTAGACATGACTGAGATACCTGATCAGCTTACATGCACTCAACTTCTGCAACAATGGCATGTACCAAGAAAAGTTGAGTCAGACAAGCCTGTTTTATGTGAAAACATTGCATTCAAAAAAGCAGTTTACGAAAAAGATGTCCAGGGTAAAAAACGAAAGAACAGTTTCCGTGAAATAGAATATGACCCTTGTTTTGAATTTGCAAAGACTATTGAACAAAATGACATTAAAAAATTAGCAAATTCATTAAACAGCTTTGACCCAAACAGTTACTTGGGAAGGTTATTAGAATCAAATGAATATCAACTTTGTCACTTTGATAGTCTGCATGAAGATCTATCATCAGGAGTTTTATAACTCAGGAGTTTTGGGGATTTTGTGAAATGACAGTTCTGGATTTTTTGGATTGTTGTTATCACATTTTGTCACGCAGCAGTATCTTTTCCACATTCGATGGCTAGGAGCTTCATTTGGGTTGTTGTTACTGTCTGCTCTAAGTGAATTACTAGCACCCTCCTCCAGGTTTTGTAACTTACAGCACTACAACTAATTATTAAAATTAATATTCCTACCACCTAAAATTTTATAATTTTACCTATGGTTTAATACAACCAGGTCAATTTTAAAAATTTCAAAAGCTAAATTTAACTATACTTATTATTCTAAAAATGACTTTAAATAGACTTACAATAGATTAAATACTTTATAATGGAGGAGAGAAACCAAAACACTTCTGAGGCAGAGGATGAACAACAGCAATAAACCAAGAAAATCACTTTTATCAACAAATTTCGTGTTATAAACTTGGTAAACTTATTAAAATTCAAATATTTTCCCGCCAAACAAAACCAGGATGTGTAATGTCAAATCCTAACAAAACCGTGACAACATTTGTCGATTTCACAGGGCCTAAAATCACATTTTAACATGGGTAAAAGTAAGTAAAGCCTATTTCCTGCTGGGAAATATACCAGAGATACTTGTTTTTAAAAAAAAATGGACCGATCGCGGCTGAACAAGCTAACTCACCTTTCTAACTTCAAGCAGTCGATTTTTTGCAAGCAAATTCTTCCAAAGAACGTTCACACATGACCGCTTCGCGAGGCATTTTCTTCGCTGTCAATGCACAAATCTTTCTAATATTTTTGTTATACTTAGCCATAAGCTCCTTAATATTCCATACAAAAATACTACCGATCAGTTCAAATTGTTTGCAAAAAGCCGATATTTTTTCTTCCAAACAAATTTGCACGCCTGTTCGTCGGCCATTTCATTCGGAAGCAACATACAGCCTCCTATCGTCATGCCTTGCGGCCAAATGCTATTACGCAAAAGGTCTATTGGCTGCTATTTACATTTTCATTTTATCCTGTCAACATACTCAAATTTTGACACATTTATAGCTGTGATAACCAAAATTTATTAGAAAAGTATTTGGATCCTACAAATTTCACACCCTGAAGCTTCATGTAAATCCAAAGTATGAATTGGCAAAAGCATAGTCATATAAATTAAAAATAATATCTGCAGATGGCAAAGGGTTTTCAATGGAACCTCTTGTTAAGTTCATACAGTTAATGCATGTATTTGCAGTTGGCAAAAAGCAGACAGATTCAATGAACAGCAATGAGGGTGCCAAAGAGTAGCCTAGGACAGGTTCTTCATCAGTTGCTGTAGCAAAACACAATATGTGCCCAAGTGTTATGTTTCCTCTCCGTCCACCTGCAACAATAGCATATTGCATGTTATAGCCTAGAAAATTTTTACCAATCATAAGCAGGCATCCTACTACCAAATCGTGTACTGTAGTACTTTTACTACCTTGTATCCATTCCTAGAATGCTTTGAAATTTGCCAGGATGTACCCTACTTAGTTTGATCTTTTACTCTGTCTAACCCCAGACAATTTTACTCATCAGGGGAGGGGGGACTGCTGCCACTCAATGGGTTAATGTGGACTGTTTATTGCACATAAGCAGGTTATAACTACAGTATGTTTTATATCATTGGCAAAATATTCAGTGGCATTGTCATTTAAAAACTAACTACAACACCCTGCTCCACGGTCTCTGTCCCCCCTCCACATTTCTCACCAGATTTAGGGAAATCTCAAAATTGACTTTTGAGACAAGTGGGGGACTCATCCCCCCCAGTCCCCTCCCTGGCAATGCCACTGAAAACACTCTTGAGAGAATGAACTGCAAATTTAATTAACTGTGTTAAACCTATTAGAGTACAAGACTCTCCCCTTGACAAGTAAAATTGTCTCGCAATAAACAGAGTAAAATAATAAAGCAAGGCAAATTGCTGCTTAACGAGTTTATTAGCTCTTCAAGTACTCTGTCTAATGCCAGGCAATTTTATTTGTCAAGAGGAGAGTCTTGCACTCTAATGGGTTAAACATACTTGCAGCTTCTCTAAGGTATTTCAAGAACATTGAATACACCCCCCTTCAAATTTCCTGTCATTGGAACCATCCACACTATATTGGGGTTTCAATAAGGAGGTAATTTTCTTCAAAGTCAATGTCTGCATACATGTACTTGGTCAAAACATTTGTAGAAAAATTGGCAGTTCCTTGCATATCTACAATTACAAAACATCTACAATGTTAGAAAATTTAACTATCCAGACATTTACAAATTATGTGTCATTTATATAAAAACTGAGCAATGTTTTCCAGAATAAGACGTTCCAAAGAATGCCCTTCGTCTCATAATGCACTAGTTAATTTGACCATAGTACCAAATTTTAAAAACATTCAAAATTGCTACCTATTAAGGCAATGGGGGTTATATTAGAAATATTTCATTTATATTTGAAACTTATTGAATGCCCAAGATTGCCTAATGATGTTCACCATGGGAAACAGCAGGGGGGTTGGCTATGGTAAGGTAAGCTACCATGGATGTGTATAAAGAAATGTGTGGATCAGTAAATTTTTCTCCTTATCTTACTTGGTATATTCGTAATTCAGCTAATCCCTGATGCAATGAATGACTTCAGGGGGAAGGGTGCGGACTGTTGAGAATTTCTTGAATAAATTCCTCTCCGAGAAATTGTGGGAGCTTCACATTTTGTAAAATGCTCATACCTAGAAAATACAGTACCGTCATATTAATTAACTAATATTACTCTTCTTAGACTGGATAGTGTTCTTCAAGTTAGAAGGTAACTATAGTGTCTTTACTTAGTCAAACACATACGGAATTATAATACCAATATATTATATAGAACTAACTCTTTTATACAGTATTAAATATGTGAATATATTATACGCTATAATCTAAATACAATATGGTATGAATAAATTACATAAATTGTTCAACTCTTCTTTTTACCCTTTCTAACAGTTAAATGTTTAGATTGTTTTTTTTGTAAAGGTTTTTCTTCCAATTAATTCGATGTCCAAATAAGACTTCTGATTAGGAGTTATTTATCAAATAAGTTGAAATGACTATAAAATGTTCTCTCTAGTAACTATACTTATCTAATATAGTTGGTACTCTTTTGTCAAAACAGGTTTTCTTCGAGCACGTCCACTTTGTCGCGTTGTTGGTTGTTGATCCAACGGCTGAGAATGATTGAGACTTTTTCCATCATCCAGGTTAAGTTGCTCAGGATCTGGTAAATAAGTGTTTTTTTCTGTTTCTGAAAGACTATCATTTCCTTCATCCTCTTTTTCAAAATCCCACGGTACTTGATCTTGTGCATACTGTGAACCAGCTTTGAATTTCTTATAATGGGAACTATTTCTGGTAACTCTCCTTTGATCAGTGGTTCTTTTTGCTGTAATCATTGTTCCATGTACCTTTTCCATGATATACGGTATCGGTTCGAAAGGTGTACTGAACTTATTTCTCCTTCGTTGTCTCACTAAAATAATATCACCAGTGCAAATATTATGGTTTACAGTATTTCTCGGGTGATCCGCGTACTCCTTCATCTTTTCCTTGGCTTTTTGGTCATTCGTGACAACTTCTGGCACAGATTGGTCAGGGAGGACTACAGGGAGTTTAATTCGAACACATCTGTTCATCATAAGCTCATATGGGGATTTCTTGGTACCAGGATGTGGCGTTGCTCGATAATTGGATAAGTAAGTATACAGTTCCTTCTTCCAATTTTTTCCAGAGACATGGGCAGTCTTGGCAACTTTCCCGATATTCTTCATAAAGTTCTCGACTTGCCCGTTTGCTTCAGGCCAAAGTGGAGTTACCTTACGATGCATGAATCTTTTTTCTTTTGAAAATCTTGCGAATGCATCGCTTTGAAACGGGGTGCCATTGTCCGTTTTTACTTCCTCAGAGATTCCATGTATAGCAAACATTCTTTCCAATGCTAAAACTACAGCTTCTGCTGATGTACTTTTCACGATCTGGGCTTCCGGGTACCGCGAATACGCATCTAGCATCACCAAAACTAGCTCACCAGTGGGGAACGGACGACCCATATAGGCGGACACTTGGACCCACAGTCCTTTCAGTGGTGGTGACATTTTCAAAGGATCTCGTGTAGCTCTGCTAAGACATGCCTGACCAGGCAAGCAATCGGCAACCAGGTTTTCAACGTGTCTGTCTATTCCTGGAAACCACACTTTGGATCGCAATAACTGTTTGGTCTTCACAATGCCCATGTGACCTTCATGGCAAATCTCGATAACTCTACTTCGTAATCCTTTAGGCACAACGATCCGGCTACCACGCATGACTATCCCTTCTGTGTAACTCAGTTCCGAGAATACATTTGCAAAAGGTTTGGTCAAAGAATCTCTCTGACACTCACGGATCTTTCCTAGCTGGATGTAGGCTACCAACCGCATCAACTCAGGATCATCCTTGGTTGCTTCTTGTACCTCCGTTAGAGAAATCGATTTCCGAAGGAAATCTTGAATAATTGCATGAGCTGTCCTACGTGTTGACTCACTTTCTTTTCTTTCGGTGCTCGTTGCTGGAATATCATGTCTTGAAAGGTAATCTGCAGCATTATCCTTTCCAGGACAATAGACCAATTTGAAATCAAACTGTTGTAAATATAACAACAATCGCTCGATTCGTAGTGGCGGGAAACTGTTTGGATTATTGAACAATGGGAGAAGAGGCTTGTGGTCTGTTTCCACAACAAAGGTACTTCCAATCAGATACATGTAACAACATTCACACGCCCGTCTGACAGCAAGAACCTCTTTTTCCAACTGCGAATACTGTTTCTCCGTTTCTGTTAGACTCCTACTTGCACACTCTACGGGTTGCCACCGATTCTCTTCTTTCTTCTGCAACAAAATAATACCAAGACCATTTGGACCTGCATCCACTTTCAACTTGGTTTCTCGTCTGATTTCATAATAACCAATGACGGCATCACTCGATAATGCATTTTGCAGGGCTTCAAATGAATCCTGTTCACGGCTAGTCCATTTCCAGTCGGCATTCTTATGAGTCAAGAAATGTAATGGTGCTGTGATTTCGGAAAATCCAGGAATGAATTGAGCTGAATACTGTTCCATACCAAGTAATGATTGAACCTCAGCTACGTTCTTTGGAGGACTCATCTGCTTTAATGCTTGAACCTTGGTAGGTGATGGTTTGACTCCCTCCCCAGAGAATACTAATCCAAAAAACTCTAATTCAGGTATTGAGAACTTGCACTTCTTTGGGTTAAACGTTAGTCCGCACTCTCTAAACTTCTTTAGAAGTGATTCCAAGGCTTCATCATGTTCCTTCTTCCATAAACAATAAAGTCATCTCTGATGTGCAATACCCCATTCAGATCATCAATTGTATCATCCATAGCTTTATCGAATATATCCTGCGCTGATATAGTACCAAAGTTCGATCTTGTATATCACATCTTCTGTTGGGTTCCCTGAAAAGTAGTCAAATGACGACTCTCTTTATCCAACTCTATCTGGTGATAACCTACGTTCATATCCAATAAGCTGAAGACTCTAGCTCATTCCAGCTTGAATCTAATGTCACTAACGGTTGGAACTTCTGTAAATGGCCTCTTTATTGCTGTGTTAGGAACTCGCATATCTGAACAATACCGGATCTCATCGGGGTTACGTGGCTTGGGAGCTATCACTGGATTGGTGCACCATGTAGTTGGTCGATCATCACGAACCTCTTCAATTATGCCCAAACCTTTCAATCGTTTCTCTTCTAACTTAGCTTTCACGCGTAAATTATATGGTATTTTACGTTGTTTGTGAGCCACTGAAGTAACGGATTCATCCACTATAAACTTGGCTTTTAACTTCTTATGCTTTCCAATGCCAATGAAAACATCGTTGTAGGAACTCAAGAGACGACGCGTAGTCGGACATTCTACTGCACCAATTGATGACAATTTTTTCTTGTTTTTAACTCCATCGGGTATATCTTCAACGATATTCATGATCTCATCACCGGAACGGGGTGCAGTATCTATTATCATCAAGACTCCCAGTTTTACACTTGTGTCCAGACTTAGAAGTGGTCTTGATTTCATTTTCCCTTTCGCCACCACAAAACTTGCAATTGTTTTTTTGCCAGTGCTAATACTTTCTACTGCTGCCTCAAAACTTCCGACCAATGGAATCGGTTTTTCTTGGCCATAAGCATGCAACTTTGAATTCGCTGGTTTCAATTCCAGTTTCTTTTTCAGAGCATCCTGAAGCAAGCCAAAACGTTCTTCATCAATGATGTTGGCTGTCGAACAGGAATCTGCCTCTACTTGACCCATTATGCCATTTATTCGCACTTGAACCGTCGGTAGGCTCAACTTAGCTGTTGTTGTTGTAATAAACACAAAATCTGAATCTGAGGAGTTGTCTTTCTGGGATTTATCTTCCTCTGCTTTTCCGTCGCCGAGATATTTAGCCATGATTTTTGATGATGGATTTTTCTGTTTCGGAAAGGCTGGCTGTTTCTTTGGAGCTCGACACATTCTAGCAAAATGACCAGTCTTTGAACAGTTATAACATTTCTTTTCTATCGCCGGGCATGAGGATCTTTTATTTTCGTGACTTGTTCCACAATAGACACACACCTTAGCTTGTTTACGGTGCGCTTCATTTCGTTCTCTTTGACTTCGACATCTACGTTGTTTAACGTAACACGGTTTTTTTTCATAGATGCGGTTGACATTTTCCCTTCGGCTTACTTGCAACGACTGTTCGATTGCCTTTGCTTGTCGGTCGATATCTTCTTTGTTCGCTGCATGCTTGAGCAATTTTTCAAGAGAATAACTTTTGACCATCGCTTCGCGACGAAGTCTACCATCAATCATTGTCTGTAATAGCTTACTTCGGATGGCGTCATTTATATCTGCAAATTTACACTTAGCAGCCTGGGATCTTAGTCTAAAATGATATTGGGCAACTGACTCACCGTTTGCTTGAGACATCTCAGCCAACTTGCTACGAGCACTGTCACTATTAGTGATTCAAATGAAATAGCTGTCTAGTTTAGCGATAATTTTTTCAAATTCATTGTAATTCTTGCCATCACACGCCGGTGAATTCTGCAAATCATCTATAAGTTCACGTTTTAGCTCACCGCCCTAGATATTAATAGCGTCTACTCGATCTTCGATACCGTCAATACGAAAGAATCGAAATCTTGTCGTCAATTCTTTTTCCATTTCATCCAAAGTTGACCGGTTTCATCGGGATTTTCACTTGTAGAGAATGGTTTCATCTTGATATCCCGTGGACCATGACCCGGTTGTTGTTGTCCTGAACCTTGACTTTGTAAGCCATTGCTTATATTTGAAACTTCGCCGGGTTCAATATTACTTTTGCTTTTAGATTTAGACATATTAACTTCTTTATAGAACTATCCTCGTCGCCAAATATAGTGTCTTTACTTACTCAAACACATGCGGAATTATAATACCAATATATTATGTAGAACTAACTCTTTTATACAGTATATTAAATATGTGAATATATTATACGCTATAATCTAAATACAATATGGTATGAATAAATTACACTAATTGTTCAACTCTACAGTGGAATGGTTTTCATCCCCTTGCAATAAACCAGAAACAGTGGTCGAACAGTGGTCAAACACCGACCGACAACCAAATTACAGTGCTTCAAAAGTTTCTCTATGACAAGCGATACGATTAAATTAAAGAACCATATTGTATGTCTGCTAGTGAACTGGCAATGCTATGTGTTGACTGTTGGGTCTCATCAGAACTTATCTGCTGGCTAATAAAAATCTTGAATCATGACCAGGACAAAACATTTTTTGTTTACTTGAATGGCATTAGCAAAGGATCCAGCAACTCTTCAGCATTTTGCCAAATGTTCAAACAAGCCTTTAAAATTGTGCTTTAGTATAAATATACGAAGAAAGACAGACGACAAACATTTCTTGGTTCTGGTCTTCACTCGGGCAACCACTGGACTTTGTGTCATGTCGATACAACTGAAAAGAGGATTGTATATGCTGATCATTAGGATGGGCCATACCAGACAATCCTTTAAGTAAACTGGACAGATACATTAAGGCTACAAATGTTGATTTAATGTTGCTGAGCTCATTGTGTCAACCACTCACAACGCAAATAGCAAGTGTCCAATAAGAGGTGGGCATAAATGTAAACACACATCTACTATAAACGATTATCCATTACAGACATGCAGCAACATTTGTGGTATTGTTGTCATGGAATTTAGTAAAAATATTGCAAGTTCTTCCTCAGTTTTGGCACTGGTCATCAAACAAACCTAAACAAAGTCAGAATAAACCTACAATAAAACATTATCGATAATGAAAACAAGGATCCCCCCCTGTTACAACAGATAACCTCTGATTCAAGTGAAAAGAAACATCCCTTCACAAGCAAGAACACCTCAACAACACCAAAAGGGAAGGTACATCTTCACTAGAAGCATCTTCACATCTTCACTAGATCTACCTCAAGTGCACACACCTACACAACCAGGATGAACAAACAACAGTAAAGACCACAGGCAGGAGCAGTACTAACAAGACTACAAATAAAAATAAGAAACAGCACAAATGTTCAGAGTATGATTTAATTTCTACCAGATTGTCTTCACTCAAACGGCACACACTGAGGCGAGACAGCCAAACTGGACCAAAAATTAAGATCACAGACACTACTGATATAGAAGATGCATACAAACACATTCAAAATAGGAAAGCATACAAATGCTCAGAGTGTGATTTAATCCTTACAAGAATGTCATCACTTAAAAGACACTCACTGAAGCAACACCAATCTTCCACCAGTAACGCTAGCAGTGTTTGTAATGATTGTGGCTTCAAATCCCATATGTTGCAAGAGCTGCAGAACCATCTTGAAAAGGAGCATGGTATGGTATTGAGATGTGAAACAAAACAGTTTGAAAGCACAACAGGTAATTCTTAAGTAATCTTTATGTAACAACCCAATGAATTTCTTTGAAATCAAATTTGAACTTTTAATTCACCATTTACACTAATTGATACAACAAATCACTGCTGTTACTGTTTGCATATTTTTTTCCTTAATCTTAGCATTTGATTAGTGGAGAGACACTTATGAAGCAGACAATGTTTGGTCTTTCATCAAAAGAACTGACAAGAGGTGTGGTGTGCAACATTATCAGTGCAACCGTTCTGGTGTTTGTTTTTGCTGGAACAGGACAAAGGCAAACAAAATAACAAGGTATACCAGTTGTCGCCTTAAATAATTAATAGACTATTTAAATAACAAGATGCCTGATAAGGCGTTCACTCTGCCTGCTAAAACGAAATTGGCACAAAACCAGGCAGGGCTGTAACTAGAGCGTTCATTGGGGGTGTAGTATATACACTTATTTCTGTTCCGTCCAACGAATTATTTTTTAAGTCATTATTAGGGTACCCTTCCAAGGGCATTTTAAGACATTGCTAGCACATCTTATGTAATCACTACGATACCCAAAAATCAATGTGTGAGTGACTTGCCAGGCACTCTGCCCAGAGTCCTAGTAAGATTGCATTTTTTAGAATTTAATTTAAATTAAAGACTTTCATAGCACATAATTATATTAAACAAGATTCTTTTGTCATAATACCACCAACATATGGCTGTTTTATTTTTTAATAGTTGCAAGGAAAGAAGATTTTACTTAAAGTGTATACAATAAATAAACATATTAACCTGATAACATCATTTAAATAAATTCTGCAGCACACTCCCTGAAGTCTCATGATATCATTTGTTGGAAACTTTAGACTAGCATATGTATTTTTGGAATTGGAATGAATGTTAAATGTCTCTTACCTTTTATAAACGTATGAGATCCCACGAGCAAATAAATCATTTTGCACAAAATATCAGCATATTCGTGATTAGAATTAGGAACACATTTCCTAGACTCACTCCTTGATCATGGAATGATGGAGTCTATCAAAATTTTCTGTTTTAAAACATTTCTGAAGCAATGTTTTGATAAATAACCTTCCTGTCCCTTTTTGTTAACTATATTACATGTTAAAAATTGTGTTTTGTATATAGATATTTCAGTAGAATTTGCACTTAATTCTTGTGTAGAAATTTCTAAATTTCCAAAAAAGTGGAAATACAACACAAAATGGTGGTAACACGCTCTTAAAACTTCACCGCGATACATCGCTCCACGGTAAAGTTTTGCGGATTGTATGGATTATATATTTTATATTGTATTTTTCAGGGAATGTGTAAAGATTATTGATGAAGATGACGAACGGTTTTGCCAAATGTGCAAGAACCTAAATAACTCTGAAGTCTGACTATGTACTTTATAACAATAGTGTTAAAACACTATATGTGTGCATATTATACTGAATTATATATACTGTATTACCTAAATTCATTAATTTATTTAATTTTGGTGCTATAAACCTGCAGTTTTTCAGAAATTTGCGTTTGAATTTCAACAATTGGCGCTCCTCAAAACTCGCCATTTTGTTTCATAGGAAACTTGATGTTAAGAGGCACTGAAAAGGTGCTCACCCTTGAAAACTTTATGCAATAATACTTACAACAAACTAAGAGGTTTTGGTCATGGCTGACTAAACATGGCAAATACATGTTTTATTCAATGGACGCAACTCGATGGCCTTCAGAGAAATAGCCTTAGATACAACTCAAATTATAAGCATCAAGGAAGGAGATAGCTATGAAAATTTTAAAGAGTTGGCATTTCATCGCAAATGCTATTCAGCATTTACCAATAAAACCCTATTCAATAACCCAATAAAACCCTAAGAGATCATGTCTCCGTTGGCATCAGTTGACTGAGACAGTGATCCTATTCCAAAGAAAGTTTTGCAATCAAGTTTGAGGCGTCCACTAGTGCTACTGGATCAAAGAAGAAGCAGGTGTTACCTCCTGTCTGCATAGTTAGCAAGAAGAATGATTTATATTACACCGATTCGGTAGGTTGATCCTTTATTGCTTTTATTTCGTCTGTTGAATCAAAATTTTAAAAATTGTGTATTTGTATCATGAATTCTGTAAAAACGTAGAAAGCGACAATTGGACAAGCTTATCTCAACTGAAACACTCGATGGTGGTCAGCTATGAAAAGCAGCAAGGTTAAAAAGTGATGAAAGCATTTTAGTGCAAATACGGGGAAAGGACTGTGTCACCTTGGAAATCAAGTATCATAGACAATGCTATAAGAATTACATTTCATTTCTGACACATCAGAAGGAGGATCCAGAAGCAACGTTGTCAAAAGGTTCATTTCCACTGTATAGAAATCCTTTGAAGCTTTTTGTGAACAGTTTGTGCAGACTAAGATTCTGGATGAAGTTATTTTTTACATGAAAAAGTGAAAGATGTGTTTGTTAGCACTGTTGCCAAAGTGGAAAATGTTGACACATCAAGTTATAAAACAAGCCGGTTGAAGCAAACAATGAAAAAATGGTTTTCTCAGCTTGTTTTTCATGTCAGCAAAAGAAAAAACAAGAGTGAAATCGTGTATTCCAATTGCTTAAAGAAATCTGATGTGGTGAACATTGGAGTTTGTGCATCGGTCGCCTCAACAAAGCGGGACTGTTATTTTACTACAAGGTATGAGAGTAAGTGACAAAGTGCTTATGACAACATCTTTATCATTTGTGTAAAGAATATTAAAGTTGCCTGTAATATATGTCCTCGCGTTTGTTTCTTCGAACTAATTCAATGCGTCGTGACATAAGCGAATCGTTGTCTGGAACACTCGAGCTTGTGCAGCGACCGTTACAGTAAAATAACACCGATTAACGAGTTTTTGTTCACCTTCACAAACCAAAAGGTCGAAATGTCCAATAAAGACGAAAATGAACATATTTCGAACACTGTTTCTGATGAAAATAGTGATTTAACTTGTCAACAACGTGGAGAAGTTGACAGGGAATTAGAAAACATTCCTGAAAAACAGGAAAACCAGCAAGCTACTTCATCGGAAAACCAAAACCTTGTTTATTTTCCTGATTATGAAATTGCCATTTGCTTGAGGAAACCCAGACAAGGGAAAATCCTTTCAATTAGAAATTTTGAGCCAAAAATGTCAAAGCTGTTACTGCAATTTGGCAAAGTATCTGCAATCAGTATATGAAGCACTTGATGCATAAATAGATTTGCATGCACTTGAGCGTTTAAGAGATGCGCTTGATAAATCAAAGAAGGAACTTAATCATGCGCAAAACCAATTTCATGACGCACTCGAGAATTATTATTATTATTTATTATTTAATCTTATTTTAACTTGGTAAACCTTTCAGATATCTGCTTTTCAAAGGGCCGTGGATATTTACAAAAATCTATTATGAAAACTATTGATATAAATAACCTAAAAATAATCACACAGTTTGATCTATGTAATATACGCAAGCATATAAATAAAGGCATAGTAATCTCCTCATTCAAATAACCAAGTCTTCGACCAGCTTCTTAAAGGAACGGATAGACATGTCTGGTATTTTTGTTAATGGGAACTTGCCTGTTAAAACTTGGTTCCATAAGACTGCTCCTCTGTAAGGGAAGCTTAGGTAGAGTTTCTGATGATTATGTCGTAGTTGATAAGTTTGGTTTTCAGGAATGGAAAACATCTCTGTCATGTACTCCAGAGCCATACCCTTAAGTGATTTAAACATTATAATTATTCTCGCTTTTTTAGTATTGACTGTATTTTTGTACATTTGAGCATTCGAAAGATTTCAGAGGATCGTTTGTCAAAGCCCAAATCGATAATAATCCGTGCTGCACTCTTTTGTAATTTAAGCATTTTTTCTGCATGGGTCTTATTACCATCAAACCATACAGTAGAACAGTAGTTGAAATACGGTGGTACAAATGACTTGTACATCATCTGCAATGTTGTTTGAGGTACGTAAGGCTTAATTTTTCGTAGCATTGCTATAAAACAAGATATTTTTAGATTGTTTTTCTACATGTTTTATCTATTTTAGTTTATCGTCTATCTCCAAGCCTAGTACTTTTCTGTTATAAACTCGTCTGATTACATGATCCTTAATTTTAATAATAGGGTCATTTTTAATCTGTTTTAAGCGCTTTGTTGAGCCAATTAGCATATACTCAGTTTTTCTTCGTTTAACGTTAGTTTGTTTGCACTTAACCATGTCGAAATGTTCTGGATTTCCCTCCTTGGTTTATTTTGGATTTCAGCTGAAGTTTGTGCAGTTGCATTTAAACTTGCATCGTCAGCAAACATGGCAGGCTCAGTTATTTCTAAACTATTCGGCAAATTATTTATATAAATTAGAAATAATAATGGCCCAAGGTTTGATCCTTGGGGTATGCCGCATGAAACATTTTGGAAGGTTGATAACCAGTTATTTACTTTGCATATTTGTTTCCCTGTTGTTACCATGATAGAACCGCAGCAGTGATAATCCTCGGATCCCGTAACATTCCAGTTTGGATAGCAAAATCATATGGTTTATCATCAGGGGCGGATGCAGACTGTTGCAACAGTTGCTTAAGCAACAGTCAGATTCTGACTGAAAAGCGTTAATTCAGATATATTAAATCTGTGTTCACTCCGTCACCAATTTGCTAAGAATATTTACGATAATGAATTTTACAAGAATGAACGTGACAAAATCAAATCTAATACTAATTTTTGGTCATTCAAAGCAATAAATTACACACTAAGACCTTTCGCTCAGTTTAAAACTTCAATGCTCTTTATGTGAATTACTTGAAGTACGCATACAGACCTCATGCTGATCAGGATGCGGGACCGGTTGATTTGCAACACGGTGAATTCAAATTGGTGAAGCAGGTCAATGAGAAGAGACTTTTAACTGAAGCAAACCAATGGCTTTTCTTCAAAATGGTGGTCAAGATGATGCAATACTACTGGCTTGCTTCACTGAAGATTATCTTAGTGAAGCAGGCCAATCAATAGCATTGCTCCTTGCATAAAATTTGTCGGCTCCGCATATAAATACTACAGTTGAGTCTAGTGTATTCTGCTTTTAAAACAACATGGCAAATAACCTGTTAAAAAGCATGTTTGATTGCTCTTACAAAGGATTGAGCGTCAATGTTTGTCTGAAATTATCGAAGTATATAAAAGCAGAGACAACGCAATTCTAAAGTGGCCAGATTCCAATTTCCTGCCTTGGAACGTCGAAGAAGTGGATCTCACCAGCCTGTGAGGTAGTGTGTATTTCAAAAATATATTATCTTGCGTTTCAATTTCATTGAATATTGTTATATTTCACTGGTAAATTTAAGTAATTTGTTATATTTCGCTGGCTATTAAGTCGTGAGATATTAGCATATTGCGTATTGCATGTGATGAATTGATAATATTATTCGTAAAGGAATTTGCAATGGCGCGTCAAGCCGTCAGTCACATAAATATAATATTTATATAAACCTTTGATCAGAGATTTCAGAAATATCTGCACATTAGAATCCTGATTCCACTTACTTGGGCAACGTATTTTTGTTTGGTCTTGTTTATACGTAATGTATTTGGACAACATCCATAGCATGTGGGGGATAATATTGTTTACATGCTAAAATTTGTAGGATGAAAATGTTCAAAGTGATTTGCAATTCTTTGGAAGCGATTGTCACTTGAAATTTGTGTTTAATATTCAATCACAAGTTATCCAATATGTTGTATGCACAAGTACAAAATGCTAGCTGGCCTACTGTTATTTTACTTATTGATAAATATGCCTCACATACAGTAAATAAACCAGTAAACATTGATAATTGGTGAAGGGTGAATCACTTTGTACATCACACTATTTTTGAAACCCTAAAATCTCATAATTTTTCAATGATATGACCCTCAAAAAGTCTTATAATGCCCGATACATATCTATGTTTGTAATATTCTTGTATACTGGCAAGTCATGTGTGCATGTCAAGGTGTCACAGGAGTGGTGTAGAATAATCAATAACAATAATTTAGAAGGGGCTCATATCTATATACAGTATTCATGGTCAAGAACCACAAAAACAATCATTTTCAAATGAATTAATTGTGTTGTGTTATTCATTTTCAAATGAATTAATGAATTACATGAATATGAGCTCCCTAAATTATCGTTCATCTTTCCATGCAGTGGCATAGCCAGAATGTTAATTTTTTTGGGGAGAGGGGGCACATATTCATATATTCATGTTCTGCCTGACAAAATTCTTTTCAAATTAAATTCAAATCGATCAGTTCCAAAAGAAATAGTTCAGGCAGAACATGTATATATAAATATGTGCCCCCCCCCCAATTAACGTTTTGGCTACGCCACCGCTCCCATGTCACTGTGTCACAACACTTATATAGTATATACATGTTAATGTACTAATGGGACTGCACTTGTCCTTGGTTGACAAATTTTGATCTTAAAGAGAGGTTACAGTCCTTCATGTAAACAAATGCATTTGTTTACATTTTGAGCTGCTACATTTATAAAATTTGATTGAACAAACTGTATATGTGACACTTTTAAGTGTGCTGAATATAAACCAGTGTTTCGATTCAAAAAAGTTTTAAAAAATGGGAAATTTAAACGATGTGGTCCACCTTTGTTATGAGCAGCACCGATGTACAGAAGCGACTGTAATCAACCAGAGGTTTAAAAATTTACTTGAGTGGTTCAAAATTTGACCAAATTAATTGATAAAATATTTTAGCAATACTTCCACTGAAATAACAGTAAATTCGAGTTGAAATCTTGATAATTTACAGAGTCAGTGCGAATGGAAATTGTCTTTTTAATGCCAGCTAAATTGCCCTTATTGGAGACGAAAGAATTTCAATATATCTATGTTGTTTAACCAGCATCGAGATGTTCAGTCATTCATCTTATTATGCAGATCACCCTATTATCTTTGGCCACTCATTGCATGGTAAACCAACGAGAACACCATATTCTCAAATACCTTTTCTCAGATCTCCTACCAGTCATTTCAGAAAAATGATTGTGTACCTGCTGTAATTGCGGAATCAGTGAATGTTGCAAAGAACCACACCTATTCTTCCTTTTTGTCAGTGCTTGCTTTGTCAAGTGTCATTGGTAGACAAATACAGTCATATTATCCACTTCAATGTGATACCTCTCCTGACATTTATGAAACAATGTTCAACTGCACTGTTATCCCTCGTATTTCAGAAATATTGGAAGAGACACCTTCCAAGCATGACAGTAGCATTTATATATTTCGCTGTGCTTCTATGCCAATAGATTACATTTTAACCACTGGATTGTCATCTACTAAAGATCATCTTGTTTCCCTCATGCCTACTGATACAAAAGATACAATGTTTGCTCCTCCGGTGGCTTTTGTAGAGAGACTTGAATCAAAGATAGTAGGAGACTTTACAGAAACCACCAGTGCGAGAAATCTCCCAACCACTACATTACCTGTGCCAGCAAAACAACCAAGCAAAAGAAAGCAGCTTTTAATTGGAAATTTTGCTGCCAAAGTACCTAAGGCAGTAACAGCACCACCATCATCTTCAACATCTTTAAAAGCAACTCCATCTTCAACAGCTACTTTGTCCACAATAGATGATTGCAGCAAGGGCAAATGCATCCCATCCACTTCTTCCCAACCTAGCACTTTGAAACGTGATGTAGGACACTTGCTGTCTTGTGTCAAAACCCTTAATGACGAAGAAAAATATCATTTGCTGGTAAACCCTGATAATTTTCGACCAAGTTCAAATTTTTGTTACCCTGTTAGCTCTCGTAACAGAAGATTTCTGCACAAGTGGTTCCAAACTTTTCCTTGGCTTGGCAACTCCGAAAGTTTAGATGGAGCTTTCTGCCT
This sequence comes from Muricea muricata, assembly GCA_963855995.1. Lineage (NCBI taxonomy): Eukaryota > Metazoa > Cnidaria > Anthozoa > Malacalcyonacea > Plexauridae > Muricea > Muricea muricata. The sequence continues at coordinate 57,300,711 of OY979716.1, forward strand.
TACCTGCATTTTATTTGCTGCCGAGGAGAACACACATAATGCAACGAAGTTGGATCAACTCTACACGTCACCTTTCCAGTGCTGGACGAATGCGCAAAGAATTTTCCGTAACCATATGGAGAAATCGCCACTCCACCACACTGCAAGCTTGAGAGCATCATTTTTCCGCCAGTCCATCGAAAACAAGACAAAATTTATAGACATCCAAATGAACAAGATCGTCGACAAACAAGTTGAAAGAAATGGAGAAAAATTGGCCCCTATTGTTGATGCAGTTACTCTCTGTGGTCGACAAAACTTGGCGCTTAGAGGACGCCGTGATGATGCCCAGCATTACGATGATAGCAAAAGTAATCTGGGAAATTTGCAGGAAATCTTGAAGTTTTTGGAATGTTACCGGAAAAATTCTGTCTTTGACAAACACTTGTTAAATTCACCAACATCATCAACCTACAGATCCAAGACGACCCAAAACGAAATCTTAACCATACGTGAGGAAATGATAAAAGAAAAATTATCATCAGAGGTTAAAAAAGCCAAATATTTTTCCGTATTAGCAGATGAAGCAGCTGACGTTAGCAATGTAGAGCAGATGCCCCTGGTTATTCGCTATGTCAACTCTGACTTCGAGATCTGCGAAGCATTCACTGGGTTTATTGCTTGTGATGAAAGTGTATCTGGAGAAGCTATTTCTGAGAAAGTTTTACAGAGAGTTGAAGATCTTTCTTTGAACATTATTTTTTGTCGTGGGCAGGGGTATGATGGTGCAAAGAATATGGCTGGCAAATGCTCGGGAGCTGCTAGACGAATTGCAGATAAATACCCGAAGGCTCCATACGTGCATTGTGGATCTCACGCGCTGAACCTTTCTGTTGCCTCGGCGTGCAATATTCAAGTTGTTCGTAACATGATGGGACATGTTAAAGCTGTCTGATTTTTTCAACGTAAGTCCGAAGAGATTCTCCCTTTTGACCAAGAAAATACAAGAATTTAATCCGAATGCTCGTCATAACCACCTTATTGATGTTTGTCGAACAAGGTGGGTGGCTAGGATTGATGGACTAGATGTCTTTGCAGAAGTTTTAGAGCCTGTCATGAATTCTCTTGAGACAATAAAAGATAACGTTGGAGGCAAACGGAATTCCGGCTTCCTTTCAATTTATATCTTGTCTAGTTGTTGTCTCTCGCTGTCTAAAAGTTACGCGGCCTCTCACCAAGCAACTGCAGTCTACAACGTTCGATGTAGTTGCAGCAAACGAGAAAGTCACTCTCCTCTATGCAACTTTGACGTGGATGAGATTGGAAATATCTGAGTTGCATTCCCAGTGGTACACTGAAGCTGAGACACTTACATCTTCTGTTGACGTTGTTCCAACTAAACCTCGCACCGTGCAGAGACAAGTTCACAGAGCAAATACCCCTGCAGATAGTGTCAGCCAATATTATGAGAGATCTGTCACTCTTCCATTTCTGGATCATTTGACAATTCAACTGCAAACCTGTTTTTCTGATCGCAACATGGCTGTCTGCTCTATTGCCTACTATTGACAGAATGACATTTCCCAATATTTACATTGCAATGCAGATTTTGGCTACATAACCATTTCGAAGGTGGTCTACAAATAAACATTTAACTTCTTCCTGTTATGCTGCTGTTTCAAGATAGTTCACAGATAAACATTTACTTTGATGTTGTTATTTGAAGATGGTTGACAAATTAACCTATTCACTTCAATTAGCCTTCTTCATGCTGCTATTTCAACATGGTTTATGAGCGAATGTACTCTTACAAGTAGAAGTGTACGAATTTGAAAACTGCTGATTGAAGACCAATTTCACATACAAGGAATGACAAGGAATAATAACATTGTCTCCTGTTGATACTGGATAATATATTATCGTGAGTAATGGGTATGTTGTTACTTTACTATCATATTTAAAAATTCACTTAACGACTAATAACATATTTTGTGAACTATGTTTTTACATTATTGAGAGTAATATTGCTTGTAGAAATTGAAGAATTTTATGCAAAGACCATGCCATGATATGTTCAAATCAGTTGATCAATCATTAGTTTTGTCAGAAAAATGGGCAAAATTCTCACTTTCGATTCCTACTCATATATCAAAATTCTTTCTCCAAAATGCAGGAAATGGGGTTTCCAAAGTTTTATATTTTAAAATTTTCCCGGGGTAGGATGCCGGACCCCCCTGCGAGGCTTGCGCCTCTGGCGCTCGGTTCGTGCCTTCAGCGCTCAAGAGTGTAACGCTTCATTACTCCAACACCTATTGCAACTGTCAGATTTTTTCCTGGATCCGCCCCTGCTTCCATTCTGCTTAGTGCAAATCAATTCTGGTCCAGATGTGCTACTGTGACTTAATCCATCTTCAGATGTAAAAGGAACATCACTATCTAGACTATCTACATTTTTTGCTGATATATCATACCAATTGCTTTGCTCATCCGCATCAACATCACGGTCATAATTCATTCCCCACTCTACATTTCTACAATAAAGTCAAAATAGGCATATAATTCTATAATTAAGTGTTTGATCATTTTAATTAACATATATTAACAAATAATATATAATGAACTTAATTTGTTCTTCTAACAATTACTTAAGTGTTTTTTTACACACATTAGATCTAATTACAGATTATTTCATAAAACTTTTCACGAATCCACAAAGTTCCACAAAGATCACAACTTCGTAGGCAACTTCGGAAATAACAAAGAAACTTCGGAAAGTGTTTGTCAAAAGTTTTATGAAATCATCGGTAAATCGTAGCAATACATTAGCTTATGTTCTTACTCAGGATATTCTTGGTCAGAAACATCAATGTCTAAATCTATCTCTCTTGACTCAGCTGTGGATTTGAAGTATTTGCAAATACTTGGTTGTTCTTGAGCTTTCCTTTTGATTAATGTACACTGGTTGTAATGACCTGCAGATAGTAAAGATATAAATTAACATTTAATATACAGACTATACAGTCCATTGTTATTATTAAAGTATGTATGAGTCACTACCTGCAGTTCAATCCGCCAGTTTCATTAAACATACAAATCGAATTCTCAGAACTGTAGGTGAACTGATAATAGTTAAAAGAATGAACTGGTCAAGGCAACCAAGTCATAAAATTTGCTCTACTTTTATGGTATCAAATGGACAAGCATTCCCTAATTTTACTGCTCAGTGAAACAAACACTTTTATTTGTGTGATCAAGGTAAATACATTTTAATGATTTTATGCTGATTATATATATATATATATATATATATATATATATATATATATATATATATATATATATATATATATATAGATATATATGTATAGATATATAGATACATATATATAGATATATATATATAGATATAAATATATATAGATATATATATATAGATATATATATATAGATATATATATATAGATATATATATATAGATATATATATATAGATATATATATATAGATATATATATAGATATATATATATAGATATATATATATATAGATATATATATATAGATATATATATATAGATATATATATATAGATATATATATATATATATAGATATATATATAGATATATATATAGATATATATATAGATATATATACAGATATATATATAGATATATATAGATAGATATATATAGATAGATATATATATATATATATATATATATATACATATACATATATATATATATATATATATATATATATATATATATATATATATATATATATATATATATATATATATATATATATATATATATATATATATATATATATATATATATATATATATATATATATATATATATATATATATATATATATATATATACAGGGTGTATCAAAAAATATTGAACAGATTTTAAATCGCTCTCAATTTTGCAAAAAAGCTTTTGGTATCAATTTTTTTACACATGCAGATCACTTAGATATTTGTGATGTAGAACAATAAAAAAAATTTCATAAAATCAAACATTGTAAGCCAGGGGGGGTTGTTTTTTCCATTAAACTAGAAATGGGTTGCGCACGAAATTTGAATGCTCAAACGTAATTTTGAGTTGGTAGGTGGAAAATGTGTTAGGTGTTCTTTTCCTGTTCAAAATTTCAGAAAAATTGGTTAAGTGTAAGCCCTTCAAAATATCGCGCAAACTTTCATTTTATTATAATAATTGGCCTTGTGCGTTATTAATTTATGCTTTTTTTCCTAATTTGCATATTGCTATTTCTTTTTTGCTCCCTAGAGACATTTAATTAAATTTAGAACGTTTCGTGAGAAAAATATTTTATATGGAACATTTCGTTAATTTATAATTTACAATTTCTACAGTTTGTTCAACATTTACACGCAACGTTTTGTTTAACTACAGACATTCAGGAGTAAGTTCCTAAGCATATTAGTCCTCAACATGTCCTCCATTACGCTGTGAACAAACACGCACCCTCCGAAGCATGTCAAAAACAGCACGTCTAACGAGTGCTCTATCTTGGTGAAGGGCATCAATTTCGTGCCGAATTCGTTGCTCTAACTCTTCGAGATTTTCAGGCGGTGTTTGATAAACCTTGCTCTTCAAATAGCCCCAGAGAAAGAAGTCAAGTGGAGTAAGGTCTGGCGATCTAGGTGGCCATTCGACAGCATGATTCAATGCAATAACGCGATCTCCAAATAACTCCGCTAGACGATCTGTGACGAATCTTCTTCTATGCAGAGGTGCACCATCCTGTGCCCACCAAATTCGTCGAAACTGATTGTTTCTTCGACCACGATAACGTCGCAGTTGTCTCAATGCCGGGACTATCTCTTCGTCTATCATATTCAAATAACCCTCCCCATCGATACTTTGTCTAAAGAAAAACGGACCAATAATGGTCCCGTTTCTCATTAAACCAACCCACACCGTCAGTTTATGCCGATCATCGTTTCGCACATATTCGAAATCTAAGGGATGCTCTCCTCGTGCACAATATTCTCGAATATTGTGTGTATTTACAGATGCATTTAGCGAAAATCCCGATTCATCACCAATGATCAAATCGTCGAGAAAGCGCTCGTTCTTATCAAGAAGCCACTGACAAAACCTGAATCGTCGGGGAAGATCGCCAGGAAGAAGTTGATGCCGTCTTATCATTTGATAAGGGTGAAAATGTAAGTCTACGCGAGTTATGCGATTGAACGTAGCAGACGACAAACCAAGGCCGTTTCGACGACAGCTAATTCGTATTTCAGGAGCCTCACCACGAGCTTCTTCGATTGCATTACACACCGCTTCAATGTTTTCCGCACTTCTTACAGTTCTGTTATGACCAGATGTCCCTTGTTTAAATTTAAGCTAGTTCCCGTGATGGCATATTTTCACACATTGTTGTAAACTGTTCCACGAGAAGGACAACGTGCGTTCGGATAGACTTCTCTAAATCTTTGGATAACCCTGTAAACGTTATTATTATTACGATAGAACTCAGCAACAATAAAAGCTCTCTGTTGTGGAGTGAATTGTGGTCTAACCATTTTGAAATGTTTCCGAAAAATAACGAATCGATTGTTTCAGAGCGAGAACTTTTAAAATACCATATACAAAATTTTTCTTACGAAACGTTCTAAATTTAATTAAATGTCTCTAGGGAGCAAAAATGAAATGGTAATATGCAAATTAGGAAAAAAGAACAAATTAACAACGCATATAGGCTAATTATTATAATAAAATGAAAGTTTGCGCGATATGTTGAAGGGCTTACACTTAACCAATTTTTCTGAAATTTTAAACCGGAAAAGAACGCCTAACAAATTTTTCACCCACCAACTCAAAATTATGTTTAAGCATTCAAATTTCGTGCGCAAGCCATTTTTAGTTTATTCGAAAAAACAACCCCCCCTGGTTTACAAAATCTGAGTTCAGGAAATTTTTTTCATTTTTCTACATCACAAGTACCCAAGTAATCTGCATATGTAAAAAACTTGATACCAAAAGCTTTTTTGCAAAATTGAGAGCGATTTAAAATCTGTTCAATTTTTTTTGATACACCCTGTATATATATATATATATATATATATATATATATATATATATATATATATATATATATATATATATATATATATACATATACATATACATATACATATATATATATATATATATATATATATATATATATATATATATATATATATATATATATATATATACATATATATATATATATATATATATATATATATATATATATATATATATATATATATATACATATATATATATATATATATATATATATATATATATATATATATATATATATATATATATATATGTATATATATATATATATATATATGTATATATGTATATATATATATATATATGTATATATATATATATATATATACATATATATATATATATATATATATATATATATATATAAATACATATATATATATATATATATATATATATATATATATATATATATACATATATATATATATATATATATATATATATACATATATATATATATATATATATATATATATATATATATATATATATATATATATAAATAGATATATATAGATATATAGATATATATATAGATAGAGATATATATAGATATATGTAGATATATATAGATATATATATAGATATATATAGATATATATAGACGCACGCACGCACGCACGCACGCACGCACGCACGCACGCACGCTTGTGTTCCACTATTCGGACGCTTGTGTTCCACTATTCGGACGCACGCACGCTTGTGTTCCACTATTCGGATGCAGTTGCAGTAGCTTAATACACTTTCCACATTTTATTTTCCACGGCCAATTTATGGTCTTCTTTTTAACTCTAATACTGACAGGTGTTCCAAGGACAAGGATGCTTCCATTCCTTTCTTTTAGTTCTAAAACATAAAGAAAATGAAAAAAATAATTAAAAATTAGAATTTTAAAAATAATATAATTAAAAGTGACTTAAACAGCCACACACCTTTATTAATATCCTCCTTATCCTTATCAGTCAATATTTTATCTCCCACACTGGTGCTTCAGTTGTCCTTGCTTCTTCCCAGGAATCTCAATGACTGTTCTTGGACAGTGTGTAGAAAATGCTGTCTCCAGCGGGTAAACATTCACGAAAATAGACCAAATGGTAAGTACTGCTAATCATATTTACAGTCAGCATACAGTAAAAACTCACGTATAAGGTCTATAAGAACCCAGTGTTTTTCAAGTTAGCCTAAAGAGGTTCTTATATAAATGATATTTACTTGGAAATTAAGCTACTTAGGCTAGTAGTTATACATTTAGTTTCTTAACAAAAAGAAGAAAATTAACAAAGATGTCATTCAACATTTTTAGTACTTTATCTGAGTAATCTAGATCCAGAGTTTTGGCAAATGTTCATTATTTGTTTTGAAATGTATAAAATAGTAAACATGACATGAGTCATATAATCAAATATTCACATTGTAAAACATCTGTCCCTGCTAGGATACTCTGCATTTCAAGTTCTACTTGCAAAGCATTTAGGGGATCCAGATGGTGGTTTACTGATTCTTGCCATTTTGATGTCAATATTTGACCCCAGGATCCCACCATACTCACTATTAAAATCGAATCATAATATTTAGGATTTATAGATCTTTATAACATATATGTCAAATATCGGTCTATAAGTATATTTATGTATATATAAGTGACATACTAAAGAAAATTAAAGTGTACCTGATTAGATCTTTTAACCTTTTGAGAGGCGTCGCAGATGGGCCAAAGGGACAAAAACCATAGGATAATATAGGATGCTGATAGATACCATTGAACATATTTAGGATAACAAAGAACGTGAGGGATAGTGAGGGGCCAAGTCTAGTCGATCTACGGTCATCTACGTCCACCTAATGACTAAAGAATGAAAAAAGTCGAAAAAAAAGAAAAAAGGTCATAAATGACAGCAGAATATAGCTAAACAGTCAATAAAAATCAGCTGGAATTCATATTGAGTCTATTAATAATCTTGATAGATCCCATATACTGCAAAATTATAGGCTAAATTCCCACATCTCACCATGTTACTTTTAACAATCTCGCTCCCACCGAGGATCTAAAACCCCACATCCCGACAAATATTTTCGTTAAATCCCGAATACTGCTCAAAATTTCAGCCGATCCTACCATCCCGCAAAACTAGTACAGGCCCCTCTGAAAAGGGTCGTATTTCTAGCTACTACAGTCGAAGCGCCATTTGCAACCTTGCTAGAGAGATTGTCCTTCTTCTCGGACTGGGAACTTGTGAAGAAGCCATTGGTGTTGTGTTGTCGGTACTCATGTTGCCTTGGGAATAAGGTTGGAACTAAATTAACTAACGAAGGATATGATTTACGTCAAAAGTCTAAGTGAGTAAGACCAGTAGCGGTAAATCCAGTTTCAGTTGAGGAACTACGTCAAGCTGAACTCGTTATTATTAAGGCTGTTTAGCACAAAGGTGAATTAGATATTCTGAATGCAGGTCCTCTCGTCATGCTAGATCATTATAGAGACTCAAACAGAGTTATCAGAGTGGGAGGTTGGCTTCAATTGGTAAATGTAACAGGACAGTGTATCCACCCTGCAGTCCTACCACGAGATAGTCCCATCACAAAATTGGTTGTGAGATATTATCACGAAAGAGTGCATCATCAAGGTAAGGGCATCACCCTAAATGAAATCAGGGCGAGTGGTTATTGGATTTTTGGTGCCTTGCTAGTGATCTCTAAAGCTATAAGTCAATGTGTGACCTGTGGTAAGTTACATGGCAGTGTTCAAGAGCAACATATGGCAGTGTTCAAGAGCAACATATGGCCGTGTTACCACTTGATTGTTTAGAGCCAGCACTGCCATTCACAAGTTGTGCTGTTGATTATTTTGGACCTTTCATTATTAAGGAAGGGCGGAAGGAGTTGAAACGGTACAGAGTTCTGTTTACATGTATGGCATTGCAAGCTGTGCATATCGAAGTGACTGCAAGTTTAGAGACTGATTCGTTTATAAACGCACTCCGCAGATTCCTCAGTCGAAGAGGTCCTATTTGACAGTTACGTAGCAATCAGGGCACGAATTTCATTGCCGCCAAAAGAGAGCTTAAAGAAGCCTTGAAAGGGCTAAATAGAGATGCAATACACAAAGAATTATTGCATAACAATTGTGATTGGTTTGAATTTACAATGAACGTTTCTTCAACGAGCCATATGGGCGGAGTATGGGAACGACAGATTCGTACGGTCCGCAATGTTTTGTCAGCCAATCTTGGGAGAAATGGATCGCAGCTGAATGGCGAAGCCTCACAACATTTATGTGCGCGGCCGAAGCTATTGTGAACAGTCGCCCCCTTAAGGTAGATTCCATCAAAGACCCCAAATCTCCCAATCAATTAACACCAAATCACCTTTTAACCATGAAAACCAAGGTTCTTCTACTCCACCAGGAGTATTCCAGTCGGCCAATATGCATTGCAAACGGAGATGGAAACATGTTCAACACCTAGCAAATGAGTTTTGGATTCAATGAAGGAGTATAAGCTCACCTTGCAAGAACGTCAGAAATGGAACAGACCTCGGCAAAATTCAAAGGTAGGAGATATAATAAGAGGAGACGGCGAAGTTTCTCGGAATCAGTAAAAGCTTGTGAAGGTCGTCAAAGTCAACGAAAGTGCAGATGGATATGTTTGTTCAGTGAAATTGTTGGTAGCTGATGGTACACTCAACAAGGAAAACGTACTAAGCCTGCAAGTTTTGTGGATCGCCCTTGTTCAGAAGCTGGTATTGTTACATGAGGCAGAAGAAGTGTGAAGTTCAATTTCTCGTCGAGGAATCTTTCGTACCCTTTTTGATCCTTTTTAAGTATATATAATCGAACAGGTTATAATTATTAGTTTATAGTAGCGTGAAATAATAACATTTCAAGGAAGCCATGTAGTGGCTTACAGCTTGATTGAACACAACAGGAACACATATTTAATTAGTAATTATGCATGACGCAGTAACTAGAAAACTAAAAGCAATAATTCTTCAAAGGTTTAATAGTTTTACCAGCTGTTTGAACATCGCAGGTGTTTGTGCATCGATCGCCTCGACAAAGCGAGACTGTTATTTTACGACAGCATATGAGAGTAAGTGACAAAGTGCGTATGACAACATCTTTATCGTTTGTGTAAAGAATATTGATGTAAAATATACAAATATAGAATATTAAAGTTAAAGAATATTAAAGAAAATCATCGTCTCAAGCTTGCGCAGCGACCCTTAATGTTTTTATCTTGTTACAGAAGCTGGAAAAATCTGGACAGAACGAAATGTATACTTCATGAAAAGTCCTGTAAACCATGTGATGCGCACCATATCAAGCATGATTAATTCATCCACCGTCGAGCAGGAGTAATTGGTTAGTTTGGCAAGTGGATTGGTTCTTGATGATGGTATAGCAGATAATGCTTCTGGAGTCAGAAAAACGTGGCGAGAAGCAATTTGTGGAGTTTGTGCATGAAAATCTATTGAGTGAAACTCGGGATATTTTTGTTAAGCTGCCACGAAATAATGTTACAATGTTTTCCACCAGCAAAAAAGTAACCATAAAGGACAGCAAAGGAAAAGAAATCAATCATAAAATGAACAGGGACTTATTTGCACGCTTGTTATTGATTGTGAAGCACCATAAAGTCGATCTAGAACAGGTCCTTTCGTACAGTCTTGCCACGTAGCTGCTCTGTTTGGCAACAACTTCAGGAAGTCTTGCCAAAACCGCAAAATCCAAGTTGTTAGAAATTTTGGAAGGTCAGTTTAACAATGTAACGAATGGAGTTCATAATTAAGCCCTGGTTTCATATACCATCAGCGATGTTCTCATATTTTGGGTAATCAACAAAATCCTTCCCGATAGACAAATAATTTTACACGTTACATTAGTACAATGGAGCTAGTTGAGCATTGCACGAGTACCATGTTTTGCATGGTCCTTCACCATATTTATATAGGTATTGCACAACAATGTATGTATAATTAAGTTCTTTCTACAGTAGTTTTGAATGATGAAGTGAACAACAATACAAGTCTAGTTTTGTGTAAAACGAAATTTTTACATACGTACGATTGTTATGAATATATTTTTTCTGATAAAACCATAAAAAAGGATAGTTTTCTTTTCTTATTTTCAAGGTAACAACAGCAATTGTGACTTGGAGCAATTTGATAACAAGGCCCTTATTATTGATGCTATGACTGTTGTTGGTTCCTTTTGGGAATTATGTGATGCTATCTTCAATAGTATATTGAAGTTGTTGTGTCATTGGAAAGCAACAAGACTTGACTTCGTAGCTGATTGTTACCTTCCCAATAACATAAAGGATCTGGAACGAAATAAAAGAGCGGAGAATTCAGGGATCCTGTGGTGTATGTCCCATGATGCATTGGGGACCGATCACCACGAGACTTGAGTGCTCATATTTGTCAATTGGTAGTTCAAGACGTTGAACAAAAATACATTGAAGAAAACTACACTGGTCACGAGGATGGGATTATAAACAATTGATTATGGCTTCAAGTCACAGAAATGGCGTCTAAGTCTGAAGTGACACAAAATAAAGCGATGAACTCGATCGGTAAACTAGAAGAATTTGATGAAACATGCGGCAATTGGAGTGCATATATAGAAAGAGTCGAACAGTATTTCCTTGCAAATGATGTAGACGATGAGAAAAAAGTTCCAGTTTTGTTGACAGTAATCGGAGGTAAGACGTATAGTTTATCACAAACATTAACCTCCCTTGACAAACCTTCGACCAAATCATTTGAAGAGATAGTAGCAATCTTACAGGGACATTTGTCGCCTAAGCCCCTACTGATCACAGAACAATTTAGATTTCATAAGCGGGATCAAAGAGAAGACGGAAATATTGATACATATGTGGCCGAAATTAAAAAGTTATCTGAACATTGTGAGTTTGGTACAGCATTAAATGACTCGTTAAGAGACAGATTTATTTGCAAACTACACAATCAATCTATTCAGAAACGCTTACTTGTCAAAACCAGCCTTACGTTTGAGAAAGCACCAAAACTCGTGGTTCCCATGGAAACAGCTATGAAAGATTCAGTTGAGTTAAGGGGAAAAACCAAGTCAGAACCTCCTGTAAACAGTATTCATGAAGCGCAATGCAACATAGATGTTATATATGTGGAAAGAGGGGCACTAACCCCAAGAATGCTACTTTAAAGATCAATACTGTAGAAACTTTGGGAAAAAAGGGGTATTTAAAATGGGTATAAAGGGGGAAACCAATTAAACAAAATTCCCCTGCCAAGCCACATTCAAGCAAAAAAAAGCAACAACCGAGAGTACATAAAGTTCAAAACCAAAGCATCCCTTGAATTGCACAAGGTTTCCAAAGCCCACACTAATATAATCTGGGTCACCCCTGAAGTGGACGGGAAACCCCTTTAGATGGAATTAGACACTGGCTCGGCTGTATCTGTCCTTCCACTTAGTAAATATACTACAATGTTTAAGTCAAGCAAACTCCACACAACAAACACTGTTTTTAAAACTTACACTGGGGAGAAAATCCAACCCATAGGAGTCTTGGATGTATAAGTCAAATATAAAGAAGAGATGCAAAAGCTAAGTTTGTATGTTGTCGAAACAAAGGGGCCTGCCCTCTTTGGTCGAGACTGGTTGGAAAAGATCACTTTAGATTGGAAAGCAATGAACACTTTGGCAACCACATCTCTGGGGAATCCATCAACTCGATTACAAGAGATCCTCGATAAGTATGGTGATGTTTTCAAGGAAGACATTGGTCTGCTAAAAACGACCAAAGCAAAGATGGACCTGAAAGAAAACAGCCAACCGAAGTTCTGCAAAGCAAGACAAGTACCATATGCTTTACGACCGAAAGTTGAAGCAGAGTTGACCAAGTTGCAAAAAGATGGAATTTTGACCAAAGTCAATTGGAGTGAATGGGCAACCCCAGTTGTTCTAGTAATAAAGAAGAATGGCAATGTTCGCCTGTGTGGTGATTTTAAGCAAACCATCAATCCAGTCTTGCACGTACAACAATATCCTCTCCCAAGGATTGACAATATTTTTGCCTCTCTCGGGGGTGGGTAAAAGTTCAGCAAGATTGATCTACAACAGGCATATTTACAGATGGAAATGGAAGAGGAGTCAAAGAAATTACTAACAATTAACACTCATAAAGGACTATTCCAATACAATCGGCTTGTATTCAGTGTAGCATCTACCCCTGCAATCTGGCATCAAGCTACGGATCAGATATTGGAAGGAATCCCCCAAGTGCAATGTATCCTTGATGACATGATCATTTCTGGTGCAACTGATCAAGAGCATCTGGACAACCTAGAAGAAGTTCACAGCCGTCTTAGTCAACATGGACAGAGAGCCAACAGCAGTGAGTGCGAGTTTTTTAAAGAAAGAATTGAGTTCTGTGGTCATGAGATCAGCAAGCTGGGTCTACACAAGTCCCAACAGGAAGTGGATGCTGTACACTAAATGCACTACGTCCTGAGAATGTGTCCCAAGTTCATTCCTTTGTCGGTTTCATCAATTATTACCACAACTTCCTTCCAAACCTTTCTACTTTACTCCAACCATTAAACCAGTTGCTCGAAAAAAATAGACGGTGGAAATGGACCTCGGAATGCGGGCAAGCTTTTTTGAAAACAAAGGAATTAATTGCATCTGAGGAAGTTCTTGCACATTATGACCCTCAACGCCTAATCAAGTTAGAATGCGATGCTTCCCCATATGGGTTGGGGGCGGTTTTAACACAAGTCATGGATGATAACACTGAAAGGCCTATAGCTTAGGCTTCAAGATCTCTGACAAAAACTGAAAAACATTATTCTCAGATAGATAAAGAAGCCTTGGCTTTAGTATGAGGTGTAAAGAAATTCCATACATACATATTTGCACGACATTTCACCCTGCGAACAGACCATATACCATTGCCAGCAATTTTCAGTCCAACCAAGGCTATACCAAGCAACAACTGCGGCTCGTCTCCAACGATATGCTCTGTTCCTTTCAGGTTTTGACTATGAGATTGAATACCGTAGTTGAACAAGGCATTGTAATGCAGATGGATTGTCTCCTCTACCTCTAGCACCAACTGAAAATGAAGAAAGTCAGTCTGTTGACCCTGTTGATGTATTTCATGTGTTACAGTTCAATATGTTGCCTGTCACTTGTCAGCGCAAAGAAACCCAGCGAGATTCTACTCTCATTCACGTATATGAGGATGTCATGAAAGGCTGGCATGAAAATAAAGACCCCAACCTGGGACCATTTTATTCTCGAAGAAACGAATTGACAGTACATCAAGGATGTATTATGTGGGGGAGCAGAGTTGTCATTCCCACAAAGTTACGAAGCGAGGTACTTCACGTATTACATGAAAGTCATGTGGGTGTGGCCAGAATGAAAACTTTGGCAAGAAGCTACGTCTGGTGGTCGGGAATTGATCTAGAGATTGAAGGGCTAGCGAAAGGGTGCAGTGGTTGTCAGTGGGTTCAACATGCCCCCAAATGTTCCCCCTTACACCCATGGGAGTGGCCATCTACCCCTTGGCAACGTATCCACATTGATTTTGCAGGACCATTTCTTAGAATGATGTTCTTAGTGGTTGTGGATGCTCATTCGAAACGGCCAGAAGTAATAATCATGCACTCTAAAACTACCACCTCCAAAACAGTTGAAGCCCTGCAAACAGTGTTTGCTCGAAATGGGCTGCCAGAACAACTCGTCAGCGATAATGGGCCACAATTCACTTCTGAAGAATTCCAACTATTTCTAAAGAAAAACGGAGTTAAACACACAACATCAGCATTGAACCATCCAGCAACCAACGGTTTAGCAGAAAGATTTGTCAAAACCTTTAAACAATCTCTGACATCTATGAAGGAAGACCCCGGCTCCACGCAAGCCAAACTTTCTAAATTCTTAATGAAATATAGAAACAGCATGTTCTCGACAAACAAACCAGCCAAGCCAAACAAAATGGTGCTATTGCTAGTAACACATGTCCACTATTTGTTGGGCAGGCAGTGAGTGTCAGATTACAGAGGGAAGGGAAAGTGGATTCAAGGAATTGTGCGTGCTCGGACTGGTGTCATACCTGGTGGAGGTTGCGCCAAATGTTATCTGGAAGAGACACATCGATCAGTTACTTGCTTCAGAGAACAATCGTGATTTCCAACCAGTTACAGATATTCCAGCCTTGGCTAGCGAAAGCAATGCTGCAGGGGAAACACCAGTGGACACGCAAGACCAACAAGAGACTCCAGAACCAAATCAAGAAATAGATGAAGAGGATCAACCTTGTCCTGAGCAAAGATATCCTAGCAGAATTTGACAGGAACCAATTAGACTAGGACATGATAGTTAAAACAGTATATAGAGTATGTATAGGGTGCGAACATATATGGATGCCATAAAACATTTATATTTGTGAACCAGGTCTTATTCTTAAGATAAAAGGACAACAATGCTTACGTGTGGAGAGATGTTGTGTATGCCCCATGATGCATTGGGGACCAATCACCACTAGACTCGAGTGCTCATATTTGTCAATTGGTAGTTCGAGACGTTGAACAAAAATGTATTGAAGAACACTATAGACCCAAAAAGTCCACATTTACAACAAAAGTCAAAATGTCTCAGAGCAGTGGAAGAAGTACCTGTCAGTAAAAACAAAGAACCCTTGATTGCATTTTTGTGCGACTACTGGTGTTTTTACACATAATCACAGCTTGGCATGGTTGATTTACTATACGTGACGTCGAAAGAAAAGTATTTTCACTTGTCACTTGGCATATCTGAGGATGATCATGTGGTGTGCACAGAGATGTTGGAACTCGAGTGCAACCACGAGAAGGCAGACACTCGGTTGTTGCTTCATGCCATGCAGCATCAACCAATGATCCAGTCATTAATCAAGAAGGACATCTTTTTTTATGACAGAAACAGGAAATTATTTTCGGTTGATATTCTATCAAGACGATATATCGCAGAGGCGATGGACGAAAAACTTTCTCCGTGTTTGCCCGGTTTCCATGCTTTTTCAGGTAGAGTGAGTATACAAGGAACTGATTTTTTTATTAGCCAGCTCAGTTACTTGTATGATCTTGCATATGCTGGTGTAGTTTCTTAGATGTCAGTTTCTTATACTAATATTGCATGATATAATTTTTAGGTTGTGACAGCACCAGTTCCTTTTATGGGAAAGGTAAGAAAACAACGTGGGACACACTCGAGCACAATCGTGGATACATGGATACATTCGTGTCACTTGGGAGTACTTTTTTGCCTTCCAATGATCTCGTTGCACAGCTTAATAAGTTTGTCTGCTTGATGTATGGCGAAAAGACATACGAGAATGTGCACAAATATAGGTTCACGTTATTCAAATTGGGAAAGTGTTCTGAGTTCTGATGACATGCTTCTGCCAATATGTGAAAGCTTGCTGCAACACATACGTCGGACGAACTATCAAGCAGCTATTTGCTGCCGGTGTCTTAAAGCAGAAATAAATATCCCTCCTCCTGGTTGTCATCGATGGCATATAGTCGACGGAGAGTTAAAGATCATGTGGATGACTCGTCCTATGGCACTGGATTCGATACTGGAATTCATCCATTGTGGTTGCAAAACTGGTTGTGAAACTCAGCGTTGTTCCCGCAAGAAAGCCATGATGCAATGTACAGACATATGTACATGTGCTGGGTTTATGAATGCAGAGTTTGATGACGAGCAATCAGGCAAAGAGAAGGAAGAAGAGAAAGCGCTTGATTTGGACATAGATGATGATTTTCCCCGAGCCAACGGTGCGAAGCGCCGTTCCAGGCGTAAGCCCGGGGCGAGGGTTACTAATTTCATATTAGGGGAGTTCAAAGTCGTTGCTCGTGGTAGCTAGGTAGTAAAAATGATATGTCATGACGTCATCATCACTGATCTCAACAATATGGGGGACTATCATGAATAGCTAACACTGATTGGCCAGATTTAAAATTTATTGTTGATTGATTAATCACGAATTCAAGTTATTCAACTGTCAGCAAATATTTAACTTTAGTCAGCTTTTTTTGCACTATAATATTTTGTATTTTTGCAAAAAGTTTTGGGAACTTTAATAACAATTTATTGTTGTAAAAATTAAATAAAAAGCATTTATCAGGTCAACAAATATGGACTCAAGAAAGCTGCGAAAAGAAAACGCGAAAGCAGAACGTTTAGCAAGGCGAAACGAGCGTAGACGACGACAAAGGCTCGAGGAGACTGCCGAAGAAGATTGAAGAGAGATTAATTCAGGGAAAATACAGAGAAGCATCAACAATTGACTATGGCGTGAAACACAAGGCAAGTTTGTTGATAATGCGTATTTATACTTGTGTTTTAATATAACAATAGAGTTGATGTTCTCAGGCATAAATATGTTTTTGGCCCGACTCAAAACTCATTTTAGCCCGAGCGTAGCGAGGGATAAAATGAGTTCTGAGGAGGGCCAAAAACATATTTATGCCCAAGAACATCAACTGTATTACTATTATAATAACTTTGAAGGGATAATCATATAAATCAAAAATTCAAAAAGAGCATGCAACGGTAAACAGTTTAGTAAACATAAGGCATGTACATGTAGCTTTTTATACCTGTTGGGCAGTTATGGCAGTTCAGGCAGAAAAGTCAATGGATTTTGACAAATTTAGAAAGTCTTTTTGAAAACTGAAGTGCTAACATTAAAATAAATGAATACAAACACAATTCTCGTGAAAAACACAGACATTGTCGCTTATTCATTTAACTTTTTCCAACCTAAATGATAACATGTGCACTGAGAATAAATAGTTCTTCAATGCTGTCTGTTTGACTTCCTTTAAAACATAAGCATTAAACAACAATTTCAGAGGCATTCCTGTGATAACATTCATAAACAACAGAAGTCACTTTGCAGGATTAATATTAATAACGCAATTGTTAAACTGACAGTTCGCTAGAATTTCCTGAACTGAACGGGTTTGATTTGACAATGAAGACAGGCTGACATTCAATCCGGCATTGTTGACTGGAGTAATGCAGGTATTTTGTCCACAATCCATGGCTTCATTTGATGTAAGTGCACAACCGAGTATACTGGAACAAACACGCTTTTGTGAACTTGAGCTATCCTTTATGTAGGAATTCAAGCTTTGTTCGTTTTTATGCTTCGTAATGGCACAAATTTGTTTGTCATCTACCCCGGCTTGATGCAGACTTGTTATTGTTGAAGCCCGTACACAATGTGCAGTGTAAACTTGTGAAAGGCCAGCCTTTTTTGAAATCTTTGGCATTAGTTGAGATATTGCATTTTTGCCCATGGGCTCGTTCTTGAATCAGCACGTTCCGGACATGTCAAAGTTTATCAACGGAGTTTGAAAAAGTGCTTCACAGCTCGGACGAAGTTTGCTGAGCATAAATTTTAGTGCAGCCACAGGATCTAGTGTTGAACTAGGTATTTCATACATCCTCATGTCCGTATAATTTTGATCTTTTTGCTTATAGCCGCCCTGGTGATTCTTGGTCTGCTCTGTGTGCTTCACTGTAACGTATTCTTTATCTTGGTCGTCCTTATTGAACTCGAGGGAATCCTTCGTCAGTTCACGCCAACCTTCCCTGCCTCTTCTGCCTAAATAATAACACAGACAAAACCAAACAAACTCGACGAGCTTTTCAGGATTGTCACATGAGAAATAGGACTTCAGTTTTTGCATATCTCCACTTTTGATTGGGCTTTTGTGCTTCGGCTTGGGATTTCCTTTCTTGTAGTACGACTTGCCAACGACTTTGAACATTTTGTTCGCTTGCAAAAACTCGGGATCTTTTAGTATGTTAATGGGCCTTGAAATGGGCTGGCTTGTAATTGTTCGATGAATAGCTGCTCGAATACCGGTTAGGGCACTTGGTGTGAGATCCTTTTTGTCCTTGATGGTTTTTACTTCAGTAGCGCCTACGACAGCCAGGTCACAAACAATCCGTCTCCTTTGACACCACTTCTCGAATTTTCTTATACCCCACGATGTTTGCTTTTTCGTATTTTTTGGTATAGACTCCTCCTCGAGCTTTTTCAGCTCGTCTTCTCCCAACTGTGATGACTGAGAGCACGCCTCTTTGGTAAATTCAGCCATTTATCAGAAAGTGTTTTCAAAAATATGAACAAACCGGCGCAGCAGTTAGCGAAGCACACGTATTTTGGAACCCGGGTTGAAAACAATCTCTGCTTCTGATTGGCTAAAAACAAAATTCTCCGTTTTCTGATTGGCTTAGATCAGTGGGCTAAAATATATTTTAGCCCGGCAAATTTATCATTTTAGACCGCAAAATACACCACAATGCCCGCTAAAGTTAATATAATTCTTTATAAAGGCCGGCGTAGCCGTACTCATCCAGTCTATTCCCTGTTTAAATTCCAGAGTAAGTTTATGTTTTGTAAATGCAAGGCTGTCTTATTATTAATGTAATTAGTAGGTATTTTATACCAAATTTAAGCTTACATTAAGCGTAATAACATACCGACGACAAATGTTGTGCCATTTAAAAAAATTGTCAATAAAAGGATTAAAAACTGATATTTTGTCATTTTGAAAAAATACACGGAAAGAATAACAATTGCCATGTTGCTATGACAACAACCTATCAAGTACTTCATGCAATTCTGAAAATTTAGTTGCATGCTCTTAGTTAGTGGCGAGGGGTTGCTGCATGCATGTATTTCTAGTTAAATATTTTTAAATTATTGGGACTTAGGAGACAGCCTTAAGTTGTGTTTTTGTTGTATTAGTGTTTAAATCAGTAAATAATTGTGAATAAATCACATTTTATTTGGCTTGCCTGAGTAGTCCCTCCCCTCCCCTGAAAAGAGGCTGAGACTAGTTACTACAACATATTTTACACGATGTTCCTTCGAAACAAAATGGCGGGGTTTGAATTTCTAGGAGTGCGAATTGATGAAATTCAACTGCAAATTTCTTAAAAAACTGCAGGTTTATAGCAGCTCAGTGTACTTAAGTCACGGCTCAAATTCAACCTCGTCCCCAGGGTCATCTTTGTGGGCGCGGTGAGGAAGTAGATGACCCTGGTAAAGGCTGTCCTAATCTCCTTGTTCATTGGTTAACACATTCGACCAGTCGGGGTTTGTGACAATAAATGTGATTGGTTTAACGAAATAACAGCATAATATTACTTCCTGTTTTCTGCACATTTATTAGGTTGGGGTTTTTATATGCAGCTTGTGGTTGGTTTGACTTGTTTTAATGTTTAGTATCACACCTTAAAAAACATTCTTTTAAATATTGTTTTTATGTGAGCGTAAATTTCTGTATACATTGTTAAAATTTGCACGCCAATGCTTTGTGCCAGTGGTAACTTGAGTCAGCGCCACATTATTCACTGATGGCGCATGCTCGAAAATCTCCAAGAATCTTGGAGATTTTTACAGCCTTTACCAGGGTCATCTATTTCCTCACCGCGCACACAAACATGACCCTGGGGACGAGGTTGGGCTCAAATTTTGAAAATTACCCCCTACTGTTGTTGAACGCGGACGACCTGGAAACTAGTTTTGCTTGCAGATTTAAAATGGCGGAAATAAAAGGAGTGTACATATTTTTCACATTTCTTCTGAATTTTCGAAATTGTTCATGGAGTCTTATATAGTAATGTGTATGATGATATATTCCTAAAATGGTATTGAGTAGAAATATGATTGCCTGTGTTCGTGGTGGTATAAAATCTGTCAGGTATGTTTTCTAAACTTTATTTTAATTTTATTAACATCATGCAGTGATAGTGTATAACTGTCTCGTGTAGGCAGGGGTCCCACTAAGTACTAAACTTGCTTTTTTATCCTGTTGGCTTTCATTATTATGATACATTGATCACAAAGGGTTTGTTTACATTTTGAAGACACTATATTTGCAAAAGTTGATGGATTCATTGATGTCTATTATCATGCAGTCAGACTGGCTTGCCAATTGCCATTATTTTAAATACATAGAGATGGTAGTTTTAATTTGAAAGTTAATGGTAAATAGACATTTTGTGTGAAGCAATACTTTATAGTTGCAGTCACAATTGCATTCCAATACCAATCAGACCAAGGTCTTTGGCTATGGAGTTAGGGAGGGGACAAAATTCATTTTAATTATCCTAGGGCCGATCAACACATCGTCAAGTTAAAGTTTACGTCAGCGCGTTGCTGTTTTAAATCGTACATGCGTACATTAAATCTACGAGTCGCATTTAGTTTGTGTTGTGTCGTTTATTAATCTTTGCCGCTTCCCGTTTTAAATCGTTTGCGTCGTGTATTAATCTTCGCCGCTTCCCGTTTTAAATTGTTGCGTCGCACTTGTCTTTGAGTCGATGCGGTTCATTTCGTTGCGTTGAACATTACCAACCGTATGATCAGCGGTTAATACAACTAATTTTCTCTAAATTATTACTATTTATTACAATAAGTTTTAAATATTTTTCATTTAAGCCATGTGGTGTCACTTTTAAAAAGTGCAATTGAGCAAATGTGTGGATTAATCTTCCATTGCAAAACAAAGAAATTAGATCTTTTCCTATGTTTAAAGCGACATTGAAAAAGTATTTTCTTCATCGTGATATTGACAAATAGTAAAGAAAAGTTTAATTGTTTTTTGAGCAAATAGCTTATCCTATGTTACTACTATACTTATTCATATGAATGGATTGTATATGTACTACCTTACCTCTTGTAAAGGATTTATCTGGTATCCTATTTTACAATAACACCATTTTAACGAACTGAAATTTGTGACTATATCGCAACCAGGTATATAATCCGACATAATAAGTGCTACTCTGGTGTTTGTTAAATGAATGAAATCACCGAACAAAGATTACATTCACGACCCAACGTTTCGACACTCCGGTCTAGTGTCTTCATCAGGGGTGGTCTGATGTTGAAACTCACGACCTTATATGCTGTCAAGGTGACGTCATTTACCAACAAGATGTAAATACTCTTGTGGTAAATGACTTCCGTCATCCCTATTTAAGGCACAAGGGCTCGCATTGATATGCCAGGCTTCCAAACAAAGCCTTTGACCATAACGATTGTTAGTGGTAATGACTTTAGAATCTTCCCACGCAATGTTATGGCTTGTTTCACACACACGTGTTCAGCCAAAGCTGATTTTGAGCTGTTAAAATTAGAAACAGCCCTTTGATGTTCTTTCAGACATGTGCAAAACTGGCGTTTTGTTTGACCCAGATATACTTTCTCGCAATCACCGCATGGTATAGAGTATACAGCATGTGTTTTCTGATCAGTCGGACGCGATCCTTGGGTTTCGCAAAAATATGTCCCAATGTCTGAAAGGGTTTCAGGGAAACCTTAATACCACAATTATTAAAAACTCTCCTGATTGGTTCCGCAATTCCTTGAATGTACGGGACTATTGCAAAACCTTTCACAGCGGAATCACCCTCTGGAGAGTTGCAATGAGTCAAGGTTGGACGCCTTAAACAATCGTAGAGAAAGCTCTTAGGATAATTGTTTTCTTTCAGAATATTGGTTACATATTGACACTCATTTTCCCTAGCATCGTTGTTCGATGTTAAATTATCCGCTCTCTGAAACAAAGTTGCAACAACAGACCTTTTATGGCTTCTCGGGTGATGCGAGTTAAATGACAATGGGCAACTTCCCATCAGTCTCACGTTCTACGGTGAACTGTATAGAAGGCTCAGTTGAATTCAAATGTTGCAAAAGAACAACAATCTCATCTTGGGAAACCGCAGAGATCACATCATCAACAAAACGCTTCCAGAACGATGGGCTGACCGGAGACGTTGTTAGGGCTCTATGTTCAATATCTTCCATTACTAAATTAGCAATGACAGCCGAAACCGGCGAGCCCATCGCTGTTCCAAAAACCTGTTTGTAATAAGTGCCCTCAAACACAAACTGAGTTGTGTTCAAACAAAAAGACAATAGATCAGTTATATCCTCTAAGGGCAAAGATGTCCTCTGCCACAAAGAATCATCATATCTAAGCCTATTTGTGGCAACTTTGATGGCAAGGTCAACAGGTATTTTGGTGAACAAGGAAACGACGTCAAATGATACGAGCATTTGGTCCGCGTCAAGAGTTTGACCTCTTATAAATTCAGCAAAATGTTGGGAGTTTTTCACCGTGTTATCCGTGTTGCCAACAACAGGAGATAAAACTCTAGCCAAGTAGCGCGAAACATTATAAGTTGGAGAGTTCACAAAGGACACTATAGGTCGCAAAGGAACCCCCTCCTTATGAATCTTCGGCAAGCCATATAATCGCGGAGCGAGCCCATCGCTGGAACGCAATAATTTATACGTTTCCTCACTGATCTTATTGGATTTCTTCAAGAGAAGTAACCGTTGGTTCAAATCTCTTTCAGTCCTGCCAGTAGGATCAGATTTTAGAGCAGTATAAGTTTGCTTGTCGTTCAACATTGAAAGAACCTTCTCACGATATTGATGTTTGTCCATCACAACAACGCAATTACCCTTGTCTGCCGAGAGAACAACTCTATCCGAATCTTTCCTTAGAGCAATTAAAGCCTTGAAAACAAAGCCTTCAAAATGTTGTTACGAAGGTCCGAAAGCTCGTCAACATTAGGACTCGCATCGCAAAGTACCGTAGTCACCTGTATTTCAATCATCGGTGCAAGGAGAATAAGGTGTTACCATACAGTTTGAGATTCAAACCTCCGGTTCGGAGTAAAAAGGGATTCAAACTTATGGAAAATACTGGTTTTTCCTTCCTGAGATTGCGTTTAGATGATTGTCACCATTCCATACAGCGTCTGGGCTCTGAATGGTCGTACATTCTCCGTGAACTTTCTGTTTTGTTAGACAATTCTGAAATCCGTTGGGTTGAGGAATTTTGTTGTTCTAAGGAACGCAATGCGTCAATCAAACTGAAAATGAAACATGACAAGAAATTGTCCCATCTGTTGGGAAGCAAGTCGTCTGAACATTCAGATTCGAATCTAAAAAACAGATGGGTTATCAACCTGTCTTCCAAGGAGTTAACTGAGCTGGAAAGGAAAGGACTTGAACACGGCCTCAATTTTGCTATTGCTCCTAACAGAATTCCAACTGCTGAAATCGTCGCTTCAGTCGAAGAAGCGATTTTTCGTCAGAGCGACGAAACTAAGCAGACGGTAAGAGCTGAGGTGAGTAGCATTTTGAGACGTGCCAAGACACCTCCGAGAAACATTGATAGCAATGTTTTCAAGGCTTTAATTGCTCTAAGGAAAGATTCGGATAGAGTTGTTCTCTCGGCAGACAAGGGTAATTGCGTTGTTGTGATGGACAAACATCAATATCGTGAGAAGGTTCTTTCAATGTTGAACGACAAGCAAACTTATACTGCTCTAAAATCTGATCCTACTGGCAGGACTGAAAGAGATTTGAACCAACGGTTACTTCTCTTGAAGAAATCCAATAAGATCAGTGAGGAAACGTATAAATTATTGCGTTCCAGCGATGGGCTCGCTCCGCGATTATATGGCTTGCCGAAGATTCATAAGGAGGGGGTTCCTTTGCGACCTATAGTGTCCTTTGTGAACTCTCCAACTTATAATGTTTCGCGCTACTTGGCTAGAGTTTTATCTCCTGTTGTTGGCAACACGGATTACACGGTGAAAAACTCCCAACATTTTGCTGAATTTATAAGAGGTCAAACTCTTGACGCGGACCAAATGCTCGTATCATTTGACGTCGTTTCCTTGTTCACCAAAATACCTGTTGACCTTGCCATCAAAGTTGCCACAAATAGGCTTAGATATGATGATTCTTTGTGGCAGAGGACATCTTTGCCCTTAGAGGATATAACTGATCTATTGTCTTTTTGTTTGAACACAACTCAGTTTGTGTTTGAGGGCACTTATTACAAACAGGTTTTTGGAACAGCGATGGGCTCGCCGGTTTCGGCTGTCATTGCTAATTTAGTAATGGAAGATATTGAACATAGAGCCCTAACAACGTCTCCGGTCAGCCCATCGTTCTGGAAGCGTTTTGTTGATGATGTGATCTCTGCGGTTTCCCAAGATGAGATTGTTGTTCTTTTGCAACATTTGAATTCAACTGAGCCTTCTATACAGTTCACCGTAGAACGTGAGACTGATGGGAAGTTGCCCATTGTCATTTAACTCGCATCACCCGAGAAGCCATAAAAGGTCTGTTGTTGCAACTTTGTTTCAGAGAGCGGATAATTTAACATCGAACAACGATGCTAGGGAAAATGAGTGTCAATATGTAACCAATATTCTGAAAGAAAACAATTATCCTAAGAGCTTTCTCTACGATTGTTTAAGGCGTCCAACCTTGACTCATTGCAACTCTCCAGAGGGTGATTCCGCTGTGAAAGGTTTTGCAATAGTCCCGTACATTCAAGGAATTGCGGAACCAATCAGGAGAGTTTTTAATAATTGTGGTATTAAGGTTTCCCTGAAACCCTTTCAGACATTGGGACATATTTTTGCGAAACCCAAGGATCGCGTCCGACTGATCAGAAAACACATGCTGTATACTCTATACCATGCGGTGATTGCGAGAAAGTATATCTGGGTCAAACAAAACGCCAGTTTTGCACATGTCTGAAAGAACATCAAAGGGCTGTTTCTAATTTTAACAGCTCAAAATCAGCTTTGGCTGAACACGTGTGTGTGAAACAAGCCATAACATTGCGTGGGAAGATTCTAAAGTCATTACCACTAACAATCGTTATGGTCAAAGGCTTTGTTTGGAAGCCTGGCATATCAATGCGAGCCCTTGTGCCTTAAATAGGGATGACGGAAGTCATTTACCACAAGAGTATTTACATCTTGTTGGTAAATGACGTCACCTTGACAGCATATAAGGTCGTGAGTTTCAACATCAGACCACCCCTGATGAAGACACTAGACCGGAGTGTCGAAACGTTGGGTCGTGAATGTAATCTTTGTTCGGTGATTTCATTCATTTAACAAACACCATTTTAAATTTGAAATTGTAACTAGGGACCTTAATTAAAAAGCCCTATGGTTTCTAGAAGGTTCCTAGCCCCACTTTTGTAAATATTTCTAATTTTTTTTCATCTGTGTAGTGTATTTTTGGGCGAATCAATTAAAATAAAATAAATAAATAGAACGTTCGCAAGTATCCACAGTATCCACGTCTTCGATTGTATCGAAATCTATTATGATGACAGCAAGTGCATGATGATAGCAAAGTGCAGCCGCTTATCGCGCTACCTGTGGCTAAATTTGCCTGTATCCACAGTTTCAAGGCCTTTGCCTGTGTCAGCAATGAAAGTTTTGGTCAAGCCGCAACTACGTAATTTTAGGTTTGTAATATTAGTAATTGCATTAAATACATTTAATATATTCTCTACCCCTGACCAGTGCAGGGTTAGTGAATAATTTTTGTATAAATGTTATGTAAAACTTTTAAGGCCAGGAACTTCCACAGGTTAACAGTATGAATAACAGGATTTTGAGCAAGGCCTTATATTTGTTTTCAAATCGTTTAAGTAAGCCCTGGGCAAACTAGGAAACATTGTTGCGGAATCATTGTTTCCTGTTGATGTTTTGTCATGTTTCCCAACATGGAGAAATTAGAAAACATTGTTTGCGGAAACATTATGTTGCCTACCAATGTTTCCCTGTTTGCCCACCTCAGGAAACATTGTTGCCGAAACAAAATTTGCTTCTGGAAGCAAAAATGTTTCCCAAGAAATTCAGCCTTTATATAGTCGTAAAAGCCTTTATATAGTTTAACTATGTGTGTATGAGAGAGATAGAATGGATGCTATGAACAGATGTCTATGCAGATGACTTCAAAAAAATCATGATAATTTTTATTCATTATTTTGTCGCAATGGTATTTTTTAAATAATATCATTTTACAAGGTCATTATACTGAATATTTAATACAACAAATGTGTACTTGACATGCAACAAAGTATAAAATTATTGACTACTGAGTGTCAAAAAGGGCAGACTTCCCACCAAGAAAGGGCACATTTTCCACAAAATGTAAACAATACTCTAAAATTCATGCAAGCTGAAATGTTTCTCAACAAATGTTTTCTAGTTTGCCCATGTTGGGGAACATGACAAAGCATCGACAGGAAACAATGATTCCGCAACAATGTTTCCTAGTTTGCCCAGGGCTTTAGCCAGTAGTTACTAAAACGATTTGAAAACGGATATAAGGCCTTGCTCAAAATCCTGTTATTCATACTGTTAACCTGTGGAAATTCCTGGCCTTAAAAGTTTTACATAATTTATACAAAAATCATTCACTAACCCTGCACTGGTCAGGGGTAGAGAATATATTAAATGTATTTAATGCAATTACTAATATTACAAACCTAAAATTACGTAGTGTGGCTTGACCAAAACTTTCATTACTGACACAGGCAAACTGGCAAAGGCCTTGAAACTGTGGATACAGGCAAACCTGCAAAGATTTCGATACATGCGAAGATGAGGATGTGGATACAAACGAAGATGTAGATACTGTGGATACTTGCGAACATTCTATTTGCTCAATTGCACCTTTTAAAAGTGACACCACATGGCTTATAGGATTTTCCGCCATTTTGGAATCACTATGAAAAGTTTAATAATTATGAAAAATATCTAAAATTTATTGTAATAAATAGTAATAATTTAGAGAAAATTAGTTGTATTAACCGCTGATCATACGATTGGTAATGTTCAACGCAACGAAATGAACCGCATCGACTCAAAGACAAGTGCGACGCAACAATTTAAAACGGGAAGCGGCGAAGATTAATAAACGACGCAACGATTTAAAATGGAAAGCAACGCAAAATAAATGCGACTCGTAGATTTAATGTACGCGTGCACGATTTAAAACAGCAATGCGCTGACGTAAACCCCAACTCGACGATGTGTTGATCGGCCCTAGGATAATTAAAATGAATTTTGTCCTCTCCCTAACTCCATATTTGGCAGACAGATAGTCAGGTTGGCACACAAAGAACAAATTTTTTATGTGAAAAAAATATTGCAGCCCATACACTTGCTCCATACAGTTTGAATTTCAGTGGATTTTCTAAACATTATAATTTATCTGGCATCTTTGCCGGACAAAATTAAAGAACTGTTATGAAGGTTGCAGTGAAACAATTGTTCATTGGTCTGCTTCCCCAAAATTATTATCAGACTCAGACTGAAGTAGATGTGTAATGCGAATGCACGCTGTTGCCTGCTCAACTACAATATTCTCTTTTATTTTAGAAAACAAATATTTATATTTTACTTCAACATTACATAAATAGAATTTAATATAAATAAAAAATGACATTCTGACTTTGTCAACTAAAATTAATCACCATAGAGTGCATGATTTACAAAATTTCACAAAAAAAATTTTGCATGAAAAAGTTGAAAAAGTTATAATTTACAATGAACTCAATATTATGAATAAAAGAAACAATTTGAATGTATTGTCTAGCAATAATTATATTAAATACCTTGATCTGATATGTGCTGCATAACTTAGCACTAACATTGATTAACTAGGGCATAATAATTTTTTATGCACATATTAATTAAATAATTATGCATTATTTGGTTAATATATGTCATACAGCACATAGAAGTTCATAGTTTATTATTTTTCTGTGGTAAATGATAATTTACTTTTATGGAAGTTATAGCCTTTAAGTAGTGCTTTTCATAGCAGTGGTTGATTTGTGCATGTTTCTTTAATTTTGAATGATATTATCACACAGCACTTGCCACTAATATTCTCTGCTTATTTTTTCAATCAAGTCAAGGCAAACGTCTGACACATTGCCAAAAACTTTGTCAATTTGTTGGTCTAAACCACTAAACTTCACCTTCATGCTGCCTACTTTACTGTTTTCTGTTTTTACTGTGCTCAATATCACCAAGAATTGTGTGTATTAATGGTAAATTTTAGCAATGAACTATAGTTTAACTACATGTTTTACCCCTGGACCATGATAGTTATTGCCAATACCACATTATGAATTAAAAGTACAAGTCGAATATATAGGCTTTTCATACTATTTCATGTTCCATTGCTTGAATAAGGCATCAGAATACTTAATTTTTTTTTAATGGATTGATGCAACTGGATCTGTTTTCATGAATTCATATGATGCTTCTTTGAGACAGTTTTGAGGGAGATAATCTTTTCCCCTCTTTTGCAGAGCTTGTTTTGTTGCTGAACTTTCTGCCAGAACCAGTTTTTGAAAACTTGCAAGTTTTCTCATGTATTTTCTTTCATCATCAATTGCTGTGCGACAGCGCAGTGTGGCTTTGAGCTTCCGATGTAGTTTGTCAAACTCTAACACTTTATCGGAGAAAACAGCAGCTAAAGCTTTGCAAAGAGAGCTCTGGGGAACATAGGGTTTTGTTTTTTTTTGTGATTGGGACCTGGTCAAGACTGTCCGATGTTGTTTTTGACCCTTGGAGGTCACCCAATTCCAACACTTCTTCTGGTGCTAGTTGTATGTCGACAACATGTTTAGGTACCCCAACGACTTTTTTCTGACTCACTTAGTTCTTCTTTGTCTGGTAATCAAGATGCTGTTGTTGAATGGATCGGAGAAGGTGTAATGGAGCTTGCCACTGTCTCACTATCTTGTGGAATGGGGCTGTGTTCGCTACTGCTAAGAAAGGGGGTATGTATTTTCTTTACTCTCCCGTCCGGTTGATCAACGCGGATGATATGTGTTGGAATAACGGTCTTTTGCTCAACACAATCACACCAGCACTGTTGTAGGTAGGCTTTTTCATCTTGAAGATTGCTTGACCGAAAATGATGGAGTTGTGGTCCAGAGCTAGGTTCTGGAAAACACGAGACATCATGAAATTCAACTTCCTCATCATCTTTGTGCCACCAAACACCTTCGCCTTAAAGTAGGAAATCCCTTATTTCCTGCAAGTGCGCTTGCCATTCTCTCTCAAACTTCTGTACAGTGGAAATTGGAATTCGGGTATTTCGGCAACAGTTGAGGGCTTTGGAAAGGGTGCTGATATGTGCATCTTGTTTTGAAACATCTTCTCTCTGTGTCATCTGCTTCTCTGCTTGTAAGCGTACCATAATATTGGGGATGACTTGGTCATCGCTGTAGTTGCTGGTCCTCTTCGTTATTTGCTTTATGTGATGAAACATTCTTTCTTCCTCTTCTGCATTAGCTGCTTGTTCCGACACGAGGCGAAGCATGCAACCTACGTGGGCTGTGAAATCGTGGAAATACGCACCAAACAATTTGCGCTTTGTAAGTTTTTTTGGGTGTTTGAGAAGGAGCTTTAGGAGAATGGCATGTTACCAGGATTGATTGTAGTATCTCAGGATCAAGCACGGACTTCTTTTCTCTTCTTTGCAGTAGAGGATTTGTTGCATTTCTGAAAGTGTTTTCAGAATTAAAAGAGGTGTTTCAGAAAGGGATTTATTTTGCTGAGCGTATGCTGTGGTCTTCAGTAGTGCTACACGATAGTTGAACCCATGCTTACTGTCTTTCCTGTGTAGACATGTGCTGACACATTTTTCAAAAACTTGTTTCTCTTTCTCCACTAGATGATGTGGCAACTCGGCTAAGAAATTTTCGATGTGGTGTCCTATGTCGTGAAGTGGTTCAATTGGCAGGATTTCATAATCAGCCAGATGAAGATCGTCTAAAGACACGTCTGGAACGTTCACCAGTAGTGCAGGTACGCGTTGAATCCCGTGTAGTTCGATGTCGAGTTTGGCTCGAAGCTCTTGCTTTGTATTTCTGTCGTAGATTCCACGCGCTACCAATTCTTTCTCAAGTTCTTTTTTTGATAGACTGCTTAGAGGTTTCACTTTCTGTTTAATGCTGTTTGCTCTCGATACAGTACCTAGTTTCATCACTGCATCTATTCTATTTTGGAAGGATACAATTGGGCAGTTCAACGCATGATCTAATTCATTGACTCTTTCTGCATGACATCCACAGTTAGAACAAAAATAGTGTCCGCCCTTTTGTTGGCCTGCTTCTTCCTCGCGCGCTGGATTATCTCTATGGAAGAATCTTGCTGTGCCAATAAATTCACTTCCGTTGTGTGTTATGAGGTTTGTGGTCATTTCCTTGATGCACGTCAGTCTGGTTTCACTCTACACCAGTTGATCCACTTCTAAGCTGCCACAACGTGCAATGAAGTGCAAGTGGGGTTTTTCCACAATCTTTTGAATGCTGATTGTTTTACCCGTTTTAGCCTTGTATTCCTCGTTAGTTAAATGAACTGCAGGGTCATACAATACAGAAACCAGACATAACAAGTACCCATGATTTGCAACAGTGGAATTGTCGTGCCAAATAAGTAAATGCCTTTGTCGTTCAACGCTCTTTAACTTCTGTCGTAGTTGTTCCGTGTTCAAGTTGTCATTTTCCTTGTACTCGTTAATTTCTCTTAGCCGGGCTACGACTTGTTTGTGGGTCATATTGGCGTAATGCCTGTCCAGTTTATATCTACTGTAGGGTGCGTGTGCAAGCAGTGTTTTCTCTCTAATCTCTGTCAGGGGCACCTTTCTTCCTTGCAAAACAAATTCTTCCTTTTTCATGATCATGTTATTCGTCATAACAAGCTTTTCGTACTGCAATAAAATCAAAGAAATACAATATAATTTTGCAAAATTACAATAAAAAAAATCCGCTTTTTTAGTGTTTAATTTCTCTGTGTTGTAACGATCTCTCCTCATGGCATTTAACGCGTGATTGTGGCATGATCTAGCACTAACAATAATGTATTTAATGTTCAGTACATATATTGTTAGTGAATAAATAAAGAATTATTGAAGTTATGTGTATCGTCTTAGGGACAATCTTCTGGCCAACAGTGTACTCGCCACTTTCAATTTTTTTATTCATTATTTCCTTCAGTTTCTCTGCTGTGACATCAGTAGGAACAGCTATTTCGCCTCCAGTGCTGTTTCTCTTTTTTCTTATATTCGTCATCGTTGCATCACTTTCACTGTGTTTTCGCTTGAATCCATTCACATCCACACCCTTGCTATTTAACCATTCCTTGATGATTTGGCCACAATTCTTCGCAATTTCCCAATTCGCTTTTTTCACGTCATATTTTCTTGCCAGCTCTGACCAATTTACCACTTTCTCACTGTCGTACGACCTTACTTCTTCTTTAAGCGCCTCTGTATCCCATGTTACAGTCTCAGCAACACGTGACCTTTTCTTGACCTTTTGATTTCTGTCCTTTGCAGATACAGTTGTCTCAAATGATGAAGCTAGTCTGCTGTGTTGCCAACCTCTTAACGACTGACCACTGCCATAACATCTAGAAAATAAAGCATTGTAATTGTAATAATTAAATACCTTTGAAAATAGCATACTCGATTGTTGAAACTTTTGATCTGAAAGCAGGCATGGAGCATACAATCGTAATGAAAATAATTTATGATTTATGTAATTCTGCCTAGCACTTCATACTATTTTTGTAAGTTCATCTACATGCAACATGAAATGACTTGTAAATCAATTTTGAAATTGTTATACTTCAAATAAACTGCTTTAAAATCGTGTTCATGACATGTAATAAGCTTTTTTGCCTTACAAATTACATGGAATACAATGCAGTAATGTGCTGTTGGTACATAGTAGTTTAGGAAAGTATGTTGGAAATTATATTTACAGTACACTATGCATAAAAATGCAAACTGAGCCTTCTGTTAAAAATTACAAGATCAGGCTATTTTTTTAAAATCTAACAGAGCAACTGCGTTTGTATATAGAGTCATATCAACATATACTTAAGTTCGCTGTCTTTCACATGTGCTGTCTTTCAGGTGGTTATATAAAGGCGATCCTGAAAGGGGAAGTGGGTCCTATTTCTGTTTCCCAACATAAATTTTAAATATATTTTTTTGTCCCAAAGTTCAAATCCTATCGTACCAGTACAGCTGTCTTGCTAAATTCCCATTTTCTATGCATTTTTTTTTTGAAGAATACCCGTCTCAGTGGACAGGTATTTAAATCTGGTTTATATTCATATTAGTAAAATATTACCTGTATAATTAATATAGTTGCATGCTTTTAACTTAGAAAACCTGTTTCTTGCATCTGGTTTTCAACATTTTGTTTTGATGCTCTGTACTGATTTCGTCTTTTTTCTCTAATATCATTTTTTGTTTGATGTTGAATGTTTAGGTCTGGAACCTTCGACAAGCATTCTTCAAGACTGGCATTGTACGTCTTCTGAAAAATTGGCGATGTTCAGTGGCAGATCCAGGCACGTAGCTACGGGGGTGCGAGGGGGTGCCGTCGCCCCCCCTAAATTTGTTCTCGCCCCCCCTCCCCCAAAAAGTTTTTGAGGTGGTCTCAAATATCGTTTAAATTTGCCAAAATTTCCTTAAAAACACATAGATTCAGTATTTGCGCGAAACAGTTTTTGCTGACCTTTACTTGGTGATTATTTAAAAAAGCATTTGTATATATAACGTATACTACAGTTTCTACAACATGAAGTAGATGCTAGGTAGTCGGAGTGAAATCGCGGGCGTCAAAGCTGAAACGTTAATCACTCATTTTACAATCTATATTTTTACTGTCATACTGAGCTTATTATTAAGAAAGGTACGTAAGCTACACCCCCACACAACCACTTTTGCCAAAATTTTTTTATTTAAGTTAGCCAAGAACGTAGGCTGGCTATTAATAGCAAAATTACGTGAATAATAATTAAGGTTATTTACTTTCTGTTTGGATTCATTTGCAATGCAAATTTTGAATGGTGTTTAAAATGTTTAATACTGCGAAAGACGCCAGTAAAAATTTGAAATCACGCTCACTACGAGTTCCGAAACATATTTTTAACACGAAGCCGCAAAAAACAAGAAGAGTGTGAGAATTAAACACAACAATATAAATAAATGTATGATATTAATAGTTCATGAAGAAACCACAAAAGGAATCACAGGCGTAAGGAGTCTGTATATGTGTTGATACAGTTTCATGTTGATTTGCATAAACGTTAAGTTTAACTTTCTCGCCAAATATTATTCATATATTTTAAATTCCTGAATGTAATGTTGAGTTAATTAGTAACCCGAAAAGAGCGGGAAAGGGACACGTGCGAGAGGACGCATCCGGGGGGGTTTATGGATGTGTATAGGATAGTGATATAGGGAGAAGTAAAATACAAGTTAAGATACGACATTACATTGGCGACGAGGATAAAACACGTTGTTTTAATGGCCACTAGTCTATTTCAAGCACCTCCCATTGCTCCATTTAACGTTGAAGACCCAAGTAACATCGCTGTTCGCTGGATCCGATGGACAAAACGTCTCGAGACATATATTACTGCTACAGGGATCACTGATGATAAACAAAAGCGATCATTGCTACTATTCTGCGCTGGGGACGCTGTTCATGAAATATTCGACAACCTACCAGGAGCCGAAGAAGCCAAAGAATATAAAGACACATTAAAACTTCTTACTGACCATTTTTCGCCAAAGAAAAATAAAACATTCGAAATATATAAATTTCGACAAAGACAACAACTCGATGGCGAGAGCGTAGCTCAATTTTATACTCGCCTCCGTCAGCTTGCTTCAACGTGTGAATTTACTGACCCCGATGGGGAAATTCGATCTCAAATAATTCAGCGATGTGCATCAACAAAGCTACGCGAGACAGCCTTGCGCGATGACAGCATAACACTAGCCAAACTGCTGGAACACGCTCGCGCCCTAGAAAATTCTGCACAACAAGCCTTACAAATGAAAAAAACTTTAACCACTACGGAACAAAACCTAGCTGCTCTAAATGTAACCGAAGATGCCGTAAATTCACGGCAGTACTCGCGAAACGAATCGCGTTCACACAACAGCAACCGGCCTGACAGCAACCGCCGTGATAGACGTCGTTCCTCATTTGAGACCAAACCACCCGACAACCGACATGCATTTCCGCGTCAAACCAACAGTGCATGTCGCCAAACCGACAACACATCCACCGCAAAGTGTTATAACTGTGGGAACTCGTGGCCTCATGTGAATGCTCCATGTCCAGCAAAAGGAAAACAATGTAAAAATTGCAATCGGCCTGGACACTTTGCCAAGGTTTGTCGATCAAGTCCCCGTCGTCATGCGAGAAAACATGTCCACAACGTCGACTACCAACGTAGCCCTTCCACTTTGAGCTCTGAATCTGATGGCTATCTTTATTCCGTACAAAACGAACAAAGCAAACCCACAGAAACGCTAAAAATACATCGCGTGACCTTGCCCCAAGCGAAAATCAAAATAAACAATGTAAATTTCCCATTCATGATTGATACTGGTGCTTCCATCAACGTTATGGATGAAAATGCATTTTCCAAACTGCAAAGCCATACTGTGCGAAATAAGGTCAAGCTGAAACAACCAAAAACTAAGATCTATGCCTATGGCAGTACCACACCATTAAATGTTCTTGGCACATTTACAACAGTTGTCGAATCGCGTCGTCGAATAACTTTTGCTATGTTTTATGTTGCAAAAGCAGGCAATGGTTCTCTACTTAGCTGCAAAACTGCTCAAGAACTTGATCTAATTAGACTTAAAGTGAGCTCAATCAACATGAAAGTCAACAAATTGCCTTCCAAAGCCCAGCCTACTCCACAGCACACTAAGTCTACTTTGCCATCTAAAACGTACCTACCCAAATGTCTGAATACCACCACCTCTCCTAAAACCCATGATCTGGTGTCACGCCAGCAACACCTCTTTCAGGGCGTTGGCAAGATGCGAGATGTTGAAATAACACTCCACATTGACCCCAACGTGCCCCCTGTTGTACAACCAGAGAGACGAATTCCTTTCCATCTGCGGAACAAAGCTGCTGAAGAATTAAAACGACTTGAGGACAATGACATAATCGAAGATGCCACTGGCCCCACACCATGGGTGAGCCCAATTGTTGCCGCCCCGAAACCAAAAAATCCTAACGAGGTTCGCGTATGTGTCGATATGCGGCTTCCTAATCAGGCTATCCGTCGAGAATGTCACCCTTCACCTACGGTTGACGACATCATCCACTCACTTAATGGTGCAAAGAAATTTAGTAAACTTGATCTGCGATCTGGATATCACCAACTAGTCCTGGCACCAGAATCTCGACCCATCACAACCTTTACCACCCACAAAGGACTCAAACGATACAAGCGATTAAACTTTGGCACTTCCTCCGCTGCTGAAATATTCCAGCACACTATTCAGAAAGCTCTCGAAGGTATCGATGGAATTTTGAACATCAGTGATGACATCATCATTCTTGGCAAAACGACAGCTGAACACGATACAGCCCTTGAGACAACTTTTCAACGCCTCAGCAAACGTGGTCTGACCTTAAATCCTGAAAAATGTGTATTTGATAAGGAGCATCTTGACTTCTTTGGATATACCTTTGGTCCAGCCGGCATGACACCTGACCCCAAGAAAGTTCAAGCTATAAAAGACGCTTCTCCACCATCCAATACAGCAGAACTGCGCAGCTTTCTTGGCACCGTTAATTACGTATCGCGTTTTATCCCCGACTTTTCCACCACTACAGCCCCACTTCGCGACCTTACTCGTCGTGGAGTCAAATGGCAATGGGCAAAGCACCACCAACATGCTTTTGACCAGTTAAAACGTTGTCTTACGAACAGTCCTACAATGGCATACTTTGATCCAGAAAAAGACACGGAGCTCATCGTCGACGCGAGTCCCGTTGGTCTGGGCGCCATTTTAACCCAAAAAACGTGCGACTCTGAAAAAAAAAATAGTGGCATATGCCAGTCGTTCCCTATCCCCCGTCGAGCAGCGGTACTCGCAAACTGAGCGCGAGGCTTTGGCCTGCGTATGGGCATGCGAACGATTTCATCTTTACGTATATGGAGCACCATTTACATTGATTACTGACCACAAACCACTAGTGCACATTTTCAACAACCCAAAGACTAAACCACCGGCTCGACTTGAACGCTGGAACCTTCGTCTCCAACCCTACAACTTTGCAGTTCGTTACGAGCCTGGGAAAACGGATCCCGCTGACTATATATCGCGGCACCCACTCCAAGATCAACCGCTACGTGAACGCAACATTGCCGAGGAATATGTGGCCCTTCTCACAACCTCTGCCGTTCCAGTCGCAATGACATTAGCTGAGATCCAAAATGCAACGTTAGCTGATTCAACTTTGCAAAAGCTCGCCGAACTCATTCGCTCACAACAATGGCACTCCGTCCTTAACAACGATCTTCCTCCTTCCAATAGTGCCAAATCTATTGACCTACAAGATCTCAAAGCCTTCCACAAAATTCGTCATGAGTTGACTGTCACCACAAAAAATGACACCATTCTTCGCGGATCTCGCATCGTGATGCCCGCCAGCCTGCGACACCGCGCCCTTCAGCTAGCCCATGAAGGACATCAAGGACTCATCAAAACAAAACAGTTGCTTCGTGAGAAAATATGGTTTCCGCGTATTGATCAACAAGCTGAGACAATGGTACAACACTGCCTTCCCTGCCAAGCTGCAAATCCTGAAAATAAGTTAGAGCCACTTAAAATGTCGTGTCTACCATCTGGTCCCTGGCGGCATGTTGCTGCCGACTTCTATGGACCTCTACCCACAGGACAAACCCTCATGGTTGTCATTGATGAATACTCACGTTTTGTCGAAGTTGAAACTGTTTCCTTGACCGCAGCCACAGCTGTTATACCCAAACTGGACAAAATATTTGCCACACACGGTATCCTGGAGTTGTTAAAGACCGACAATGGCCCACCATTTACCAGCTATTCCTTTAAAACCTTCGCCTGCGAACTAGGTTTTCAACATTGGAAAATCACACCACTATGGCCAAAAGCTAATGCAGAAGCTGAACGCTTTATGCGCACTCTCGGCAAAGCTATTCGTACGGCACGAGCTCATCAAAAAGATTGGCAGAAAGAGCTTAACACTTTCTTGAGAAACTATCGGTCTACACCTCATTCAAGCACAGGAAAATCACCGGCTGAATTGCTGATGGGGCGCCAGATCAAAACCAAACTTCCTGAGGTACCGACCCTACACCACACACATCCCGCCACAGCCAAGAAAGATTCTGCTGCTAAACAGAAAATGAAATATTACGCTGACAAATACAGTCATTGCAAGTCACACAAGTTCTCTGTTGGCGACCTGGTTCTACCCAGACAACCAAAAGTGAATAAATTCTCTACACCATTCCAAGCAGAACCGTTTCGAATAACCGAAGTTAAGGGATCCATGATCACAGCGACATCTAAAGATCAGACCATCACTCGAAATGCATCTCACTTTAAGCTTTTGCCTCCAGATATTGAAGTGTCAATCCCCAGCCCGTCAAAAGAAAAGGAGAAGGGAAGCAGAAATGAACAGGATCTAAATGACCAAGCTACTACCACAGACAACCGTCGATATCCAGTCAGAAGTAGCAGAAACACAAAACCAAACTACAGACCATAATCAACGAACTGCATACAAACTAAATGGTCAAATACTTGACACTGATCAAAATCAGTGTGTACATTCTAGCTTATTATTATTAAGTCCATTGGTTGATGTTCAAATTCGTTTAAGGATGAAAGGGATGTAATGTTGAGTTAATTAGTAACCCGAAAAGAGCGGGAAAGGGACACGTGCAAGAGGACGCATCCGGGGGGGGGGGTTTATGGATGTGTATAGGATAGTGATATAGGGAGAAGTAAAATACAAGTGAAGATACGACATTGCACTGAATACGAACGTCCTCATCTTAAGACGTTTCACAAGCCAATTTACAACATTTGCATCCTGGATTAGATATACAAGCTCTCCGCACTTTCGACCCAAGTTTCCATTCAATGGAATACGGCCGCGCATGTTGTAAACTGTACATAATAAACCAACAGCTTGAAAACAGTTTGTACATGCCCATTCCATTGACGAAACATGCTCTATTTGCAAGAAAACTAAAATATACTTTATTGCTTAGTACTGACTCCTTCAAATGATGAAAGGGAAAACATTTTGTCCAATCTTGTAGGTTTTTGCAGCTTGTTTTTATTGTTTCAGTTCGTGGACATGAGTAAAAGGTTACCACAAACAAAGATATCGTCGTATTTTGTGAAGCGAAATCAAACGGATCCGGACAAACAACCCGTTTCTAGCATTCATAACGAAGAATCGCAGACTCCTAGTGTAGAGAGCTTAGAAGTAGAAGATTCATCTGTTTCGATCTCAGACTCTAGTAACCCTAGAACCGTCGCTACTGAGTTCAACACTAATGAAGTGGGGACGGAAGCCTTGTCTCTCAGGGACTTATCAAAAAAGGGTGAGAAACCAAGTCAGCCTTTCATTACGTTTCCACAAAACTCGCAGGGTAGACATTTCAGTACTCACTGGTATTCCCACTTCTCGTGGTTAGAATATAGTGTAGCGCAAGACGCTACGTTCTGCCAACCGTGTCGGCTTTTTGGTGGCCCAACAACTGAGCCTACCTTCTCGGTAACAGGACTTCGTGATTGGAGAAAACTTGGTGAGAAGTGCAGAAAACATCAAGGTTCTGCATGCCTTGCAGCAGCTGCTGAAACACATAAACTGTGGATGGTGCATCAAAAAGTAGGCACAGTTGATAAACAACTTAATCCTAACGATAACAAACAGCACTTGATGACAATTCTTGATACCATTATTTATTGTGCCAAGCAAGAAATTCCTCTTCGAGCTAATGACGAATCAGACACGTCACGAAATAGAGGGAATTTTCTCAAACTATTAGAACTTATAGCTAAGTATGATAATAATGTAACGAGGAGGATGAAAGCTCTTCCTGATAATGCTAAAATGCTAAGTCCAGATATTCAAAATGACCTGCTTCAATCACTTACATCTGTTCTTCTTGACCATATTAAGCACAAAGCAGAAAATGTCATTTGTTATGCT
The DNA here is from genome assembly GCA_963855995.1 of Muricea muricata. Taxonomy (NCBI): domain Eukaryota; kingdom Metazoa; phylum Cnidaria; class Anthozoa; order Malacalcyonacea; family Plexauridae; genus Muricea; species Muricea muricata. The sequence goes on from OY979716.1 coordinate 57,340,781, forward strand.
GTTTTTGCTGATGAAGTGAAAGATGCGTCTAAGAAGGAGTTGCTAGGGGCGTCTTTAAGATACTTGCATGACGGCAATATCGTTGAAAGGGCTATTGGGTTTATTGAGTTGAAGGAAATGAGTGCAAATAGTATATCTTCAAAACTTTTAGAGCTACTTGAGCCCTTTAATCTTGATCCAGGTAAGTGTGTAGGTCAAGGTTATGACGGAGCTAACGTGATGTCAGGTAAAAATGGGGGAGTACAAGCCTTAATAAAGAAGGCAGGTTATGTTAATGCTACATATGTTCATTGTGCTTCACACAGGCTCAACCTAGTGTTATCTGCTACTGCTGAACGACACCCAATTATAAAGTCGTTTTTTGACACGTTAGATTTACCATATACTTTTATGACTGGAACAAAACGCCACGCAGCTTTCTTAGACTTTCAACGTGAGCGTTATCCAAATGCTCCGGTTTTTGAACTTGCACATTCATGTAATACTCGTTGGTCATCCCGTTCAATGGAGGTTGAAAGGTTTCTGCGTCGGTTTGATTGCATTCTTGATACTTTAAGCTTATTTGAAGATGACCAAGATGCAGAGACAAAGCTTGCTGCCAATTCCTTGCTCGGTGTTTTACAAACTAAGAAATTTGTAATCCTCTTAGTTTTTTTTGGTAGACTGTATGACTATTCTGACTTTTGTACCAAGGGTTTCCAAAAGTCTACAACGACTGTTTCTTCTTGCCAGATACTGCTTAGCGCCCTGATAGAAAGGTTGTCTTAGTTCGATTTTGACAAAGTGGTAGAATATGCTATAGATTTGTGTGAGAAATTTGAGGTAGACTCTTTCAATGTGAGAAGCGCTAGTAGACAACGACGCATTCCCGAAAGACTAAAAGACAGCTATGTAACTAGCACCGTTGGACACCAACATTCTTCAAACTTAGAAGAACTTACAACTGTTCTACCCCAAAATATTGGCGAGATCTTAGCAGAGCTAGATGCCCGTTTTGGTACAGACCAATTGAGCATCATGAAAGCTGCTTCCTGTTCTCTGCCAAATTCTCCCAACTTTCTTGATAAGCAGGAGCTGAATAAGTTGTTGCAACTGTATTCTCTAGATATAAAGGACTGTGAAATAGAAGTTTTTCGTAGCTTCATTACCAGACATGACACGACAAAGTTTGAAACTTTGATTGATGTCTTAGACGTTATTGATAAAGACATTTTCCCTTCCATTTATAGTTTATATCAGCTACTTATCACTATTCCCCAGACGTCTTGCAAGGTTGAGCGGATGTTTTCCTCTTTGAAGAGAATTAAAACGCGCCTGCGCTCTAAAATGACCACTTTACGTCTTAATACTTTAGCACTGTTATCGATTGAAAGAGATATTACGGATTCTCTTAGCCACAGCGAGGTAATCGCTTTTTTTAAAAGTATGAAGCACCGTCGCCTTCTTTTGTAAAATGAACTGGTTAAGCATGCTGTTGTTGCAAAATATGTTGTGTTTGAATCTTACTGTTAGAAGTTCCTTGTTAAATTGTCTCACTTGGTAACTTGGTTAGGTACATATACAAATGTGATTGATTTTACAGTTTAAATAAAACAACCTTTACAATTCTTTTGCTTCAACTGTTTTTTACTTATATGCTAATGTTAGACTAGAAATACATAATATGCAATAATCCCTTGCCTTTGGATATAATTTACTTCTCTTGGAGCCACTTGATACAACCATTTTGCCAGCGAGTTCTTAGCTCTTCTATTTAAAATTTTGGGCCCTTTTTAATTATAAAGCATTCAGAAAAACATAAGCTATAGCTCAGGCTACAAAAAGCGCACAATAACAGGTTATAATAACACAATTACAAATATTCGTTACAAAATATAACAAGAAATATAAATAACCCTTGAGTGCCGGGGTTTTTTGTATTAGTGTCAACATTTTTTGTTTACGTCGACAACTGCCCCCCCCCAAAACAGGGCTGCCCCCCCAAATTTTGCATCCTAGCTACGTGCCTGGGCAGATCTAGCATAAGTCAAAATAAATCACCACAGCTCATTCTAGAATGTATTTACATTTTAAAATACCTTCAAAGCAACTTCATTGGTTAGATTTAATTCTTTTGAAATTCATAACCTATGACATTGTTATAAAGTTATTTTGAATTTAAAATTGAGCAGCTATAATAATTTTGACTTACCCTTGATCCGCCACTGGCGATGTTTTATTGTAAAAGTTCTTAACAGCCTGTTTCATATCTTGTTGGGATGGTTTGAGGCCACTGCTATTTGATACTGCTGTATGTGCTTCATTAATGGCTGCAAAAACTGGATTTGTGAGAGCTTTCAACTTGTGGAGTGTAGATTTGACTGGAAGCAGTGCTTGAGTACCAGAATAACGGACAGCACAACCACGACAATTCATCAACGAGTGCTCGTTCTGTTTGGTGTTGCTTAACTTTTTCCAATTTTCTAGGGAAAACACGTCCAGCACGTCAGGTATAGGACTCCACTTTTTTATGGCGTCTCTCAATAGAGGCAATTTCTTTGCAAACATTATGTATGGTGAAGTAAAATTTTCTTTTACTACCTCAAAAGCTGAGTTGAATTGCAAATACTGCTCCTGCATTAACCTTGAAGCATATTTTGCATTAGCTTTTCCATCATTTTTTCCATCATTTTTTTTTAAATTTACCTCTTATATCAACAGACAACTGATAGGCAATGCGTCTTGCAAATCCACATGTTGTGGGGCACAGAAATGTCCCTGTCATATTGAAAACTAAGCCATTTTTTGCTTAGAATCTTTCTTATTCTTAGATTGCTTCCCAAGCACAGAACTTTCTATTTTTAAATTTCCTGCCAAAAACCAATATGGTGAAGCCATGCAGGGGGTATTCAGAAATTAAGTTATGATACCTTTCCTGTGATCACTTTATTCAAAATAGAACTTTGAACTTAGAAAAAGGTTTTGAACAACAGTGTGTACAATAAAATTTCACTGTGCAGGAATTTTTTTCTACTCAAATTGATTTTGGTAAAGTCTTGTTTATTAATACTCACTTGAAACCTAATGAGCATTTTCACTGGTAGCTGTAGTATCATGACTCAAATTCTACTAGTGCACCTGTAGACTAGAAAGTATTAACATATTGTGGATACATATTAAGACAAGCCTATTACTTATTTATTGTTTTTTTTCCATTTAATAGGTCATGTTACATATCAGCAGCAATAGCTTTCAAAATGCCATACATGGGATCTGTAACAGCTTATAACTTGTAATCCCTGTTCCTTTCCGGGATTGACTTCCTCACGGGCGTTCTTTGTGGGTGACGTCAATATTTTTGGCATGCGGCTGCTCATACAAATTTGTTATATATAAGTAGATACAGTCCCAGTGAGTGAGAATAGTCTTACGATTATTTACGAAGAAATAACGAATTTGTATGAGCAGCCGCATGCCAAAAATATTGACGTCACCCACAAAGAACGCCCGTGAGGTAGTCAATCCCTTCCTTTCCAGGGGTTTTCCAGTTTCATTCTGTAGTAGGTGTAAAAACTTAATCATTTGCAGCAAAAATATGTTTATTCATTTATTATATATAATTTAGGCAAGAAATTTGATTTTGTAAAATGGTATCTATAGCAACTGGCACATTTGTTTTGTATAACCGCTGGCCAAGCAATCGGCGCCTGCCAAAATGGCGGATATTTTTTTCAATAAAAATATTTAAATTAATCGCGACGGGAAACTACCCTGTTTCAAAAATATCTGTAATTTAATCACAAAAATAACTTCATACAATCCCATATATCTTATACCTAACTGGAATAAGTGTCTGTTGTGCAAAAAGCATGCAAAAAAATTTAAAACGAAATGAAAAAAATTGTCAATTTCTGAAACAATTCCTTCCTGGTCCCAACAGATAATTTAGGACACTCGTTCCAGTTAGGTTAAATAACTTGAACATGAGTGCTTTCCATTTCTTACAACTTGCAATACTGACATTTTTTCCAGACCCATCTACCAAGTCCGTAAAGATTAGCAACATATCAGAAATTTTATGATCACATGACTATCCCCATGACAACAAACCATTGCAGCTTGTTAATACTAGGCCTATCTAGCATTGTACCAAGTTTGGTGGTGATTGCTCAAATATGTTTTGAGTAATTATCATTTATATGAAATTTGCTAATGGGCTGGAGCCATGACTTAAGTGCACTGAGAGTGCCAACAAGCAGATATGTGAAAGGTGATTAACAGCTGTAATCAAAAGCATAATAGACAGATACAAGTCTTTTGTGAGTAACATATGGTTTTAGCCTCCTGATCACTCCAATACCTGACGACACTTTTCTACATATTTCGTCCAGATAATTGTCCCATGATAAGTATTGGTCGATTACAATACCTAAAACTTTTTTGGTTGTCACTCACTTTACAGGTTTGTTGACAATCTGAATGACAGGATCATTAGTAAGTTTGTTGATTGTATGTTTGTTCCCAATTAAAAGATATTCAGTTTTGACAAGATTTAGGCATAATTTGTTTGCTAAGAGCCACTTGTAGACATTGTTCAAATCATGATTAATTTAAGATTCAATTTCAGTTACTGCTACACCAGTTGCAGTAAGGGTAGTGTCATCTGCAAACATTCTTACGGTTGATTTCTCAATAAAATGTGGCAAATCGTTTATGTAAATTAAGAAAAGAAGAGGTCCCAAAACAGAGCCTTGGGGGACACCATAATCTATTTTTTTAGGTTTAGATAGACTCCACTTACATGGCACATTTGGGAATGATTTTCCAAATTTGAGCTAATACAATTTAAGGCAGCAGATTACATACCACAGAAACCAAGTTTTGCAGTTAAAATTCCATGATTCATGGTGTCAAATGCCTTTTTTCAGATTAAGGAAAACTGCAATACGAAGCATACCATTGTCCATATTTGTGTACCATTCATTAGTGGAATGCAGCATTGCATCTGCTGTTGAGTGCATTGGTCTAAAACCAAACTGGTGTTTGGAGATCAGATTATTGTTGTTTAAGTAATTAAATGATTTATTGTAAAGGATTTTTTCGAAAATTTTGCTAATTGCTGGCAAAATCGAAATAGGATGATAGTTGTCAGTTAAATTTTTGGACCGGATTTATGCAAGGGAACAATTTTGGCATTACTCCTGGTCGGCACCATCTTGGATTTTTATTATGCTCATGGGCATAACTGCTGAATGCAATTACAAGCTAACTTGGCCAAATTCACGCCATTTTATGCTAAGCATGAAATGACGAGGTGGGTTGCATTAAGGTTTATTGCCAGTAAGTTGGTTAGCAATTAACAGATAGTTTGTGAAATATAATCAGAATATATCTGACAGAGCAGTGAAGCTACCTGTCTGGTTCATTGTTCCAGATTAGGATTTGCTGCTTCAAAGAACTTGGTCTATTCTTCCTATCAACCACTCCATAGTCAAACTTGATAATTCTCTTATTTACAGTATCCAGGGTAAGGATTTTGTCTTCAAACATATCTCTGTAAGAGCATCTTAACCTTTAAAGGGGAACACCTTCTAGCTGATCATGCACGATGTCCAAGTCTAGTCTATCAACAACATGGAAAAAATGGCATTGGTTTAATGCTGATGCACCATATGCCCTTCACATTTTTGCATCTTCACTGACAAGTTCACAGTGGCGATCATGAGCTGATTGAGTTATTAGCTGGAACTCTTCTTCACCAAACTGTCAATTTGAATAAACAACATACAGTTGATTATTTTTAATAAAAAGTTGTTAGGCATAACCAGACAGAATTTACTCACACTTGTTTGTACATTAAGACAATTGAAGCTTTTATTGTAGCCTCCAATTATATCTGCACCAAGGTTGTCAGTTGAGAAAGGTCCAATAGTTCCTCTGAAGGTTTTCTCAAAACACCATCAACTTTCACCCCAAAACCGGTCTCCTGAAATAGTGTGAAAGTAGGAATTACAATCAATTTGTTCAATTTTACAGAAACAGCTGAACCCCTCTACTTGGAAAACTGGTAACTAGCTGGTCCTTCATGATAATTATATACCTATACCTGATAGTAATAAACTAACTTAGTTATTGTTTGAGCTTCTTCTGAGCTTCAGCCCCCTCAGACAAAAACAAAACTCTACCAAAAGCAGGCCAGGTCTTTAAAAAGTAGCCTGCAAATTCAGAATCGATTAATCACTTATTTCCAGGGGGGACGCAATAAATAGAGTCTGAAATGCTTGAGATGGAATCACCAGTGGAGCTAGTAGAAAGTCCTAACAGACCAAATGTAAAATATGTTGTTCAGAAAGTTTGATAACTCTACTCCTATGGTTGACAACTTTCGTTAGTTGATAAATGAAATCAAGTTTAATCGTTAAGCACAAAGAGGACAATTATTTACTGCCAAATAATAAAGCAATGCTGTTTGATTTATAACATTTTTAATTTAGAACTTGGCTATTTGATGTACATTGGAGGTAATAGAGATCCAAGAAATCAAATAGTTGAAATGTTGCATTCTAATACTCTTCAATCTGTGAAAATAACATGTAATGGATCTGTTTTCTGAGCCTTATTCTCATCTACGAGTTCTTGTGGCAACAATAGCATATGGCATGGGTGTTAGCTGTAAGAATGTCACTAGAGTGATTCATTTTGATCCATCTAGCACAGTGGAAGTGTATGCGCAAGAAAGTAGATGATGTGGGTGACAAGGGCAACAGAGCTATGCAATATTATTATATAATGGTATTACAATAAGAGCTGCAAATAAAGCTATGAAATTATACATCAAAGGAACTTCATGCAGACGGCATGAATTATTACGTCATTTTGATCACATATCAGTTGTTGGACCATATAGTTTAACTGGACACCTTTGTTGTGATATTTGTAGAGAAAGTTGTTGATGTTCAGATGGTCATTGTAATGTGCAGTTAAAAATTCCAGTTGGTGATAATAATATCAATGCAAATGAAACCCTCAACAAAGTATGTGTAGTAACAGATGCTCAACAAACATTACTTATTGAGAAACTCACTTCAATGGCAAAAACATTGCTACAAAATCCAGTAGCCCAACATCTGTAATATCTGCCAATGCTCTCATGCAATTTGGAAGTGAGCAGTTACATCAAGTTGTTGATAATTGTAGCTTATTATTTAGTCCGGAAGATATAATGGAACATGTTGGCATTTGGAGAAAATCACATGCAAAAATGATTTTAAATATTATCAGTAGTATTTTCGATGATGTTTAATTCATGGAAGTGATGATGGTGACGATGGTGATGCTACTGTTTCAGGTTACCACATTGAATGGGACGACGTTTTAAATGATGATTCTTTCAATCAGTCAGGGTATCATATGGAATCATGCTCAGAGTCAGTACAGTCAACTGTTGAAGTAGAAGCCTCATATCATTCATTTCTTGACTATGTACTATATATGGTTGATGAAACTTAAACTTATATACTTTATATCTTGGTGGATGTGATGAGAGTAATAATCCCAATATGAGTATTCACACCCATATGCAATCAAATATTTTTAAACAAATTTCAAAAGTATGTTCATCGTCTATCATGATGATTTTTTTATGAGCTTATCGAGCTGTTCTTCCAATTTTGATCTCATGTTTATGTTGATTAATCCACCGGCACATATCAGCCATATTAAGATTGTGGAGCGCTGACCTTTTACAATCTATAAAGTTCTTATATTTTCTCCCATTTGAAAAAAGGAATGCCTTATCATTAATGAGGTTTTCAACTAGTTTGTCATAGTCCTTCTTCACTGATGCAACAAAATGTTTTCCATCACCTGGCATTTGCGAGAAATGTTTTCAATTGTCCCTCTTGCAACTTTCAGAGATCCACAAATTCTTGACACAGAACTCTTAGAAACGTTGGGACCCAGCTTACGCATTGATTCTTTCAAGTGATTGTTATCATGCTCAAGGTCCAGGTCAAATGGGACATTCTCTCCAAGTGAAGAATGACGATTAACACTTCGATTCCACTTTTGTAAGTATGCTTGTCTTAGTTATAAGAGTGCTTGTTGCTGGAATTGTAAAAACAAAGCTTCAAGAGCATACTTGGTACTGCTGCTTCCATCAGCATAAAAATGGAGCAGCAAGAATTTCCAGCATCGTATAATTCTTTCTCTATCTGCCTCTGAAATTGCATCACGAAAGTTTGCGTACAGTACTCTGGGGTGGAGTCAGGGGTGCAGTCTGTTTCTTGAACGTTGTGACACTGGGTCTCATGCTTCTTCATTGATTTGCCAAAATATCTGAAATATATTAACATAAGAAGTTCTGTCATTTAATACATATATGCATTGCCAGCAGAAACAGGTTTCCAGTATGTATTACTATTGCCAATTGATTGAAATTAAGTATAATTTAGCTTTTCAAATTGAAAACGCTCTCTGACTTGAAAATATTTATTATGAACTTTTGACTATCAGACTATAGCCTTCGACAGGTAGATATTAAGTGCCTAATAAATAAATATTTTCAAGTCAGAGAGCGTTTTCAATATGAATATGTTTGATCCTGGCTACGCATCATCCATATTTTCTATAATTTAGTTAATAATAATACCCAATATGTCTAGTAACCTTAACCTCACTGATTGATGCAAACATTTCTGATACAAACTTGAATGTTTTCTTACATGCAGAAATCTGCATGCATAGTTTTCATCAGATTGTAAAAGACTCTGTGGAAGCCCATTGTCTTCAGTGGACTTGTGTAATTTTGTAAGATTTGATCAGTTCAGGGGCGGATCTAGCATAAAATGTGACCGTATCCAAAAATTGGGCGCCGAAGGCGTCCGCGAGTGGCGTAGCAACGAGCCTCTAGGGGGGTCTGGGGGCATGCTCCCTCAGAAAATTTTGAAAACTAGAACCCCGCAAATGCTATTTCCTGCGTTTTGGCGTGTCAATTTTAAACAAAAATCGACTGTCAAAATGTCCAAAAAGATAGCAAAATTAGTTATTTATTCACACTACTTTCTTATGTTAGGCATTAAATTCCATATACAACTCATTTACTCAGCATGCCAAAACCTTTGCGTGTGGTGAGTGTTGGATTTTTCACGAGTGACAAGTCTAACCGGATAATGTAAGCCTGCCAACGCTTTTTTTAAATTTGAAAACTGCAATCAACTTTCTGTGCTGACTTTAACGGTTTGAGCCGAAATTTACAGACATGGAAACGCTACAAACAATAATACAATGTATAATACTGTACACAAAGTCTAAAATTTTGTCTGGAATGACCAAAAATAATTTCTTTTCACATACATTTGATGCAAAAAATTATTAAAATTTAATCGTTGGCTCACTTTACCACAGTGCAATTAAAAATTTTTTCCAAAAAATCCCACTCCTCTCTTCGTGACGAATTTTTGCTCAGGGTAGTATGACTCAATAAATGAAAAATCATAGATGAAAAAGTAAAATTCTGTGCATTAAGCTGTGCATCTTCAATAACTGCTGCAACAAGGCCTTGTGATTCAAAAATGGAAAGGGCAGAATCAGACAAACAGATAGCAAAAGCATTTCTAATTGAAGTGAATTTTCCTTTTTCATGCATCAATTTAATTGTTGGATGACTGCCATAGTATTGAGCATTTTCATACAACTCAATACTTGATAGGCATCATAAATGAATCTTGGTAAGTGGTAGTGCCATAGAGCAAGCATTGTAGAGGCAGTTCCCATCAGCCAAGGTGCTATATTTTCATACAGAAAAATTATTATGCAGGAGCTTTGATCATTCATATTCCAAGTGCAAACTGAAAGAACTAGTACATGAATAACCATGCATTATCATGTCACTAGATACCACATTTTTTAATAAAGTATTTACCCCTAATAAATTTTTTTCTGGAAAAATATTATGATGGTAAAATACATATGTCCCTAAATTAATTCCAAATGTAATTTTTGTAGTAAAAACTTGAGCACATAGAAGTTAGCATTGTTTATAATTTACTAAATGAAATCCAGGGTGTATTTGGTGTAGTCAAATGGGAATATATTTGGCATGGTATTACAATAATAGTCTAATGGAAATCTTGGCACACTTTTAACTTGGCATTTGGCAACACAAAGTGGAGCGTAAAAACTGCCTCATGCCATTTTCCATTAACCCCAACCCCAAAAAGCTAATGCATTAAAATTTGGGAGGCTGACACACATCTTGTGCAAACAACATTGCGATGCTTTGTGGAAACATTGCTTGCAAAAGAAAAGTTGGTTTGGCTATAATATAAATTTAACTACTGGTAAGTTATATAGCAGTGAGTATAGAAGTATTTGCTAATGAGTAATGACCAGGAACAATTGGGGGGGCGGGGAGGGGGTGGGGGCTTGGAGAATCCCAATTACTGTAATAATCTCATGAATAAAAACTCTAATTTGTGCTTGTGTAATTTTTTACTTGCAAAATATGACCTTCAGACAAAATTATCAAATAAATCAGCAGTCTTTTTGCCCATGAATTTAAATCAATCATTAATTTATCACAGAATGTTTTACTATGATTATCTATGCAATTATTTGAGGCTGTATAACCTGTATTTTGTAAATTATACTTAAAATCTTTTACACAATTTAGCAACATAAAATCACATATTTTGTTAATCAACCTGTCATATAGGTTGATACGGTACAGCTTTGGTGCTGATCAGTTCATGTTTGAATACAACCACACGCTGTGAAGTTTCGTTTGATTTGAATATTCATAACATTTACATATAACAAAACATTTACATAATTACCGATTTGAATAACATTTTGAATGTTAAATACTTTCATTAATGAAGTGCTCGCCAGCCTCACCTTACAGGTTCACATCGTCCTGAACAATATTTCTGGCTCTTAGGAAATTACAGCTTTGAGAATTCCCAACTTCGCACTTTCTCTGTTGGCACTGCTGCTCAACACAAGCTTCAGCCAAAACACAGCCGCAATCCCAATGTTCTTTTAACACATGTAATTCGCTCAAAGCATCCTCTCCTGAGTTTAATTGACGGTAAATAGCAGTAAGCTGCTTTAGCACATTGTTGAAGTTCGAACTAGATGCCATCTCGAACAAGAAGAACAAGGGTAATATGTATGACCCCGATTTTCCGAGCTTTTCCCAAATTCCCGGCCAGCCTTCGTTGATACCATGGTTGATACGTGATTGCGCAACAAAATCAAGGCCACTGTATCAGAGTTTATTCGAAATCACAGGATCCAGCCATTTGATTGGCTGGATACACTTCAGTGTATCCAAAAGTTACTATATTTAGTAACATCGAACCGCGGACTGTATCAACTAATTGGCTGATCGCGGACGCCATTTTATACGAAGATTTTCCGAAAATACAACTGAATCTTCAGCGAGTTCTCGGTGGACTGTTGGTGAAGCAGTCATTTGATATCAAAGCGGGGTTTTCCTAGTGATTTCCATGCAGATAATCAGCAATTTTCAGTCTGTAAACACAATTATGGAAACTATTTCCTACATATTGTTTGTAGCAATAAAGGGCAGTTTAATGTCGTATTGGTGCAAGTTATTACGAATGCTTAATACTATATAGCACAGATGTCAGACGTTGTAAATATATTCAATGATATAACCATATACTATATCTGAGAAATCTGACCGTATCAGCAGATACGCTCGATACCCTCTGCATCCGCCCCTGTCTGATCGACATGTTATCTAGGATGAATTTATCCACAATAGAAGAAGCCAGGTCTCTTAAGTATTTTTTCTTCAAGTGTTTGTCTGCTGCGTCTGTTACATGAAACTTGTATTCAAGTTTAGTGGGTTTACCATTAATATCCTTCAATTCCTAGAATAGTCATTACAGCTGCAGCCACTCTTGCCTCCATTGCCAACATAAACATCTGCTTGTTTTGTGCATAGGAATGTTTTGTGCCAGCAGACAGATTTCTTCTATTTACAAGATTCCTATCTGCAAACATCGCGCATTTGTCCTCAGCTGACACTGTACTGTAACGCCTTTCATGAATCAACTAAAATAAATAAAATTAAATTTAATTTAGGAATTAAAATTGACATTCAAAATTTAATAAAATTTATTATTAGTTTTCTTAAGGTTTGCAAAGGACAACCTTTCGTAATTACCGGTGTACATATATTATTATGAAACAACAGTATAGGGCTGGAATAAACAGAAGTACAACTCAGCAGTTCAACTTGTCCTCCTATTATTATGCAATTTACAGGCTAGAAAGTGCAGCTGACTGGCCAGAACCTGCATAATAATGCGTAATGTGACATGCATGGGCCTACAAACTTAAAGAATGTGATTCCAGTTATTCGATTTATGTTTTATTCTGTAATAAAACATGAACACAGAAACTATCGAGGCACTATAAAAATTTTTGTTTGACACACATGACAACAAAAAACAATAAAAACGTCAAAAATAGATGCACTCATTTTTGTGTTTTCATAAAATACTGTATTTTATGGTATTCTTTGGTTTCACAATAGCATTATGCATTGAATCTAAGTGGGGGTCAACCTCAGTTGTGTTGATACTTAATATGCTCTAGTAGAAAGAGCAAATGATATGAAATTGCACAGTGGCAGATCTAGTGTAAGTCAAAATAAATTACCACAGCTCATTCTAGGATATATTTACATTTTAAAATACCTTCATTGGTTAGATGCATAACCTATGACATTGTAATAAAGTTATTTTGAATTTAAAATTAGCTGCTATAATTTATTTTGACTTACTCTGGATCTGCCACTGAAATTGCACGCCTTTACTACCAAACACAAGGATAAGACCACAGTCGTAGCTAGAATGTTAAAGGGGGGGGGGGGGGGGTATTCATGTTCTGCCTGACAAGTTTCTTTTGAAATCAAATTCTGAAACTCATTAATAATTCATGAAGGAAATTCAAAAGAAATACATATTTAATTAGTGTTTTGAAACTAGAGGAAAAGTGTCTTAAAAGCAGGTGGTGGATTTGAAATGTCTCAGGGGACAGCGGGGCTGATCTAGTATTCGTTTTCAAACTACTAGTAGCTTGAAATTATTCAACGTACTAGTAGTTTGAAATTATTCAACGTACTAGTAGTTTCAGGGTACTAGTACTTTGAATTGCATAATTGATGAGTTTAAATCTCGGCTTCGCCTCAAACTGGAACGAACTCCTCATACTTGAAATCCCGGTAAAGTCCTCTGTCGAGTATTTGAACTATTACTTCAAATTCATCAATTTGAAAAGAAACTAGTTGGGCAGAACATCATGAATATATGATTCAATATCATAGCTGTGAAGGAGTCTTTATATGTGATAAAACACACATGTATTTTCAGAAAACTTTTGCTTCAGTTTACACAGCATCTATGCTGAAAATTCTTTCACAAACAAACTGACAAGGTGGGTAAAATGGTATTGATATGATCTCAATTCGTGCTTTATCAGATGTAAAATGCTCTGCTGTGCCTCACGTTTTATATCTGATAAAGCACTCCTGCTCATATATTAATTTAAATAATACATAAACACCCCCTAAACACCCCCTAAACACCCCCATAAACATTCTAGCTGCGGATGTGGACAAGACATAACAACATTCAATTTAATCTGATGAAACATACCTCAGTTTGTTGAGTTGACCCCAACTGAAATTTATGATGTCATGTGAAACCCAAAACTATATGTTCTATAAGCATTTTACTAACACAGAGAAACTTCATGTCAGTTTGCCAGTCAGCTATTTCAACATGAATGCCATCAAGACGATCTTTTGAAGCGAAACCATTTGAGATAGACAAAAAGACTGCTAACTGCCCTTTCAACGGTAAGTTGGTCACCAGCAACTCCTGTATTATGGAAAATAGTCTTGGATTCATTGGATGCACTCAGAATTTGATCATGCAACGTTTTCAGAACTTTGTGGATACCATCTGCACTATTTTCATCTTCAAAAATGATACCCAAGCATTCCTAAAATAAATAGAAATAACCTTAAACTATTAATGATTACACATATACAATAACACCTTGCACAATTATTTAATCAGCATTCTCTCATACATACAGATACAATTAATGATCTCACAGGATAATAACCTATAACTATGCTAGCTTGGCATGTCGCCTGTAACTCTGTAGTAACTTATAGTAATTATGCCCGCTGCGAGCTTCGTGATGCGATCGAGCTAGGCTATGGAGATGTGAACCTTCTTCAGGCTTGTCCTCGGTCATAACTAACATCAACACATCTGGAACCTAAACAATACCCTGTCCAACATTCTCCAACGCCTACTGGGGTTGGAGTAGGTTACCGTTCTCCTCAGATGTCTCCAACCCTACAGCAGCGGGGCAACACTCAAAAACGTGTTCGGGGCAGTACGAATATAACAATGATACGCCTGACTCGTCCAACGACCCAAAGTTTGAATAAGATGATCAGGGAGACCAGCGGCAGCTGCCGACGTCGCCGCGCTGATACGAAAGCTGTGGGATGAAAACGGACCCAAGACATCAGCTCGTGCGAGAATGACGTGGAGATAATGGTTGACCTGATCGGCGGTAAGCGGACTACGGTCTGCCCAAACGAATAAAGGGCTGGCGAGAGAAGCATGATGGGCAAGGTAGGAGCGAAGAGCCCGGACTGGGCATAAATTAGTACCAGTAACACCGATGTAGAGAAAGTGACCAGTGCAAACGGATCGGTTTTGGAGAACTTGATGTGAAGACGGAGTCCAGGGGAAGGTTCGCCCGGCAAAAACTCAATGTCGGTGGGAGCAAGATGATGAGCGGGATCGAAGGGGGAGGAGGACGTAAACTCGCTCATGCGTAGGAAGCCAAAAAACACCAAAGAGCACGCCGACCAAAACATTAGTGAATCGAAACCAGAATTAGGAAGCGAGAGAATACGGTGAATGGGGCACAAGATGTCGCGGGTTATCGGGCGCCGAGGGGGGCGGGCTGCCCCATGAGAACGATGGATGCCTTGCAGAACTCGGCGGAGTCTCGGTTTATTTTGCGTTGGGTCGCTGTAACTCCAGTCAATATGATAGGAATGAACAGCTGCCAAATAAACGTCAACGCTGGCCGGGGGGAGGGACTGGGCTAACCAAGAAACAAACATCATCAGTTGAAATTCAAACATAGGAACAGGAGATGACGGAAACAAGTCAGGGAACAAAGCGCAAAACGACCAAAACTTCTTCATTCCGAAGGCATACGTACGGCGAGACGAGGTAACTAAACCCTGGCATAAAAAGGCTAAACACTGCAACTCTAGCTCACAGTGAGCAACACCGACACGGGAGCTGGAGGGACGAGGGTGTGGTTCGGGGCGGCGGTGGGATGAAGCCTGCGGAATTCCTGAAAGTAAGAACGAGAGCGAATCAGCGGCGGCGTTGTGACAACCGCGGACATGGCGAGTGGAAATCAAGAAATGGAATTGGCAAGCGACAAGAACAAGGCGGCGCATGAGATGCATGGACAAGGGGTCACGTGAGGAACCAGAGTTGATGATGGCAACAACGGCATGGTTGTCGCAAAGGAACTCAACTTGTAAGCGTGCCCATTGACACCCCCAAACGTGCGCCACGACCACGATGGGAAATAACTCCAACGCCGTGATATTGGCAGCCAGCACCGACACTGGCCAAGATCCCGCCAGCCAAGCATTGCGCCAAATTGCACCAAAACCGAGGAATCCGAGGTGACAAATAGATTGGGAAAGGAACAAATCGACGGCATGCGGAAGAAACTGACTCCATTCCAGGAATTGTAGAAACTCCAGCCACCAGGCCAGATCACGGCAGAATTCACAGTTAAGGCGAATAGGGTGAGACGGTGACCGAAAGGCGCACAACAGGTCGATCATGCGGCAAAGAAAGGTGCGGCCAGGCGGAACCACCTTAGTGACGTGATGAAGGGAACAAATTAACGGCTCCAGTTATGTACACGTACACCACTTCTTGGATGCCCACTGATAGAGTAGCTCCAAAGTGCTGATTAACTTGTCGTGGGGTAAGCGAGCCGTCTGAGTGAGGGAATTGAGCTTGATGCTAAGAAAAATTAACACCGGGGTGGGACCTTCACACTTAGACGAATGGAGTGGCAAGCCAAGACGAAAAAACACGGAACGAGCGATCATGATGCTGTCGGCACAGGCAGACGAACCCGCAGGACCGAGAGACAAAAAATTGTCGAGGTAGTGTAACAAATAGCAGACAGAATAATTGACCTTGAGGATCCAATCGACCAGGTCGGTGATAGCATTAAAAATGAACGGAGCCGATCGCAACCTAAAGGGATGAGCCAGATCAACAAAAAATAAATCGCGCCACCTCATGTTGGCAAACAAGTAGCGTTCATCGGGATGCATCGCGACGTTGCGATACGCGCTCTCCACGTCAAATTTGGCCATAAGGGCGGCCGGCCCTAGCACCATCAGAATCGTAATAGCATCGTCAACGGAGATATGTTGCAGCGAAAATGGGTCTTTAGGAATACCGTCGTTGACACTGTGCTGAGTTGGGGAAGATAAATCCAAGATAAGTCGCTATTTTCTGGGCTGACCTTTCTTGGGAGTCACTCCGAGCGGGCTGCAATGGAGGTTGGGAAAAGGAGGGGTGGCGAACGGGCCAGCCACGCAGCTTTTGGCGATTTCGGTGGCCAAATACTCGTCAATGACGTCAGGATGCTCGGTGGTGGAGCACATATTGCAAAGAGACGACCGTAGAGCAACCCGAGATGGATCAAAACCTGAGGAGAAACCGTGAGCAATGCCATCCAGGACGTATTGAACTTTGGCGCAGTCAGGGTGATGAGCCAGTTCTTGCTGAAATGCCGCCAGCTGAAGAGGGGAAACGCGGTGAATAGGCAACAGTGGTGCAACGTTGAAGCCAGCGAACGACCTTACAAGCGAGGAACAAGAAAACAAAACAACAAACAAAACGCGCAGGATCGCAAGTGAAGACACGCTAGAAGGAGAAAAAAATATATAATTGCACAAAATTGAGATTCACAGTGGTATGATCCATCACGCTGTCCCACAAAGGTACAAGATTGATTACAGCTAACAGAAATAAACTACGATAATGCAAGCACAGTTAGGAGCTATCCGTGGTACGTAATATGGAACAGGGGCAACACACACAGCAAAAAAAAATTATAATAACTAAGCGTCCACTAAGCACTATACGTCCGAAGACCGACGCCGTTTAAACGGTGGTTCGGGAGCTGGTGATTTGGCGGCCTTCCGATGCGCGACTACATGACGATGCAAAGCGGAAACTCCCGGAAAGTCACATGAGTGGCGAAACGACGACGTAAGAATTGGGAGGAGCAACGACCGGCGTTCCAGGAGTGGCAAAGTGTGGATGACGATGAAGTAACCGACGCTTCAACGACGTCAGCGGGGCGAGACGGCTTGGTCAGAGAGATGGACTGGACAGGTGGAGTGGCTGTGGGATGTTCGACAGAGATGCAGCCCGAGACATAAAAATGAAACAATTCGGGGTTCAGGTGAGACCAGTCAGTGAGTTTGTAAGCTGCGGCTTGCCGACGAAAGGCACGATTGTAAGCTAGCCAAGCAGAACCGGAAAATTGCTGGGCTGTACGCATGATCAACAACTGGTATTTCATTAAATCGGTCACCCTAGTAGGGTAATAGGCTGTCACAACGAGCGTGTAAAATGCAAATGCTTGCATCCAAGAAAGAATTTCGTAATTGCTTTGCGCCGTTTGGTCGGCCGAATGATGAGCTGGTCGGCAACGAGTGTAAAACACGGATGTTCAGCTTCGATGTGGTCTTCCAAGAGTGAGGCTAATTCAATAAATTCTCCGGAGACTATCGCAGCAACTATCTTGGGAGCGACGGGGGGGGGGGGATGCCCTGACCCACAACAAAGGGGGGGAAATTAGCAGCTGGAAACGCCAAAGCGCTAGCGGAGGACAGATAACCTGGGGCAAACGACGCCGGAAGAACGCTACCGGGACCGGCGACCAGGTAGTTACTAGTAAACAAAGATGGCATACCTGGATTGATAACTTGTGGTGTTTGTCCTGGAGGAAAGGAAGCACTGTAAGGCTGAAATCCTGGAGTTGTAGCAGGCCACTGGGGTACTGGAGGAGGATTTGACGAGGAACCAACATATGGACCCATCGAGGGCGCCTGAACTGACAGGGGTTGCGGAAAGTTCCTTGAGTGAAAATTTGACGTTGGTCCAGGTTGACGTTGACGTTGACGTGGAACGGCCATTGCTCGTAAGGCAGGAGCCAACGACAGAGATGCCACTCAAGCTGGGAAGATGGGCGAAGCAAGCAGGCTTGAGGCATAAAGATGCGACGGCAAAGCTGAACTAGTCGAAGCGAGCGTCAAAGCAACAAGCTGTGGAGTTGACACAGACGACGTAATGAAGGTTGGAACCAACGAACTGGAGGCCGCCTGTGAAGGCGACGTAGGCGAGGCCATTGCAACGTCGGGGACAGAAGATGGTGAACTTGAAACACAAGTACGTGAGGACCTTGCTGAGCGATGCATAGCAGCGAACGAACAGTTAGCAACTGGCTAGGCGCAGGGTAAGTGATATTTATACTGACCTAGGGGGCTACAAAACCCGGTACGCAATCCTCAGTCACGTGACTAAGCAGCGAGCCCTGTTTGACATTAACTTCCTTTATTGAACCAATAAATACATTTAAATGTCACAATCCACTCCAAAACCAACTGTACTTGGTATACAGTTACACCAAGTATAATATAGAAAGGTAGCACGTTAGAGCATTTTGTGTTTTTAATTAATTGATTCCAATTAAAAAGCTTAAGTTTTATACCTTATCCAATTTAATTGCAGACTCCTTGCTGCGTTTATGTGGTATATGCTGAGAACAATATCTGTGCAGAATGACAAATATGGGATGCTGGAAAAAATTATACGCTCAACCAATGTGATGTATTCTCGTCGTTGGCTTATATTATCAGATACAGATGGTATTAATTTGGAATTGTCCAGATCATCAAGATCACGATTGGGTCATCATTTGCCAAATGATTTGCAGAAACCCTGTTTACAATTTTGTTTTGATTTACCCAATGAATATCTTTATTTTGTCGATCCTCTGACATATCATGAACTTTCTGGAGCATGTCATGATTGTCAATAGCATAATGACTGCCTGCTGACAAAGCATATTTGTTGATTTGTGCGGTAGATGTGCTTCCACTCACCCCCAATACTGTGTCACAATGTTGCTGGTTATTATGTAAGGATGGAGTATTTCCGGGAGGTGCCAATTTTCACTGTTGACATATAGCTTGACAGGGACTAAATTAAAATAGATATAAAATTATATGATAATCATAACATCAAACAACTAGACACAAATTACGATTTATTCAACATTTATACCATGGTTTGTTTTCATACAACCATGTGCTAACACCACTTGACCAAATTTCATTAACTAAAGCCAATTAAATAAATAAAACATACTTGAAAGCCAGAGTACTTGATAAGGAGCATGAGCACAGCATTCATTGAACAAGACCTCTGCTTAAGTAAAACTGATCCAGCAACAGCAACACTAGGTAACCAGTCACAATGTTTAACACTGTTTTTTGCTTTCCCACTTGATGAAATTGAATTCTTTTTTGCTCTTCGTTGTTGGTTTTGATGGTATGGTGGTGCAGTTCTCATCAGTACAGAATACAAATAGGGGTGTTTGCTGATTCCATTCATGACAAATGTCTTGCAAAGACAGATTTCGGTTGCCTTCAGGTGTTGTATTTCTCAATATCAAAGATGCCTTTGGAGACACAATGGTGGTACACTCTATGGACAATTGTCTAAGATACATTTAACAAGCTCTACTCAAAGTTCTTTTACACGAAATGCTGCTCTTGCTATTTCTGCCCACGTTCCCCTAAGCAATTTACATCCTAAACTCTCAAGACTTTTCTGCAGTCTGTGATGTCTCATCTGAGATGGCCATGCAACAACAATCTAAGTAATATAAACAAGAAAAATGTAACCATGTTAAACAGATAAATAAAAATCTCTTAACCTCTTGTATCTCTTCCCAAGAATGCAAGCTAATTTCAACTCTATAATAACCAGATCAAATTTTGTTATTAAGAAAAAAAGAATTTTAAAATAATTTGCCAAACGTTTAGCACATAATCCTCATTGCATGCAATCAGGAAATCACTTTCCTTACATACTTTAATATCGGATTCATAAAAGTTTATTTACCTGAAAGAGTTTGGTAATATGTACTGAAAATGAAGATAATGCTTTCACTATTTAAAACATTAACATACATATATTAAAAGACAGAAAAAATTATATGAACTTGACCTCAACCCCAATCTTGCCATCAACAGCATTATGAAATAATTTGCTTCTTGCTTTTGTAAAACAGTTATCCAGCTCGTCTCCATTCGCCACCTTTCGTTTAATAGGCGTACTATGCAAGACTGGAACATCTACGGGTGTATCTGTATCAATGGTATAATCTGACTTGTACGCACATTACCAAATGAAGTAACATGGTCCTCACATGACTTCAAATTGTACTCCAAGGCCTCTCAGTTTTTTTTAACACATTAAAACAACTGTTACAAATATAGTTGCAATTTGTTCAATTTCAAAAGAGTTACTCACTCTTTGTGGTAAATTTCTCCACAATTTCGTCGCAATCGTTAAATTTCCCAGCATATTATGATTAATGAGGTACCTCTTACAATTCTGGGTATTATGTAAACTTAATTTATTTTTTAGTCGGTTTTCTTTGATGTACCGCGGGTTGTATATAGGTTATTTACCTTGAATAAATAATTAGATCAAAGTTGTGCAAAAATCTCAATGAATCTCGACTTAAATTGTTTAAAGTCAAAAGACTCTATTAGAAAACCTCTTCAAAAATAAATTAAGTTAGTTAAATACCTCGAAAGTCGGGATGTATGTCATATACAGCCCTTGGACGCTGCACGTCCTCGGGGGGCTGTATATGACATACATCCCTCCTTCTCGGTATTTAACTCTAACATACAATACATGTGCTTATATCTACAAAATGAAATTGAATATTCATGAAATAAATGTCACTTGAAACCTTACACCACAGTAATCCACCATTTTGTTTTGTAATTTTTGCAAATGTTGCATGATATTTGCATAATTATTGCTTAGCCAATAAGATAACGTTTTATTGTGGTAATTATTTTGCCAAAAGTCACAGCAAAATACGTCATCAGTATGGAATCTGTGACCTTGGCATGCAGACTCTATTTATCGTGTCTCCCCCCAGGGAATAAGCAATAAGTTGATTCTGAATTCGCAGGCTATTTCAAAATAAGCAGTGGCTAGCTTGAAATACCAATTCTGCTCTTCTTCCTCAATGTTATACTTCCTCAACCTGGTCTAGTCAGTGGCATAACTACAATCCTGGCAAAAATTATGTGGACAATAAGCTTTATACGCTATTGCAGAGCTACTTTCTCTTAACTCGCGCTGCCCCCCCCCCCATTCCCCCCTTTCAATGTTGTAAGTAATAAAATGTCATTTGACAACAACTACACTCAGTCATCATCATGGTCAACATTGGATAGGGGGGAGTGGGGGGAAACCCAATGATTTTCAGTTAATTTAGAAGACGCGTTCAAATTTTAATGCGCACACGCTGTCCGCAGTAATTTTTGCCAGGATTGTAGGTATTTTTTGCAGTGGGGGCAAGACTTAAGATTTTTCGACAAATGGGCGTTGTCATAAGAGCGTGGCCATGTAGAAAAATACCAAATTTATTCACTAATTTAGATAACAATAAATCATATATAACAGTCTTATATACATAAATTCATCTTAATTTGTCTTAAATTTCGCAGTCTTTCCGTATTAAGTCTTTCCTTGTTAAGCAATCAAAACCTGTAAGTGATTAGAAAGTTTTTTCTGGATTACATGTGTCTAATCTAATTGCAGAATTTGAGAAAGAAAGCAAAATGTGGTTTATCATTGGTGTTTAAAATATTAAGATCATCATACGCACTTTTGCAATTTAATTGTCTCGATAGCTCGCATCTGAATATCCAAATTTCCAACAGGGTATCCAAATGCAACCACCTACACAGAATAATTCTGAAAGCCCTAAGAGGCTATGGTATCCAGAGTAACAGAAGGTTTACATAAATTATTACTGATGAGCAAAACCAGGATTTTTAATTCGATACCAATACTTTGAAGATTGCACCTATTTTGATACCAAAATAAACACAAAATTCCATTTGCAATACCAGAAATGATTACTCGTATTGCTGGTATTGGTCACTGTTAACACTTTGCATCATTGGGATTTACTACATGTCGGTCAGTGCAAAAAAGTTACGTAAAAGTTATAATAAAATCAAGCTACAAGTACTCAGTAAACCAACAGCAATTCAATATTTATTATACCTGACATGGTGCACTATGTTGATGAAATTATTTCACCAGGCTTTTAGTCTTGTTTGACAAAAGGAGTTCCAAGGAAAATTAAAATTGGCAGCCAGAAAAGGGGATGCAAGTATCGAATGATACCAGGCCAGTAATCAATACTGATACTGCTGGATGTCATATCGCTGGTATTGATTACCAAGTACTCGGTATTGCCATCACTATAAATAACTACAAAGTACAGGGTGTTCCAAAAAAATGCCCCCCTCCCCCCCGTGTTAAACTGTGGAGAATAGTTATTTAGCAACGACTCAGTTTGTAAATTGTTACTCTCTAGCAAAAGTTTAACATCGTATTGTCCTGAATCCAAATTTTCAGATCAAAATGTTTAAATGTGTTATTTTTGCAGCAATTCAAAGAAGCAGGGTCAAAATTCTGACTTGTCCAAGTTTTGCCTAATTTATCAAAATTAAAAATCCTATGAGGTTACTGTACAGTGTGAAATTGTTTAACAACACATTTAATTGCTTGTCAAATTACACATAATGAAATAGAATGTAAACTAGCTTTAATGCCATATCATCAATTTTTTCGTTCAAGGTGTCTGCCTTTAAGTTCCATGCATCATTTTGCCTTTTTTCTCATGTCTCTTATTGCCCATGTGGCCATTCTTGTTCATCGCAGTGCTACGAACTCCTTGGCAATTTGCTCTTGTAGTTGGTGGCATTTTGAAAACCTGCCTTCCTGTTTGGTGATAAGATAACACCATAAACTTTCTTTGCTGCGGGGTAAATTGTTGTCCAGCCATTTTTGAACACAGATAACGCAAGAGAATGGATTGCATTTTGCCTGCATGGCTTTATTCGTGTTCTTGCAGCTTTGGTAAAACAACATAAATTCTCAAGGGTATTTATAGGCCATCAGCAAAAGCAAAAAAGCCGCTAAGAATTGAAATTTTTTAAAATTCATGGTGGCAACTTTTTCTCACTTGCTACATGTGTTACAATGCTAAAATGTTACAAAACCAAAGTTCCCCGTAGTTCACCCTGATCAATCTAAAATTACAAGCCATTAAAGTGGCTATATGAATGGCAATTAAACAAAGCTTTATACGAAATTCGGAAAGTAACTTAAATATAAATTTCAATGAATTTATTTGTTTTGTTTGCCTTTTAAATCATTGCTGATAGTCTAACTAGATAGAAGTTGATATAGTTACTCATCCTTGATATATGGAACTTTGCCTAAAATATTGCTGATGTCAGCATTATTTTCAATTGATTTTGAATTAAGGTATGCTAGCTATGCCTTTTCGGAAATAGCTGAATGATCCAAAGGCAATTACCAAAGTATTATTGCAGTAATATTTTCCTATCAACATCTTAATGAAAAAAAAACCACCATGTGTAGTGTTGTGGTTGCCACTGTTGTCTTCCAAGCTGGAAGACCAAAGTCCAAACCCTGGCCGGACATACACTCAAGGTCTTAAAACAATTGAGGAGAAAAGGCTGCCTTTACATTGACATAAGTAAACTTTTCGCGTCTTCCCGGATAAGGACATTAAACCTTAGGTACCTCGGATCCCCTATCAATTGGGGAATAGCTTGTTGGGTAAATTCGCTCACTTAAAAGTGAGAAAAGTAATAAATTCAAATTCAATGGGAAAATAGAATACCCAGGAAATTATAAATCAATGTCAGAATTGCTGTCATCATCAGAAAGGGGATTTTCCAACTCATTCAGAGCATTGGTCGTTGTAACCTCGTTTAAACAGTCACTTTCATTCTGGATACATTTACAACGAGCAGTGCATGACAATTTCTTAGCTTTGCACGAGCATCTCTTTCCACACACCATCTTGTTGCAGTTGCAAAATGATAATTGCAAAATATCATCAGGGGCAGGTGGTTTAGTCATCCAAACATACTGGATAGAGCCATTACTTTCAACTGCCCACCCATGACCAATCGGTGAGGGCACCTCTGGCTGGCTTTCGAAGCAGTGTCTCCAAATGCATAACTGATAATTAGCCCTTTTGACATGTTGGATTAACGCATCTTGTGTTGGTGGCAAGGAAGCTTCCTCTTTCGATCCCATACAGAAGAGAAGGTAGCTCGCCTTGTCGACTGATTCGGTCTGGGACTTGTACACTTGACATACCAATGCTTCCAATTGAGTAATGAGTTCAGTATCGGTATTGAACGACTGACCTAACTTCTTCAAAGCCATTAAATGTTGTTTGTTCTCCTTTACAAAATGAAAGAAAATAGCCTTTCCTTTCCCATGAAAGGCGCTAGTTGAGTCGCAGCCTGTAAAAGCATGCAGGCCTATCAACGAAGCACAAACAAGAGCACCTACTTCTCTGACTATGCAGCATATGTCAAGGATGCGTTCCTGATCCCCTTTTCCAGTGGCAAAGAATATGTTTGCCTGGCAAGACTCTTGCATTGCCAAGCTTATGATTGCGACATCAGTGTCAGGACTTTTTATGATTACATCTGACCACCCAGACCTAGCAGCATGATTTGCGTGGAGAAGCAATCTTGTGTCTGCTTTTGCATGACTGCAGGTCAACTCGGAAATTGGACGTACTGTGGGGACTGCCTGGTTTGTATACCGCAATTGATGACAACATTGTCCATGAGCAAGGAAGACATCAACTTCAGGAACTGCGATATGCACAACTGCCTGACACCATGACTTGAACAAAAATTCAAGGAGCGCCTCTTTGTTTGATCCACAGTTCAAGAATTTTTTCCATTGCCTGGGTGTTTTCTGGTCACCACTAAATATTTCAATGCGCTGATATCCAGCTGCTGCTCTTCGGCTTCAACTAATTCTAAGTGTACGGCACGAGTCACACAACAGATAAATAAAGCAATGTACACTTTATTCATTTCTTTGGTTTTGTCCTTAACGTACAATGGTCCGGCAAAATCTACCCCTACTTTTGAGAACGGAAAACTTTCACGAACCCGAAACTCTGGTAAGGAAGCCATTGATGGGCGTCATAAGACTTGCCTCCAACCTTCTTACACGTCACACACTTGCTGATTAATTTCTTAACAATTTGCCTTGCCCTTGGTACCCAGTATCTTGAACATAATTGGCTAAAGACGCTCTGAGTCCACTGTGGTGAACTCTTGTGTGGCAATCTTTAATAACTAAACTGGTCAGGCCGTGTTTCTTTGGAAGAATAAATGATCTACGAGCATATTCATCTAAATCTGAGTTTTCAAGCCTTCCTAAACACTTAAGCATGCCATTTTCGTATTCGAATATATTTAAGGCTGTTTTGAGTTGCTCAAAATTATCTTGCTGTCGCAAATCTGCTTGTGCTGCTTTAACCCACACATTTTCCACATTAATTAGTTCCACTCGACTTAAGGCTCTACTAATCTCTTTATCTTTCGATTCGTTGCCATCATGCTGCAGAACTCCTATTTTCCAGCTTTTTAGTTTGTTGATGAAATGCAACACTAATGCTGTGATTTTCAGAAGTTTTCTCAATGAGCTATACCGGTTTATATCAAACACAAGATTAATACTGCGCGTTTCTGAATTTTTGACAACCATAACATTGACACTAGAAACCTTCTTTTTGCTCTGGTTTTTCGGCGTGCTTATAATTGTTTTGTTTTCTTGTGGCCAGCTACTTTCCCCCTGACTCAACCACAGAGGATCGTGCCACCACAGTTTGTTATGTTTTAGGTCGTACCCAAACATCCCTCTCGAGCCTAAATCGGCAGGATTTTCCGTGCTAGAGCAGTACCCCCAATCTTTTTTATTTGTCAACTTCAAGATCTCACTGACTCGGTGACAGACAAATTGTTTCCACTCCCCCCTGTTTTCGATCCAACAGAGGGCTCTCTTACTGTCTATCCAGTATTTTGAACCACTAAACTTTACATCCTTCTCTAGAGCCTTCAGAGCCTTTAGTACACTATCCATTAATTGTGCCAATATTTTTGCAGACAGGTTCTAATCGTGGAATTGTTAGGGATTTTAGTGGTGCTACTCGGCATTTTGAGGTGAGCAGTGTCGTATAGACACCGTCACTTGTATGGTATACTAAATATACAACTGCGCAGTAACCTTTAGTACTTGCGTCTCCAAACCCATGAAGAAAACACTTGCGGATTACCCGCTTATGATGTCTATAAATGCATAATCTCAATGACTAATCTCAATTGTTTTAATTGACAACAGGTGTGGGACAATCTCTTCCCACTTATGTTTAAATTGCCCTTCTAATTTTACGTCCCACGCAATGTTTTCCCAGCAAATGTCTTGGAACAACATCTTCATGCGAATTATAATAGGCCCTATCCACCCTATCGTGTCGAACTGACTCGCAAGCAAGCTCAGTAGGTTTCGTTTAGTCAGGTCTACTTTCTCAGCAGCGTCGGCAAGTTTTGAAAATTGAAATATAAAGTTGTTACTTTCGATGTCTCATGAAAGACCTAAAACTTTCTCATGACTGCTATTCAATTTTGAACCTATACCTAAAGTCTGCTTAGCATTACTCTCATCACTATCGGCTGCTAGCATGCGTTTACTTTCAGACATCGTATCCTTGGCACTAAAATTTTCAATTGCTGAAATTTTATCTCTTAAATCCTTGTCATTTATCAACCATTTCATAAGTCGGAATCCTGCATTGGTCGTTCTTTCTTTGGCCTTTGCAAACAACTTATATGCTTCATTTGAGTCATCTTCACCAGTCACCAAATCGTCTACGTAAGAGCTGTCTAATAGTTTTCTTACAAATTCCGGGTCTATTGAATTGTATTTTGAAATGTGATGCTGCAAGGTCGCATTAAGCAAAAAGGGAGACACATTTAATCCAAACACTACACGACAAAATTGATACATTATGATCTTACTGTTCGGATCTTTAGGATTTTCAAGCCACAAAAATCTCAAAAAATTACGATCTGCTTCGTTCACGTACTTCGAAACTTAAAAATGCCTTCTCTGTATGGCCTACTAATGCTGTTCTTTTCTCTCGAAATCGCAACAGAATGTGAAATAACAACAGGTTAAGCGATGGCCCTTTTAACAAACATTCATTTAGAGATACACTAGTTTTGTTTGACGTGGCGGATGCGTCGTAAACAACTCTTAACTTTGTGGTTTTGGCTTCTTTCCTAATTACCGCAAGATGTGGGATATAGTGAACTGTCACCGACTCGTCTTCCTCAGAAACTCTCTATCACACCAGACTTAATTTGTTCGGTAATTACTGAATCATATTCTTCCAGCATAGCCGGCTCTTTTTTAAGTTTTCGGACCTGAGATTTTAATCGCGCCAAACTTAGTTTGTAATTACTAGGCAAGTTTTCGTGACCGTCTCGCCATGGCAGTTTAACTGAATAGCGACTCCTGTTAAATTTGATATTTTCAACAAAATCGTCATGCATGTTCTTACTTTCGATCACCCCAATGGTTTCTAAATCCCACATTCGTTTTACGTTTTCGCCCAGTTGGTCAGTTTGTGTATTGCATTTAGCTACAAAATGTACACCTACCACTTGTGACCCATTTGCACTCAAAATGTGCTTCAATGGACCGCTTGCGACACATCCTAAAGCTACTGGCTCATCTATTCTACCGCGCACAATCTGGCCTGTCTGGAAGCGTCACAAATAATCTGTTCCTACCAAGATGTCTATTTCTAATTTCTCGTCTTTCTGACAAACATCTGAGAACCATATATTAGCCAAATGTGGGTAATCATTTCGTGCAATTTCCAAATGCTCATTTTAGACCTGTGAAATTTCAAGCATGACAATTGCTTCCAAACTTGAAATTTTACCTCCCCCCCTCACCCACTGGAGCTAGGTCAACATGCATCACCTCACTAAGATTAGAGCCTACAGCTTTACACCCGAATGTATTCAACGCTACCCATTTCTTTCGGAGAGGTTGTGCTTCTAGCGACGCAGCGGCACGCGCGGTAATTAATGACTTATGACTGCCAGTGTCAAATAATATGCGCACTCTACAGTTACTTTTATCTAAAGCTTGCGCTTGTGCCGTCTGTAAGACGACTCTAGTACTTGTTGCAACATGCGAATTAGTGCTATCTACTTCATTTTGACAACCATTACCGGGGCTGTTCCCCTCAGGCTCTTTGCTACTGGCATCACAGAAAGCTTTGTGATGCTCACATTTACATGCACTGCATTTGACTGAAATTTTGCATGCTCTAGCCAAATGTCCTTTCCTTAAACATCTACCATATTTTAATAACAGTTTCTTACTTTCCTTGATGTCTGTTACTCTCTTGCAGTCTTCATGTCGATGTCCAGGGTTGTTGCACAAGGCACAGTTTGAAGATTCTTTTCCCCGTGAACATCGTACTCCATGGACGATCACTCTTTCACTGTCGTTCTTTTCTTTGCGGCTTTTGTTTGTACTCTTCTCGAAGATCTACTTCATCACAAAACTCCTTTACAAACTTCTCCATGTCCCACATATGATGCTCCTCTCCTCTCGTCAATGTGATTCAGAGCGAACAGGTAGCTTTTGTGGCGTAGGTCCTTTGATCGACCTCTAATGCTTCTAGCGATCTAACTATACTTTCAACAAAGTCATACATCCTGCGTAGTCTTGTTGTTTCTTGTTCATTATGCACATGTTCAACGTTTAAAAGTTCATTAATGTAGGTCCGTTGAATCAGGGTCTTCTTACCGTATCGTTTCCTAAGAAGGTCGACTGCTATAAAGGGGCATCAGGGTCAAAATAAGATGTTAAGAAGGAGCAGGCACACAAGACTACATCACAACGTATACAGGACAGGCTAGCGTACTCAAGGCAGGTAAAAGCACTGACAGGACATGCAGAGCACAGGCACAGCACAGACACGACAGGCACAGCACAGACACGACAGGCACAGCATAGACACGACAGGCACAGCACAGACACGACAGGCACAGCACAGGCACGACAGGCACAGAACAGACACGACAGGCACAGCACAGGCACGACAGGCACAGCACAGGTACGACAGGCACAGCACAGGTACGACAGGCACAGCACAGGCACAACACAAACAGGACAGGCACAGCTATTTTTGTAGCCACACTATTATTACATGAAATATTCCTTTTTTGCATTTTCTTTCCACCGGTGTTTTCTTAATTTCTTACAATATCATCAGCTGTTATGCATTCAAATGGAAAGCTGTGACAGTGATACATCCGTAAGTACAATATCTCACAATTTATATGTTAATGTCGTAAATTATTAGATTTGTAATCGTAGATTTCATGGTGTGACGTTGTTTATAAATATAGGAAGGAAAGAGACTCCTGATGTCTCATCTGAAAAAAACATTACAAGATATTCTCCAAATTATGAACAATGGCTTAAATACTGAATGCGTGGATTACATACATTAAAAATGTGAGGGGGTTATTGCAATTGCTCAGTTGGCATCACTGGTGTATGATATACCAAACTCTTTGGTGTGCGCGTTAGAAGATTTCATATCTAATGTCGGTGAAATCTGTAAAGAATATGACAACACAAGCCATCATCAATTAGAGATTATTTTTACTGGTTCTCCTGGTAGACCTGCTTTCAATATTCCAAAAGAAATCTTGGAGATGTTCATCGAAAACAAGTTCACCATCACTGCCATGGCAAAAATGTTGAATGTCAGTGAGTCTACAGTTAAAAGAAGGGCTAAAATTTTGGTTTGTCGATTTCATCAAAATATGCAAATTTAACACAACAGGAATTAGATAATGTTGTTAAGGAAATATTGGAACAATTTCCAAAAACAGGATACAAGAGGATGATTAGCTACCTAATGGCCAAAGGCATTAGGGTTCAAGAAAAGAAAGTACGAGAAGCAATGTGAAGGGTTGACCCAGAGGGTGTAATCGAACGATCCATTTCTTTAACAATTATTCATAGGAGAACCTATTGTGTTCCATCTCCATTGGCATTATGGCACATTGATGGCCACCATAAAATTGTCAGGTATTTAATTTTTAATACAGTAACTTTTAGCGAATATAAGTCATGTAAACTTTTTTGATACATTATGTCCCAGTCCTTCTCCTTATATTCATATTTGAGTGTGTATTTCTGTATGCATATTTGATGTGATGATTTTTATGTGACGCTTTTTATTTGTATAAGTACACGAGGAGATTAGCTGGGTTTTCTTGCGGCAAATACATTTGCTGGAAAACTAATATGCCAGTTTTTTATATGGCAAAGAAAAATTAGTAATATTTGTTCCTGTATATGACCATATGGCACGTCACATGTATGAGACATGTGCGATGTAGAACATCTCCCCTTGTTCCATGCGTGTTATCTCCCCCATGTTCCGTGCGTGCCTTGTTCTGTGCATGCGCGTTAAGAACAAGTTTTAGCGAAAAGGAAACAATATATTTGTTGTATTATCCACACAAATAATTGTATTTATCATGGAAAATTGTCAAAAAAATTGCTCGTAGCTTAAAACCCAAGTAATTAAAATGTTGCACATTTGTTTGTTTCACACGAACTAGCATATCGAAGGATTGCTTCAGCATGTAGCCATGTACATACGTGAAAATATTTTTCCCTACATATGCTCGTACTACTTAACAGGTGGGGTTTTGTCACACATGCTGGTATTGATGGATACAGTAGGAAAATTATGTTCATCAAGTGTAGCACCAACAACAGGGCTGGAACTGTTCTTGGGTTATTTTTGGAGGCCGTTGAGGTTTTCGGTTTGGCTTCTCGCGTTCGTGCTGATCAAGAAGGCGAGAATGTGGATGTAGCCAGGTTCATGTTCAACCACCCATTAAGAGGGCATGACAGAGGGAGCTTTATAGCAGGGAAAAGTTGCCACAATCAGCGTATTGAACGATTGTGGTGTGATATCTATGTTGCTGTTATACATATCTATCATGACGCCTTTACCTACTTAGAGAATCATGGTTTGCTTGAGATTGATAATGAAATACACCTCTTTTGTCTGCATTATGTCTTTGTCCCACGCATCAACCAACATCTCACAACATTTCAAGATGTCTGGGATTGTCATCCACTCTCAACAGAAAACTACAAATCACCTAACCAGCTTTAGATTGAAGGTCTCATTGGTAGTGATATTCCATTTTGTGGACAAGATGTAGCTTTGACCACTCAGGTTTGTATGTTTAAAACCCTTTCTCTCCCAGTGTAGCCAAATGGCAACATTAGGTTAAATTCAGTGCATTTTACATAAAGTATCACCTGGTGGAAAAATCGGGCTGGGGCAGCAGTCCTTGACGCGGGTAGAATATATCATTGCATCCAGTTCCGCTGAGCTTTTAAAATTTCCGGTCGCGAGGGCAAGAATCAACATAGCATATTGTAATGTGAACCACATGGTAAATCACCGATATTGTGAAGGTAAGTTTGACTCTATTGTGTATTTATGTCATAAATAATATGTATTTTTTTAAAAAGTAGGTGTATTTGAGTACCGCGTTGTGTGTTTCTTGTTTGTTTGGTGATAAATTGATGCGGATTTTTGAGTATATAAATCGATGTTGCCATATGGCAACATTGGGTAATTGTTAGTATTGTGATTCCACTTTTCTATAGTTGTGTGATGAAATGCTTCAATGAAAAATATTTATTTAATGTATTTACAGGAAAATATGGATGCAAGTGAAGCATTAGAATTAATTTTACTCTCTGGAGATTGTTCTGATGACCTAGATGTTTTTCAAAGTGATCAAGATGACTTGTATATTCCTGAGAGTGATATGATAGAAGTTCATGAAGCCACCTCTTCTGATGATGAGAGTGATGATAATATTCCTCTGAGTGAATTGGCAGAAGAACTTGGAGAAGAAGCAAGCTGTTCAAATGACAAAGGAAACAAAAAGCTCTCAAAAGCAGAACAACTGCAAAAAAGTACAAGTGGAAAAAATCTAATGTAACTATACCAGAGAACACATTTGACAGGGTTTTTTCTGACCCACCTGATGAGGTATATTCAGCATTAACTTATTTTAAACATTTTATTGATGATGATTGCATCAGACATTGCACTCAGCAAACAAATATATATGTAATGCAGAAGGATGGTAAAGAATGTGGTATAACTGCTGATGAAATAGAAAAGTTTATCAGTATTTTGTTATATATGGGCCTATTCTCATGTCCGTCATATCGGATGTACTGGGAGAATAATTCAAGATTCAGTCCAGTTGCTGACACTTTGCCAAGACACCGTTTCGAAACAATGCTACGTTATTTGCATTTCAATGACAATAATGAAATGCCTGCTAGAGATGATCCAAATTATGATCCATTGTTCAAAATACAACCACTTTTGTGCAGCTTGAGAAAGAACATGATGAAAACTGAACCAGAGGAACGCTACAGCATTGATGAACAGATCATTCCCTTCAAAGGTCGTTCACACCTGAAGCAGTACAATAAGAAAAAGCCACATAAGTGGGGATTCAAGGTCCTTACTAGAGCTGGTGTATCAGGCATTATGTATGATTTTGAAATATACACTGGTAAGGACATGAAGTTGGAAGGAGACCTTGGTACTTCGGGAAATATAGTTCTTAGACTCACTAAAGATATAGAAGGAAACAGAGACCACAAAGTCTACTTTGACAATTGGTTTTCTTCTGTGGAGTTGGTGAAAACCTTGAAAGATCGTGGAATTCGAGCTGTTGGAACGATCAGAAAGAATCGTTTCGCTGGATGCAAACTTGCATCAGACAAGGAGATGAAAAAGAGCGGTAGAGGAAGTTATGACTGGAAGACAAGCAAAGATGGAATCAGCATTGTAAAGTGGTATGACAACAAGCCTGTCCATCTTATTTCCTTCCACAGTGCTATAGAGCCACTAGGTTCATGCAAGAGGTGGAGTACCACCGAAAAGAAGAAAGTTGATGTTGTTCGACCGTATGTTGTTGAAGAATACAACACCCATATAAGAGGTGTGGATGCAGCTGACATACTGATGGAACTTTATCGAATTGATTTACATTCCAAGAAATGGTACATGCGAATTGTGCTGTACTGCATTAGTGTTGCTGTTGTCAATGGATGGAATTTATATCATCGCCATGCTAACCAGTTGAAGGTCAACTCCAAATCAGTCATTCGTTTGAAAGATTTCCAAGCCCAAATTGCCTATGCTTTGGCAATGAAGGGTAAGCAAGCACAGAAAAAGAGAGGCAGGCCATCTAATTCCCCTCAGCCAACCACGAAAAAGCAACGTAAACCAGCTGGCCCCACAACGACAGATGATGTTCGCCATGACAACTTTGCCCATTGGCCAACTCCAGTAGAGAAGAAAATGAGATGCAAAAACTGCATTTATCACTTTTCTAGGATGAAATGCAGTAAATGTGATGTGGCATTATGCTTGAACAACAGCAACAATTGCTTTTTAGATTATCACACCCAGTGACATATCAGTAGAAATGTACAGTGCTAATTTTTATGACTAGAACAGTAGGTTATGGGTTATTAGAAAAAAGTCTCAGTTGTTACTGCATATTTTTATGCAATAATGTATTAATATAACTTCCATATAAAAGGCTGTCTAAAAATAGAAATTCCTAAAATATGTATTTTGTTTTGTTTTTTTCCCAATGTTGCCATATGGCAATGTTGCACTATATCTATGCAAACACACTATTACATTAAAAAATTGGCTGGGGCTGCTCTTTTTAATTAAATTTAACTATATTAAATTTCAAAAAAATTTTTTACTCAGTAACATTAATTTGGGAATGAAAGGTACAGCTACTGTAATTCAGAAAACATTGCCTTCAAAAATCTAAAATCTGAATTACCAAATCCAAAATACAAGACATGATATATGTTCAGGAATGGATTTACTGGGGGGGGGGGTGCAGGGGCCTAGCCCTGGCCAGATGGGGTGCAGGGGGGGGTGCTATTTTCATGATAAAGCAGAAAAATCACTATTTCATCACTACTACTAATTATTATTTCGTTACTGCTAATTGCTTTAGGCTATTTTGCTGTATAATCATGCATTTATTATGAAAAATTACACCTATATTTTGAAGGGTTGGTGACACACATGACTAAGACTAGCATAACTTAAGTACTCGATGAGTACCCCCCCCCCCACCAGAGCTGGCAGCGCACATCCCCCCCCCTACCAGATCATGCTGGATCCATCCCTGTATATGTTCTAATAATAACACAAGGTTTAGAGGCAAACATTACTATCACTAGCCAAATAATGTTAACCAGAAATAATCATCAAGTCAACCCATGATGAATTATGTAATTTAGATTTTTAGATTTTTGAAGGACAACCTTTTTTAAATTATCTGTATAAGGTGAATATTTGATGGGTGAACATTTTTTATACATATGCCGAAATCATATAAAAATTAAATCTTCCAATTCAACATTAAATGTACATTTCCCCTCAACTAGCTTTAAATCTGTTGAATTTAGTAATGACTCAAAGTAGAAAACACATATATCCTGGCTTCACTTTCTGCTATATTTGCTATAATCTCAATTTATTTCAGTTTCCGCTACGTTGGCATATATTTCGCTCCTAATTCTTTTCCCTAAAATTATTCGCCCCAAAGTCGCCGTAGCAAACTTTCGCTCGAAGCTGTGCAGTACCTAGAAGCTGAAGTGATTATGAAAATTTTACAGTTGATCTAGGCCGTTTGCCGTAGTTCAAAAATGTGGCTAGAAAACAAATTTCATTAAGCATGTCGTAGAACTGAGGTAACTTTGCAGAACATAACTTTTTCAAACACGGGGAGTTCGAATCTGAAAAGTTCCCGCTCCTCTGACCCGCAGTTTTTTCATAAAATCCATTTTAATTCTCACTCTTTCGACACGCTTCAAATAATCTCCCGCCATTTTGAATTCTTCAATATTCCGTTTGCAATCGCTCAGAATGGTGATTATTCCGTCCCAGATCCCTCAACTCGCGGTAAATTGTCATTCTAACCGATGAAATTGCCAAAATCATTAATTTTGTAAACACATGGCTCCTTACAAAGCTGCTAGTCATGTTTGTGTGTGTGAACTGTGAAGTCCATTTCCACAGCAAATGCAGAAATAAAAGAGCTACCAAAAGGGATATATTAGCAAACATTATTGAGACATAAGAAAACAGTGCTTAAACTTATTTTTATCATATAGAACACTCACAGAAGTCGACGATTCAGGTAATATAAGTAAACTTGAGAGACCTAAAACCACCCTTGCCAATGCTGGTCGAAATCGTTTGTCAGAGGAAAGCATCGAACAACCAGAAAAGTGTAACTAATAATAAGTTATCAGCAATGTTGTGCTCAAGAGCCAAGTATAATTCCAGCAAAAATGTTGCCTTTGACCAAAAATAAGTAAAATCAATAATAGTCCACCTTCATCATGCATTCATTAATAGTACATAACCTCCTAGGATAAATAATTAGTTAACAATTTTAAAGTATCAGAGACTTTTGCAAGAATTGTTTTCAAGTATTCATTAAAGTTTAACGCTTGAAACTTCTGTTTTTAATGTTTTGTTCCTCACTTTCCAATAATATTATTAGAACTACAAATAAAATATATATTGTCTTTAATATTAATGTGTCCACTTCCTTTAGCACACAAGAAACATGAGGTCTGAAATACCAACAGTAACATGCACTAAAACACTTATCAACCTAAGTTGAAAATAAACCAATAGAACAATCTTCACTAAAGGGGGTTTTCAACCAAACCTCCATAAAAGAGACACAATTTATAGCTCATCAAGTGACCATTAATTTCACTAAGAGGCTGCTCAATATATATAAACAATGCCTGTTCAATATATATAAACAAGGTGACAAAATAGTGCACCAAATATTGTTTTTACAATGGAGTGTTATTGCAGTAGTTGCGATATCACTGGTGGGGTAATACCCCCCAGTTACAAGTTGCAAGAGGGGTATCTCTCAAACCAATGGCTAATTAAATTTTCCTGAAAGGTATCTAGAAGTGTGAGGTGTTTCCAACCTATGTGTTACATTAGAACCACATATACAATTGACCCTAATAACAACTGATTTTAAAGGGAATTGTTGGTATCCCTTGTGTGCATTTTCTTCTACTCTTGGCCGGCGAAGTGAAAGCCCTAGCAGGAGTCTTGTTCCTGTTTATCAAAATAATCAAGTTTTTTTGCATCAGAAAAAAACAGTAGCAGCTCTACAGTTCTATGCTGGCTATGAAAAGCATGCTATTGTTATACTTTTATCATTATGTTATACCCAAAATCAGAAATCGCTTTTAATAGTTACTGTTTGAGATACTATGTTGCATTGTGACAACTTCCATTCAAGGTAACCCAGATTGAAAAAAAGCCAGATGGAACTGTCATATCTCACATATATGTCTAAAGCCCAAGGTCTTTTTCAGATTGAGCAAATTTTGGGAAAAGATGGATAAGGACAATTAATCCATTACCTTTTCAGAACTGGAAGTAGAATGGTGTGCAGTTTGGGTGATCGACTTTCCCTGAATTTAGATTATCTTCTATTTGCCCATTGCTTTCCTATTACAAACGTTTTCGTCCAGCATTGCCAAGGATGGTTTTAGCTCTCTCATTAAAGGTTACTTGTATTATAGTAAACTTGTCTGAATAGTAGACGTCTGCGAGTTCTGTTTATGATAAAGACGTATGTAAGCACTGCTGTATTATGTCTTAAAATTTTTTGCTAATATCCCTTCTAATTTCTTCATCTTTGCCGTGGAAATGGACTTCACATATACAAACATGAGTTAAAAAATTAATGATTTTAGCAATTCCATCGTTTAGGATGACAATTTACCGCGAGTTGAGGGATCTGGGACGGAATAATCACCATTCTGAGCGATTGCAAACGGAATATTGAAGAATTCAAAATGGCGGGAGATTATTTGAAGCGTGTCGAAAGAGTGAGAATTAAAATGGATTTTATGAAAAAACTGCGGGTCGGAGGAGCGGGAACTTTTCAGATTCGAACTCCCCGTGTTTGAAAAAGTTATGTTCTGTCAAGTTTCCTCAGTTCTACGACATGCTTAATGAAAGTGCACGTTATCGGGTCACGGCAAACGGCCTTTTTGTCCACTGTATAGGTAGAGATAGATTCCTAGGGAATTGACTTAGAGGGACCAGTGCCATATCCAACAAACGATGCAGTAGATATTCCAGAGATTCCTTGCCCTTTGTCAGAAAATGAAATGGCCACATTACATGAACTTTTCAATCCACTTGCGCCAAGTGATTGTTTTGGGATGGATATATATATTGCATTGGCAGCACACGTTAACAATGTGACCCTGTAATTACGATGAGCACACTGTGCTTGCGATTGTGATCTACATTACACAAGGCAACTTTTTTAAAACGCGTCTTTATTAAGTTTTGATAAATAAATGTATACAAACATTTTGTACATAAATGTATACAACAACATGTATAAATGGAACTACTTTACAAACTCGGTAAAAACTGGGTCTGGACCCAGTAAAAGTTTAAGGTGGAATGCCCTTTGATCAGCCAGAAATAACATTTCAAGAACCAGTCAAGAGGTCTTTTTTTCAACAAATTTTGATGAGCTAGCCGAAATACAAAATCGTTTGATCAACACTTTGTAATAACATAATATAGTCATGTATAGGAAGCCCAAAGTGCAGGGTCACACGGTAGTATTAGTCTATAATTTACATAAGGTGAAGTATTGCTGCATTTAATACCAAAAAATAAACATAATCTTGGTTAATCGCTGCTAAAAGCGACAACAAAGCATCTCAATAGCAGCGCGTGTTAGCTTACTGTTTGCAAGGCAATGGGGATACACGAAGTTTCGTGAAATTGTTTGTTTCAATGAATGTTGTTCAAATTTATTGCAACTATCCTGTAGAGCTATTATTTTGCCGTTTAATTAATGCTCAATTTTGGATGTCTACAGCGGCGGTTGGCGTCCAAAACTATAGTCCAAACTACCGTGCGATGCCGCGACTTTAGGCTGCCTATAATTACATTGGCCAACAATGCTCCTTATTTTGATGTTTAATAAATAAACCTAAAGTTGAAAGGTATTCCACTTTTAAAAAATTTCATGATAAGTGTCAAAACTATGTAAAACATTATCTTAATGGACTGTGTACTAATCTAGGCCCTCGCAGTTCCAATATTCAATTTGAATAAAACAATTTTAACTTCAAATCCCAAACAAAACCTTTTAACAAGTTGTTTTTGCTAATGAACTATCATGTCATTGAATTATTTCCCATTAAATGCATCCATATTCCTGACTATCATAAATGTCATCTGCAAAGTTTGAGATAAAGACTGAAGAGTCTACAGCAAAATAGCGATCATTCACTGGTATAGATAGCTGTAATGCACAGTTGTTTGCCTTGATGCGTTGGCCTTTCTCAGCATTGTGAATAAATGAAATGCTTCCATTTAAATCAGATATGGGTACATGACTTGCTCCTGACATGAACCGTAGCACATCATGTAGGCTTAAGGTTTGCTGATGCTCTTCAAGGTCATCATGTTCTAGTGATGATATATCAATAAATGTTCTTTGAACATTACCACGTGCACATTGCTTCAAGAACTGATAAAAGTTAAAAATAATGGTTTCTTCGGACGCCCGTTTTGAAGAACCCTTAATAGCGAAGCTTGGAACGAATACCTTCTTGATGTCGTCCATGGTTACTTCTGTATATACAAAATACTTTATAGCATCCCTTGGAAATTTCTTCAGTGCATCTAATACTCCAAACAGTGACAAACCTTCCTGAAAACTGAAGATTTCCTCCGCCACAGAGCTGATCATTATATGCTTGTTCGCGGTCCGGATAAGGTACTCTTTTTGCTCAATAGGGACTTTTGCCTTATTAATGCCCATATCAAACCATTCGTCAAATTGATTGATAACTTCATCCCAAGCTACGGGTGTTTCACAAGACAACAAAGTGTTCAGTTTTGCTTTAACCGTCACCTCATCGACAGGTAATTCATTAATAAGAGAACTCAGACCATCCTTGCATTCTGTACCAAGGATATAATTGGCAACAGTTGAGCTGAAAAAATGCAGTAGACTAGCATTGTTCAGGAAGGCCAAAGCTACAAGCTGACCGAATATTTTATACTCATGGTCCAGAAGTGCAGACTGATCATGAGTAAAGGTCAAATTTGGCATTGACCCTTTTGTGAGCTTTCCATTGATGACATCTTTGTACAGAAGAGAGAACATTTCTCGGGTTGGGCCACCAGTGTCTGCAGCACATTCACCAATGAATTCCACAGATATCTTGTATGTGCTTAAGTCACTGACTTTTACTTCTTGTACAACATTATTCCAAACTTTGAATCGTTGAATCAAAAAAGTGTTGTGATCTGCTTTTTTAAGGTCAATAGAAACTTTTATGTTGTCAAGAGCTTCTTGCAGTGTTGTTGGCAGTATTTGGGTGGTTGCAGGAGATGAGAGAGTTATAACGTCATCATCTTCCATTTGCAGCTTTTCTGCTAAAATGCGATCACTCTCAATTTGATCAGATCCTACTAAGTTTAAAAGTAAATAAGTAAGATTGACTCATTGAGTCTTTGAGTTCACAGTATCACAGCAAAGGTCCAACAAAATATTTTGGTACTTTTTTTAGTAATTTGTATGTCGCACTAAGCTACTTGACAGATTGTGGGGGTCCTAAGTGATGTACGAAATTAAAAAAAAATATTTACCAGGTGAATCTTCATGGGTTGATAATGTGGGTGTACTATCTGTAGTCTATAATGAATTCAAAAGAAAATGATAATTGTAATAATTGAAATTAATTGATTCCATAGGCTGACAGTTATATCATAACTTGATCAAGGTTATTACAATTGATGCATTTACAAACCTGATAATCATGATCTTGAAAGAAATCTAGTCTAACACAATCTCCACACATGTCACATGTTACAGTTGGCATACAGCTCTCCTTTGCCTTTAAAATTAAAAATGTAAGATAAGTAAATGAGATCATACACAAGTGCAAAACTATGTATTTAGGCATACATGCATGTACTGGTATGCGTGCACAGAACCATTATCATGCAATTATTTGAAGTCGTAAGTCAGTTAATTTTGCTGGTTTTACATTGATCATTACTATATGCACTCCTTCTCTCTCTCTTTTCTCTCTCTCTGCACAAAGGCTAGAAATTTAACTGTACTAGAGTGCCAAGGTTGTATATTTTAGTATAGTGAATATTATAAAGGACTGACAAATAATTAAGAAATTGTGGAAGACGTTTAGTTTCAATTGGTACCTTGTAGTCTTCACTAGCATCACTCTTTGGAAGTTGCTGGAATGGAACAATATACAGGCATGCTCCACCAACTGCCATGTCATCACTAAGCCATTTAGTTGTGTATCCTTGTGGCCCTATTGGAACTTTATGTAGTTGTCTCTTTCCACTTCCGCCACCAATAGTTCGAAAAAGTTGAAATTTGCCTCCAACCATTTTCAGTCTTGGAAAAATTTTCTCCAGCTCTGTTTTAACATGCTCATGATTGCCATCCTTATCCAAAGGAAGATGCTTCTTTCCAAGCCCCTCACACGACAGTCTGTAATTTTCGCTGGCATTTGGTGACAGTTCACTGTTATTGTCAAGACAACAAAAGGTAGTAGTGAACGTATTTCGAATGACAAATGGTGTTGATGGTGTTGACCCAAACTTTCTTCGTTTAGTAATAGGCCTTCCTTCTGCTGGTCTTGATAAGGCAGGAAATGCACGTCTTAGCAAAGAAGCAGTACAAAAATTAATCTAATTTACCAATGTAAGGATGAACTTCAACTAGGGGTGCACCAGATTTCCAGGAGTTTTCTAAGTCAAGTGTACAGCCATATTTTTTTCTAAACCCAGTCAGACTTGCCAGATTTAATGACCAACAAACTTCTCGTCATTAGCATGAACACTCACAGGTTATAATCAAAATCACAAACTCACGACATGAAATGCATAATGGTACACAAAACCTCTCCTAGTTTGTTTTGGTTTTGAAAGAATATGGCACAATTTTGAAAGTTGCCCCAACTTATTTTAAATTGCCTA
Organism: Muricea muricata; assembly: GCA_963855995.1. Taxonomy (NCBI): domain Eukaryota; kingdom Metazoa; phylum Cnidaria; class Anthozoa; order Malacalcyonacea; family Plexauridae; genus Muricea; species Muricea muricata. Next base: position 57,382,337 of record OY979716.1, read on the forward strand.
AATTTATAACTTTTTACACAAATCCAGCAAAAATTTTTGTCCGAATCCACTGCTAGAACATCTGCATGCTCATGACCATAATTACATTTTTTATTGTCCTTGCCTAGCCAAACTGTAGATTATGGGAGTTTTCAACAAGATCTTAGATGCAGAAGATTGAAAAATTGCAAAATTTACAAGTGCAGATGGGCAAAACAGAAATGAATAGGTCTTAGGGCTAGGGAAAAAATCATAGAAGGGTGAAAAAGAAGGGAATGTAAAGAGAAGGGAAGGGGAAAACTTGATTCACAATTAAATTCCCAAACAAATTAAGGAGAGGGAAAGGAAAGGGAACAGAAGGAAACCTTACATTGAGCTTCTATGGCTTAATTTAAAATTTTTAAAATACATGTAATTACTGTCGATATTCGTTCATATAATTCATATTCGATATTCATGTAATCCTGTTGGTATTTTGGTAAGTGAACATACCAGTATAATGCGAGATGAGTATTATATATGGGGAAGAAAATCAAATTTGAAAAGGAGGGGGGAATAGAATCAAAGGTCGTTGAAGAATATACACCCCTGCTAAGTGCACATCCTGAGTTAAGGCCTGTTTATACAGGGTGTATAAAAAAAGGTAATCGAACTTTGGAGTGCTCTATCGCGTTCATTATTTAATCTACAGAATTCATTCTTTCGCAGTTGGAACGACCAGACTCTTAGCTTTCGATTGACATCATTTTCTGAACGAAAAATGAGCAAATATGAATCAAATGAAAATAACCAGTCGAAATCGCATATTTTCACCTTTGAACAAAAGAAAATTCCATTAATCATTTACCTGTAACGAGAAACAATAGTAGCCTATCGGGCCTTAATCTCTTGAAACAATTACCGTTGCTAATAAGATGCATTAATTTTACTAAGCTAAAATTTGTAAATTTTAATTCCAAATGGGATTAAATTTCTACAGGTTTTCACTAAATTCCCAACGGTGAAAAAATGCGACTTCGACCGGCAATTTTTATCTGATTCGTATTTGATCAATTTCGCTTCAAATTTTACAATAACAGTGGCATTCAAAAGCTAAAAGCCAGGTCTTTCAAACTGTGAAAGAATTATATCTGTACGTAAAATATTAAGCGCTCTACAACACTCCAAAGTATGATTACCTTTTTTTGATACACCCTGTATGACCCTGCCAAGAGGGATGGGATGTTTTTATAACTCTGAAGGTGGGATGGCATGTTTATATGGACTAAAAATTGCCAGTTTAAAGAAAAAAGGCAATTGCATATGCTCAAAATTCATCTGGGCTATATACTAGACATTTTAAATCTCGTTTATGCACCTGTCAATGTTAATTCCTATGGGGAAGAGAGAGATAGGCAACCCTTTGGGATTTGACATCACATATGCTCCCATCCATGGGTGACATCAGCTCAATAACAATTGACAGCGGTTACGAGTTATTCAATTATCAGTTTAATGCATGTTTTCCTGCTTTATGGAAGAGCTTTTTTCTTATTTGACAGTCACTGTCAACCAAAAGGTGGAAAATTTGACATCACTAATAAAAAAATGTCAAATTCCCATGGGGTTGTCTCCCACCCAGAGGCCCAAAATCAACAGAAGCATTAGACAAGATCCCAAAGTGGGATCATATAAACAATCAATAGAATTCATGCTGTACAAGGTGTTCAAAAAAAGTTCATTCAAGTTTAAATTTTGAAAAGAATATTCAGCAGTAAAAGTAGTGTTTATTCTCGTTTAAAAGTGTATTCTTTCAGCTTTGCATAGATTGTCTATGAAATTTGAGCGAGCAAGTCACAAGTTATGGTACATTAACCGATCGTGATTGGAAGTTTCTAAAATTGAGATAGGGCTTTAATTAGATCACATTTTCACAATCTGTATTCAAAGTGTCTTTTTCATATCTGGAAGCTGAACATTTACATTTTTTTATTATTTTTTGTGGTTTGTTGATCTTCTGTAATAAAATTGTGTTTGGGGCAACATGCAGTAAATTTTGTCTTTAAGACAGCTCAAGTACTCATAGGAATACCTTGTTCAAAAGGCAAATTAACAAGCCATAAAACAAAAAAATAGTCACTTTATATGATCTAAAATCATATAAACAGGCCCTCAATCAATGTGCCAAACATGTTAAAAGCAATAAAAATTAGACCTTCAGGGGCAGATTGGAGTGCAAAATTTGTAAAGATTAGATCCCATGTGCACTATTTTTTAGCCTCAAGGGCATTCCATGATTCCCAGGAATTTCTACAGAATGTGTATTAAAATAAAAATATTTGTGTACATTTGAATATTACACAGTACACATCACACTCCTAGCCAATCCCCCCCCCCCCCCCCCCGGTAGTGGCAGATGTCTGCACATATCATTATTTATATATATTATTTCAAGCCATGGGAACATATGGTAGTATATTAAGATACTCACCTGAAATTACTTACACCTCGGGAAGCAAAGCTGTTATTCGACGAAGATGTTGAAGATGGATCGCTAGACCTCGAAGTCGATTGACTACATTCTCCTGACGACTGCCGTTGTTGTGTAAAGGTCGAACTACACGTACCAGAACCTCCATCTTGTCTTTGAATACAACCCTTGTCAGGTTCATCAATCGTTTTAAGAATATCTTGCAGTTGCTTCTTAAGACTGTTTAACTTTTCTGAGTTACCTTTGCTCATTTTAAATTTAAATTTCAACACCAATGGGAAAAAATGCCATAACAAAATGCCAAAATGCAAATGCTGGCATGCTGCATGGCCACATGGGCAGAAATGTGGTCTGCGGAGCAATAGCGATTATCGTTAATGGTAATACTTGGTGTAATAATAGTGTGATCACAAAAATCGCTGTGCCTGTCCTGTCTATGCTGTGCCTGTCCCGTCTATGTTGTGCCTGTCCTGTTTGTCCTGTACCTGTGCTGTGCCTGTCGTGCCTGTGCTGTGCCTGTGCTGTACCTGTGCTGTGCCTGCGCTGTACCTGTGCCGTGCATGTCCTGTCTGTGCTTTTACCTGCCTTGAGTACGCTAGCCTGTCCTGTATACGTTGTGATGTAGTCTTGTGTGCCTGCTCCTTCTTAACATCTTATTTTGACCCTGATGCCCCTTTATAGACTGCTGCCTTGTAGTTGTCTGCCGTGAGGGCAAACCTTTGTATGGTTGAGCGCGCAGGTTCTAACAGTAGTCCTCGTAAGTATGAAAATTTGTCCACTTCACTCAAATTGGCGTTGTCATGTATGGCGCTCGAGAAGCCATCCCAGAACTCCTGCCATTCGTGTACTTTTCCCGAGAACTTCGGCACTTCGAGTCCAGGCAATCTTATTTGCTTGGTTATTGGCAGTGCCCCACTCAAATTACTGCTGGAACCTGGTTGGGTCGACGATGTGGTAGCAACGGAATGTTCCTTATTTAAATTCTTACTTAATAAAATGTCATTAATCTTCAAAATAAGTGTTTGTACCTCTGATTTTATGGTCTCCGACTCTTCTATCTCCTGCATAATGTCTGCTTTCAGATCTTTCTCGTCTTCGCTTAGTATATTTATTATCTCGTCGTCAAGCTCTTTTAGCGTTTTTAGCTTCCCCGTCAACGTGATCTTTTTTTCTTTTAAGACGAGCCTTTCTTCTTTGTTCTGCACGTATGATTCTACTAACTTGTTAGTTGTTCCGATAAGCTTTTTCACATAGCTTCAGTGTCCTCCGTGTACTTTTCGTTTCTTCGCCAACTCTGCCATCTTGTTATTTCTTCTCTATCCAGCTATCGATGGACCAGGTTTCGCAAACTTTACCCACAGTCGCGATCAAGGAAGTTTGCACACGCTGGTTCTACAATCAAGGGGCTGTATCTTTTGGTTTTTCGATCTTTTGTTTCAATATAATGCGTAATTGCGTTAAAGTAACAATCTTTGGCAGTCAAGCTTTCATTCTATCTAGTCTATACTTCAATCTCAATCACATTGTCAAAGTGAATCTCTCCTTTACTTCTAAATGCATCTCTATTTATAACATCATGCCAACGCCTCTAAAGTTATAGCGTTGACAAGTGCATTACAAGTTTCCAATCTTAGCTGCCAAAGCGGCGCAAATGTTTCTTTAGCACGTCCGTTGTTTGTAATTTTTTGGCACAACTTGTGCCCGCATACAACACCTACACCATACAAATATTTCACACTAAAGTTAACATAATTTCCACGACAGTCTGTAACATATACAAATTCAATAATAGGTATTTTGTAAGTTTGAAATTGCACAAATACAAATATTAGATAGCTTTGTAATTTTGCATGTATAATCGACGCTTTAAACAGTCGTGGCTAGTGTAATGCAAAAGTTGAGATTTAAGTTCCATTGCTACTACCGGTACCGTTAAACACGCATAGAAAGACGGTAAGTAGAAATACGCTATAATCTTGCTTACCTCACAGCTGCCTCTTCCCTCCTAACTTCGGCTTCTAACATATCCGATTGGACATCTGATGAAGCAACCAAGCCAGAACTCAAGGAAACTAGCTCTTCCGAGTCGTGGTTAAAAGGATTAATCATGCTTTCGATGGTCGATAATATGTTTTGTACAGACTGCTCATTGGCTTCTTTTTGGGTTCTATCCAAACCTTTTGGAGTTCTTGTGTTAGAACTAATTTTGACCATTTCTTGGTACTTCTGACTAACTGGTGCTCTGTCCGGTTGTGCTAATAACCACCGTTGTACCGCACCTACAATTATAATTTTAAAAATTTCACTGTAACTATCCGGCATACCATAATGTTGAAAAGGTAAATACTAAATTATACTATTGTTGCTTGCTTTATTCCAACTGAACTTATCGTTATCGTAAACTACATATGCAAAAACTGATCCTGGTTAAGCAAAATGCCACGAAGACCACCGGTTGTTTTAGTGTCACGATTCACTGTTTGCTCTATAGCTTGGTTGCAAGCAATCGACGCAAATGAGTGCTGTTCTTGTTGTTGTACTGTCCACTGTCCTTTCACACACATGTTTTTGTAGCAAGAAGAGTGTGAATCCTACAGGGCCTTCATTTCTAGCCAGTAAACAGGCAGATATCTGAAAAATAACCCTTTGTTTTGACATATACAAGAAGAATGGTTTTAGATCAGTCCCAAATTATTCCACAGCTCTTATTTTATTTTTTGACTAAGACATTCTAAGTGAACGTGCCTTAGAAAATCACCTGCAATTTTAACACATTGTACCCAAAACATTAATTATAAGTCTCTTATACATACCTTGCGTAGTTTACCCTATCATACGTGAAGAACCACAGGATCATAAGTCAGACAGCATCCAAATGAAGTAGCCCATCAGACGTGCATGTCGCTCGAAGAAACAACAGTAGACTTCCTACCATGGAAAGGTAAGAGCTCCACAAAGCAAAGGTTGGTCGATTCTTGTTCTCATGGGTTATAAATAGATCATATTTTAAGGAGAGTTCATTCATGTATTCTGAACTTAAGACGTCAGCAAAATCAGTTTTTTAGTCTTGTAACCTCTGGATCTTTGATCTTACGCACTCCTCGTCTTCTTTCGAAAGGAAATCCATGAAAGCTTTAAACCTCAACCTTTCTAAAGCCTCATACACAAGTTTGTGTGCCCTCATTGCTCAGTTATAATGCTTCCCACTAAGCACACCATTTATTGAGCCAACAACCAATTCCTGCATCAACTATGATATCTTGTAATCCAGCAACCCCAAACTGTTTCCCTAGAATTCCCAAATAGGACGTCATGGTATGAAACTCACCTAATCTTATTACCAGCTTCTTCATTAATTCTGGATCTTTCCACCTGATTATCTGAGCTTTCGCATAAATGGCTTGGTCAAAGACCACAACCATCAATTCTAGTTCCAATTGATTTGCCAGTTTCACACTATTGGTAAGGATGGTGTTCACGGTTGAATAGTCTGTCGGAGATGCTTCGATTACTGGCAAGTAATGGATAGCAGACTTTTGTAGAATGGAATGATCCTGAAGCAGTTGATTATACCCTGTCCAACCAGGCAAAAGATAGGTGGGTTGATATAAGTACTTCATGAGTATAAATCCGAAATCTTTCCTTTGATCAGCAACAATTCGTTCAGTCCTTGTAGAGGTACCAGCACACATGCTTGGTGATACAACTTTATGACCCTCTCGGAATGTAAGTCGGTGAGGATGAATAGGTGTGGACTCTACATGAAGCTTTCTCTGTGACTTTTTCAGACTTAAAGAACATGCTTGCTGGTCAAATTCGGAGACAGAAGGTTGTACTGGTATACCATTGGTGTGATGTGCCACGTTCAGACACGGTTTCTTCATCCAAGTCAATGTTATCCCACACCGCAACAGTAAATACTTTTGGGCAAAATCCCTTGGGAGCTGTCTTGTTTGTCTCTATTCTCTGTGTTGCTAAACTAGTTTCATATCGTACTACCGTGTCGTAGGATGCACAGTGTCCAAACTTGTGCGAAAGGTTAGAAACTGTTGTTGATCTGGTCAAGTGTCACAAGGTTAGACCAAGAGCAAGAGATTTTGGTGTTTGTATGCATCCATTTGAAGAAAGGTAAATAGTATCCATACAAATAGACAAAAGTTTAACTTTTTCTTCATCAGTTACTTCTACAAAGGTGTCAGAGGGTGGGACTTCTTCTGTAGCACTAGTTATCAAGGCTAAGAGATTGAACAGTTCTACAGGGACAAGTTTCATACATTCATCTTGGTTGATTGTTTCTGAAGTGGGTGGCTAATTAATATTCCATTTGGACTGATCTGCTATGATTTTCTTTTACAGCCAGACCAGTATGGTAGAGCTCTCTGTTTGTCATATCACTTGTCTGCATGGATGAACCACACAGGCTAATGTCACATAGGCTAGGTTCTGAATCTTCGTAGCTGGATGAACGACTGTCACAATGGATTATGTCAGTGCTGGCTAATTCAGTATTATCTTGACAACTAAAGTTAGATATACATTAAATATATATGCATTGTATCAAAGGTTAGAACACAAAATTTGTTGTAGAGACAAAAGTGAGCTAATATTGGTTAGGAATCTAAACAAATATAATTTCTAAGTACCTGTCTGGCTCTTGTATGTAAGTTCCTCCTTTGCAGTTTTTCTTGAAACAGCTTCTGTGGTATTTCACTTCTATAGCCACACAATCCTTGTCACGGATATGCATCAAATGTTTTCATCCTGCTTTTGTTTAGCTGCACAGAGAAGTTTTCCTATAAACAACATTTTTACAATAAACAGGCAATTAATTTGGTAAATGCTACTGCATATAATAATAATAATAATAATAACGAATTTATTGCAGCATTCCATTTTACATGGCTCTTCATCTACAATACTAAAAGCTATAATTACTAAAGCTATTTACAATATGTAATATTTAATTATATAAATATAATATTAAGATTAAAAATGAGGTTTATAACTTTCCCAGTCTTTCTTTGCCCGTTCAAAAAGTAATATTTTGGTCTCATTACGAAAGGTTCTAAAATTTTTCTCCGCCCTAAGAGCGTGTGGCAGATTGTTAAAACATTTAGCTGCAGAAAATTGGAAAGTGTCTTTGATAACAGGAGTTTCCAAAAGGTCTTGTGAGCAGGACCGAAGGCCAGATCTTCCAGGGCTGTATCTTTTTAGACTTGCATATTCGGGCCAGCGTTGATCGTTTAGAGCCTTAAACGTTGCTATCAGTAGATGCCAATCTCGTCTTTCCATCATTGGAAGCCAACCCAATTTTAACACGTCTTCTTCTCTGGAGAACTTTCCAGTAATGAAACACACGGCCAAAGATTGTACACGTTGTAGACGTTTCAGAAGCTTTGAAGGAAGGGCGTAATACACCACATCACAGTAGTCAAGTTTTGATAAGGTCAGGCTTTCAACTAGCTGCTTCCGTAGTTGAAAAGGTACCATATTTTGCAATTTGCGTAATATTGCCAGAGAAGCATAACACGAAGAAACAATTTCATTAACGTGTTTTTCCCAGCGAAGTGTGTTACCAAAGTGTACTCCGAGTAATTTATATGTTTCAACCACTTCAAGATTTCTGTTGTTGTTTAAACTAATATTTATAATTCCTGGTGTCCGAAGAGAGTGATAGTTTGCCATTTGAGGAGTTGTTACCAACATAGTTTTGGTTTTATCATTGTTTATGGCAAGTTTAGATCCATCAGACCAGTGCACAAGATTCTTGAGGGAATTGCTAATTTTTGTTACACCGTTTTGAAGGTCTTTTGCTTTGACGCTTTTGTAAATCATTGTATCATCTGCGTACTGATGACAGCTGCATTCTTCTCCCAGATGGTCAGCTAAATCTGCAACATACAGATTAAATAAAACAGGACCCAAAATGGATCCTTGTGGAACACCAAAATTAGTATTCAATTTTTCCGATCTCTTATCATCAATTTGAACATACTGTTGCCTTCCTTTTAAATAGTTCATTATCCAGCGAAGAAATTGCTGAGAAAAACCCATAAGATGTAGCTTCCTTATTATGATGTCAAAATGCACTGTATCAAAGGCTTTACTAAAATCAGCAAAAACCATGATCGTAACTTCTCCTCTATGCATTGCTTTAATTATATCATCCCTAATGCTGATCAACGCAGTTGTTGTTGAGTGCCCCTTGCGAAAGCCAGATACGTGTGAAGGTAATAAGTGTTCCGAATCGATGAACTGTACCATTTGTCTTAAAACAAGTTTCTCATAGATTTTAGACAGGGCAGGTAAAATAGATATTCCGCGCAGATCGTTATTAGTTGTAGGATAATTAGTTTTTGGAATAGGGAAGATACGGGCAATTTTCCACTGCAGAGGAAAATATTCTTTCTCAATACAGCAGTTAATAATGTGGGTTAAGGGAGATGCTATTTCTTCTGCAACTAATTTAATAATGCTATTTCTTTTGCAACTAATTTAATATATACATGTATATGTAGTCCAACCCCGGGCTGGCAAATGATAATATGGCAATTCTCCCAAAAAACCACAAAGACCAATGGAACTGTCATGCTATGTGTGTGATGGAAGAATCGGGGCCAGCAAAACAAAGAAAAATAGAATCATCTCACCCTAGAGGGACAATTATTTTCTGACAATTTACAACAAGTGTTTCATGCCCCTATTTGCCTTGTTCCATATGACAAACCACAATATAACAATATTAAATTTTATGGGAACATCATCTAATATAAATCGCAGTTATTACATCTATCAGCATGGTAAACATCAAGATGAAAACACACTTAATTGTTGATATTCTTATCAATTAAACACCTGTGATATGTATGTTACTGGGTAGTTATTTTTTACACCTCCATAAAAAATTGACTGATGATAAAAATAGTCATTATTATTTTACCTACCAGCTGTTTCAGTTTCTGCCTGCAAAAATTTGTCCCTGACTCGCTTTCCACCCACATTCATCCACTTCAGCGTTTTCTAGCAAATGATGCATACCAATGGGAGAACGTTTGATTTTGTCTTCTCCGAAGAGGAGATGTTGTTGGTTGTCGACCTTAATATCTTTGGTGTATGGTCTTCTTCAATGCTTTCCTTTAGTTTAAATTAACTGGGTTAAAACATATGAGCATAAAATTGCAGTGAATTAAAAAAAATATTGCAAATAATATTACTGCGCGCTTTGCCTTTACATCATTGGTGTATATTTTGTAGCACGATTTGTGATAATAAATCTCGCCAGCCTGTTCGAATCTCATTTGTAAATACTTAGAGTTCGCCAAAGCAACAGTCTTTTCAGGATATTTACACAGCACACTCAACTGCTTTGTATATTCAACAAATGTGTCATATCTTTTCGTTGTGAATGCATAAACTGGTTCATAAATGCAAATTACACTGCATGCTTACAGCCGCCATATTGGCAGCAAAACGTTGCCCAGCAATGAATCGCAAATTGTGATTGGCTGTTGCTCTCATTCCTAGGAATATTGTCACAGCCGATGGAAAATGGCATCCACAATAAAAAAGCTGAATTTGCACTTTTCCTTATATTTTTGAAAGCAATTGTCTAGCTATTGATCAACTTTGATCATGGGGATTTTTTAGAGTAAGTCAAGTAGGTAAACTCGAATCCTGCCATATTGCAGAAAACATGCCACCGTTAAAAAAAATTCTGAATGTTTTCTCAATGCTGCTGATGGCCTATTACTCTTAAATTCGTCTTATGTTGTGACAGTGAAACTAGTTTACGTTCTATTTTGTTATTTGTAAACCTTGTTAATTAAATGTGTTGTTAAACAATTTCACACTGAACAGTAACCCCTTGGAACTTTTAATGTCAATAAATTATGCAAAACTTGGACAAGTCAGAATTTTGACCCTTCTTTTTTGAATTGCTGCAAAAATAACACATTTAAATATTTTGATCTGAAAATTTGGACTCGAGGAGATTGATGTTAAACTTTTGCTGGAGAGTAACAATTTGCAAACTGGCCTAGTGCTCAAATAACTATGCTCTAAATGGGGAGCATTTTTTTTGGAACACCTTGTATATTTTAATTTAACCTTACACTGTGATTTCAACTAGCTAGTCAAAAAGCCTTTTGTGATGATGGTCAGGATGCCAAAAAGGAATTAGCATCAATTAAGGAAGACAAAGAAAAAGTTCAAAAAGGTAGAAAAAAGACTTCAATCTTTCTATGCAGGAGAAAGACAACAGTTGTACCAAAGCAGTAAGCTCTTCAAAAAAGAGGAAAAAGTCAAGAGTACCAGAATTGGAACCAATAAGAGAAACTGTAGACAGTGGTGAAGACATTGAGGTCTTTGTGGGTGACTCAGAGACCCCATGTCTCAAATGAGAACACTCATTCTATGTTGTTTATTCAAAGTGAACATTTATACATGTACATATAGTCAAATTATAAAGAATTTATTTGATTACCTAATTTATGGATCTTTGTTCTTGAGCCCAAGGGATTTGTTACTTGAAATTCATCATGGTACCCATGAATGATCAGAGCATTTTCTACCACTCCAAACAACTGATGGCTTTTGAAATATTCCCCATCACAGGAGTCTCTAATTTTACCATCATTGCTGGTGTGAGAATTGCATGCCTTAAAAATTAATTAGATCATCATGGTTAGGGTGTTAGTTTGTAACCTTTAGTATTACATCTGGGAATCTCATTTTTGCAGATAAAATTGTGCAAAACAGGTGTTAGCTAACCCAAATAAATTACCTCAGGCCCCATGGGGTTCAGGATAGTGGAAGAGCTTTCATGTTAAAATAAAATTGAATTTTTCTGGGCAATACTGTCTGACAATTAACAATTATTGGATGAGTCTGAACATATCAAGAATTATCCAGACCAAACTCAATGTTATCTGCCAAAGCCAAAGTTCGAGGCAGCAAAAGGTTGACGCAGCAAACATTGACCAAGGTCTGCATAATTCTTGATATCATGCAAAAGCCAAATTCAATAGCTGTTTTATTATACAATTATAAATGCAGAAGCTTTTAGAGTTTTATAGGAAATCCATGCGTTCAAAATGACACAGACATTGTAGGTGGGATGACATTGTGATTTTTCTGTAGGTTTTTAGCCAATCACAATTGAGATTGCATCATGATTGTAATAATAAACTATTATTGGATGAGGTTTTTGTGATATGCGGAATTGTCAATGTCGAGGTAAGAGTTATCAGCCGAGCCGAAAGGCAGGGCAGATAACTCTTACCAAGACGTTGATAATTTTGCATATCACAAAAACCGAATCCGATAATTGTTTTATTATACATTGTAAGCGGAGAAAATAAACATGGTAACGAAAGAATAGATTATTTGCAAAATGAAACAGAAAATATCGAAAAAAAATATGTTGTTGCCATGCCAACCATTGATGCCAACGAATACCGCATACTGTAATAATCTGCACCATAGGCTCAACATGCAGATAACTCAGTTATCTGCTAGCAGATAACTGAGTTATCTGCAGATTGCATGATAGTCATATTTATCTGCATACAACTAACCATCACAACACATAAAACAACTCCAATGTATAATAAATATATCTTATTGAATGGTTTGACATATAATCCGGCCAAGTATTTTACGAGTTTTGAACGTATTTGATGCGAGAAACGAGTAAAATGCTCGGCCGGATTATATGTCAAACCATTCAATGGGATTTTTATTATATGACATACCTGAAAAAGAACTTTTCCTTCGTTTTTCGGAGGATTTGCATGTATGTGGCCTTGTAAACGGCAAATTATTTCAAGTGAAATGAGAACAACAATAAAACAAATTGCAAATTGCATACTAAATAAGGAAAAACCGTTTACACTGACATCATCATTCTTTAATCTGATTGGATAAAATATTACAAATACAAAAACCTGTCAATCAAGTTTTACATTTTTCATTTTGCTTCGTCTATACCAGAAAAACCGGTATAGACGAGGGCAAATACTGCTTTTACCGTGTAATCCGCTCTCAGGTTTTTCGTGTTCTCATGACCTTATTTGGTAAAATGGCGTCATTGTCATATAATAATTGGGTTATTAGTGATGAAAATGAATTGTCTGTTACTTTAATCCTTTAATCAAGTTACTCCTTACGACAGCAATGACTATACTAGACTGTTGCTTAACAGTCTGAGAGTAAAGTAACAAACTTGGATGCATTTCACCCCACTGATGGGTTAATAATAGCTGGCCTGGAAAAAAAATTGTTGAAGAAACATACCAGATAAGCACATTAATTTACATCATTAAACTAATTCTGAATAATTAAAGCAAGAGGTACCTCAGTCAAAATATCAGGATGATTTAGGAGAGCTTTTAGTGTTTCCAAGATTGTAATGTATGGAAAGTCTTCTTTCTTTGGCTATCTTTCATTTCATAATAACATTGATGCATACAGATTAATACTTATAGTAAAAATGATCAAGTTACTCATAAAGAAATCATAAACCAGTATGTTAACTTCATGGAGTGTCAGGACTCCTCTTGACAAGTAAAAGTGTCTGGTGTTAGACAGAGTAAAATAGTCTGTTTTTGGACAGAGTAAAATACTAATGTGTAGGGCACATGAGGGTGTATTGCCACTTAAAGTGCACCTAACCCCAATTTTTTTAATGAAACCTGATAGATTGTGATTTTAGAAGATTTTTGGCAAAAAAATTTTTCCAGTTGGATAAATACTCTGGCCGCTAGCCCAGAGAAAGTTCGTCCTATATTTGGTTCACAGCCGCGTCATGTAGGAGATTGGGGAGAGCAATATCTGTGACGTAAATTCTCAGACAGCATCTATGAGTGCATGAGGCTGCTCCTTTTAGTGTTCTGGAACAGGTAGGATTCTGTTCCGGAATTCTGTATAATGGAATGCATGTGATGTTCTGGAACATCAATTTGCTAAATGGATGCGGTTAGCGTGCGCATAAATTAATTTGCCTTTTTTCAATATGGCCGAAAATTTTTTACCGATTTTACTGTTTGATTTCGAAGAAGCTCGAAATGATATTAAAATGACTGACAGTGACAACTTCATTGAAAACATTATTGCTGTCACAACCGCGATGTAAGTATGCTTTATCACCTTTATGCTACAGCGCGTAAGTTTATGGACAACTTTTTCGCCAACTGAAAAAATAAAAATTCGTAAACAGTTTTTCATACAAAAGAAGTTTTAGTTCGAGTAAAGTTAAAGTTAAAAAAATGTTACAGCAATTTCGAGTGATTCGAAATGCTTGACATAAAAAATTGTTTTTGACATTCGTGAATTGAATAAACACATAGTGCAGCATTTTTCCTTAAAATTGAACAGAAACCATGCCTTGTTGTGAAATTAACGACTGCGCTCAAATGTCAAAAACAACCAAAAAGTCATAAACTCATGAAAATATCGAAATTGTTTTACTGCTAATTAGGGTTCGAGAGGACAGACGAAAAATAAGTGGTTATGCGGAGAATACAAACCCATTTTATCTGTTAGATGATTTCCAAAGGTTCTTCAGAATATCTCGGGGTACTTTCGAAATTATTCTAAGAAATGTGGCTCCGGCTTTAACACCAGATGTTCAAAGAGGAAGGCCGTACATAAAACCAGAGAAAAAGTTATTGATCGCTACCTGGTTTATTTCCCACCAAGATACGATACACAGAATTGGAGACCGGTTCAACGTAACTGATTCGTCTGTGATTCGATGTCGGGATCAAATATTTGAGGTGGTTTTGCGCAATTTGAAAAAAAAGTTTATCTACTTGCCTCAAAATGAAAACGCAAAAAACAAAACCATGGATGATTTCCACATGGCGTCACAGTTCCCAAATGTTTTAGGCGCAATTGATGGAACTCACATTCGTATTGTAGCTCCCCACGATCACCCACAAGTATACATCAATCGAAAAAAGTTTCATTCCATCGTTCTTCAAGGTATTTGTGCAAGTAACCTACAATTCTTACATGTTGTTGCCGGTTGGCCTGGGAGCGTACACGACGCTCGAATTTTGAGAAATTGTGATGTGTAGGATATTGGTCCGCAGTGGTGCCAAGATAACCATCTTATCGGTGATGGAGCATATCCATTGAAAAGGTGGTTTCTTAAACCCTTTCAAGATAATGGTCATCTCACGCACGTTCAGTGGCGGTTCAATTATCGCCTGTCTTCAACAAGAGTAGCAATAGAACGAGCATTTGGCCTCTTGAAAGGTCATTTTCGTCGCCTCAAACTCTTAGATACAAAATCTATTAAGACAGCCGTCGACACGATAATTGTTTGCTGTGTTTTCCACAATATGTGCATAATCAACGAAGATGTATTAGAAGAATATATTGTGGATGGTAGGGAAGAGCAATATAATCTAGGGGCAGCAGAAATATTCTATGGTCAGAATGATGAAGACGAAGATGGTGTACAAAAGCAAAATCGAATTGCTAACTTGGTTGTTTAACTTAAAGAATTAGTAAAAAGCAAAGTATATATATGTTTAGCCATCATTTAATGTCAGTATATGTGTGGTAATAATTTTGAAAAATATAGTTGCTTTCCTATTAATAGATAAACATTTAAAGGGCAATAAACAACCTAGCTGAAAATAATTAAAAATTATTTCACTAGAAGGATTGCACTGGAATTTGATTCTTATTAAAAGTTCAAGCCAATATAATACATGTAACCAAATAATATATGCCAATTAATTTGCTCAAATATTGAAATTAAAATCTTTTAACTGTAATATTTGGCCAAATCAGTACTACAAAGTATTACATTATTTGGTTGCAACTTACTTGTATATTGTCTTCATTTCTAGATGCAAACTGATGGATCTTTAAAGAAAATTAGCTTTTTAAACTGTGAAAACCACATATATATTTTGCTATCAAACAGTTAGCATGTGCAGAGAATAAAAAGTAAGAAGTATAACAAACATGGTCTTATACTTAATTACAGAAGTTCTGAGAAATGGGCTATCGCATGAAATATCTGAACCCCTAGGTTGAGGACCTTGGATTTCTTCAGGGATCATACAAACCCCCCAGGTTGAGGACCTCGGATTTCTTTAGAGACCGTAAATAGTTGAGTTAGCAAAATTTTCAACTGGAACTCTTTGGGGTTTGTGACATTTTAAACTGGAATTCTTTGAGGGTTAGCAAATTTTGAACAGGAATTTCTTTGGGGGAAGTGAAATTTTAAGCTGGAATTCTTCAGGGTGAGTGAAATGTCAAATTTTCTTGTGGGGTGTTTGAAAAATCTAGATCCCCAGCCAGGGGGTGGATGGATAAAAGTTCAGTTTCTTCAGCAGTGTTCGAGAACCTTGGTCCTCAAACAGTGGAGGGTTAGATTATTTGTGTCCGAGTTGACGACTCCGGAATTCTTTAGATATCTGACGTTTTAATCGCAGAAGTCTTTAGGGGTATAAAGAAGCCTAGTTTCTTCAGGGGTGTTTAAAAACCTAGGTCCTCAACTGGGGGGTTCGGATATTAAAGCAATAGCCCAATAACAAACCCAACAACTCAAAAGTGAACATAGTTTACAGAAATGAAATAATGAAATGTTCAAATTAGTTCTCAATGTTTATGATCACTTGGTCATATCTTTAAATACTTCTAGGAATCCCTTCATTACAGTCATTCTTTCATTGTGCATTTCATCTTGCTTTTTCATGTTTTCCTCATGCCTCTTACCTTGTAAAGCTATGTGTTCTTTAAGAACATCTAGCACTTCAGAAACATTTGACCTTTTTCTTTTGGCAGCTGTTGGTGCAGGTGGTGCTGATGATTTGTTACCTTCACTGAATTCACTGTCACTATCACTATCACTGCTTTCATCGTTTTCCTCCACAGCTTTAGAATTATCATTGGTACTCTCAATCACATATGATGGTCGTATATTTGGCTGTTTAACTATAAAGTCCAGTTGTTTTTCAAAAGGATGAGTTTTCATACTATTGCCAGTTTTTGAGTTATGGTCAGAAACTTTCTTTATACCTCTTACCAAAGTTTTCCACCTGCCTTCACACTGCTCGCTACTGTAATTGTATTTGCGCATTTGCATCATTTCAGCAATCTTTTGCCAAAGCTTTTTCTTTTTCTTTATTTTCGGTTCCCATAATTTATATTGATCAATGAGCAGGAGTGTGTCTGGATGCCCCCAAATAGCATTCCCACTTGCATTGGCTAAAATTGTAAAAATGTTGAATGTACTTATTTCACATTTTTTATTATTATTTATTGAAAATAATTCAAAAGTTTTGATTGGTTATGAGCGGTGGATGAAATTGTCATATCCGTTTGGTAGTTGCCCAAATTTGGAGTTATGACATCATCATAGAATATTGAAAACACTTATACGACATTATGACGTAATTTGTTCGTATATTGAAAACACTTACACGACCTTATGACGTCACACTAATTTATGCTGCTTATACCAAATGCAAAATACAAATGGCTTATGCTGCTTATGCCAAAATTCAAAATACAAATGACTTCTTCAAGGAAAAGGCTTGCAAATACAAATAAATAATAAAACAATTATTGAATTCGGTTCTCGTAGGATATGAGGAATTATTAAGGCCTCGGTTTGTGATAACACAAATCTCTGCCTTTATAATTTCTCGTATCCTACTCGACCTCATTCAATACTTTTTATTAACGGCGAAGGCAAATATGCACACATTAGGGTTATATTGTTTACGTTTTATCCAAAGCAAAACTGCTTGCTTCAAAACTTACAAGGTGATGATGTGTCAGCGCTTTGGCAGTCATCCCCTGTTTGACCTTTATCTTGATTGCTTGCGCTTACATTTCTTGCGGCATTGATATTCAAGTTAACTTGTTGACTTGTTCTAAGTTGATTTGGTTGATTGCCAGTAGCTTGTCCTTTCACGTTTGTCCCACTAGTAGCATGACCAGGGTTTTCCCGTGGGTTTTGTGAATCTTTAATATGAGTTACACTTCGACATGCATGCGTTCTAACAGAGGTAAGATCCTTGAATAAATCTTTACACGTTACACACTGGTAAACCGACGCCATGTTTTCTTATTTATATTCCGTTTCAGTCATAGAGATCAATCGTCAAGTATCACGTGTTTACCTGTTCTGATTCTACTGCCCCAGCTTCGAAGTTGGGGCAGGCAAAACTGTTCAGAACAGTCATGTGACATCGTTATGTTTCATTCCATTATTGTTCCGAAAATCCGGAGTACTCCGAACACTAAAAGGAGCAGACCCCATGTCAGCTATTAACATTTTTGATTGAATTAGCTCTAAATATCAGTTCTTCGTAAATAAATCATGAAATGTCTTAAAGTGCTTGTGATTTTGAGTCTTCCTACAATTCTGATGGGCAGGAAAGGATCTAGGATTTTTCACACATCAGTTGAACGCCAAAGACGTGAGCCATGCTAGGGGGGTCCGGGGGCATGCTCCCCAGGGAAAATTTTGAAATCTAGACTCTTTGAAATGCGATTTCCAGCATTTCCCAAGCAACATTTTAAAGATTGTTAAACATGAATTTTATCTCGCAAAACACCCCTTCTCCGCTCCCGGTAAACATTTATTTTCGGATTTAAGTGAATTGTACGTTTATATGCTATATATCGAATAACCATGTGGCTGTTTCGCTCAATATCAGAGCTCATCAGCATGCCTAGGAAGCACATTCTGGCATGGGCAGCCAGCCAGTAGTAGCGTAGCCAGCCTGACGATTTAGTCTCGCTAAATATTCGGGCTAGCTACGCCACTGTGGACTACGGTGGCCCAGAAGGGTCACTTCAAAATATAATATAAATTTTCTTGCAAAATTAAATAAGCTAGCGCAAATAAAGATAAGTTGCTGCAAATAAAGATAAGTTGCTGCAAAAATAATCAAAATTATATAATTCAGTGGACGAATATTAATTTTATGATACGATACGATAATTTAATTTAGCTCTCCCCGAAGGGGCTTTTCAGAACCAAATACAATAAATTACTTTACTATTTATAAGTATGTTAAATAAGCTAGATTTATGGCTATGGAATTATAAAGTTAATGTTTCAAAGAGGTATCTTCGAAGATTGGTTTTAAAAACGTTTAAAGTCATGCTCGTTTTAATGTTCACTGGTAGGTCGTTTCAGAGTGAAACAGCACGATAATAAAACGTTCTTTGGCCAGTGGCGCTTTTATAAAGAGGGATGTTTGTTAGGTAGGGAAGTTTCTGTTAGTAAGTGGAAACACCACAAGTGGAAGTACAAACTGTCATGGCGACTTAGGAAAGAAATACACGTGTTAAGATTTGATCTCTTGTGTTTTGACATAAATATATCACATTTTGGCGACAAGGATCAATGGCTAATCATGGGAAATTAGAGGAATACGACCCACAGGAAGAGTGGAGTCAATATATCGAGCGATTGGAGTTTTATTTCGAAGCAAATGGAGTCGATAACGTGGACAAACAGCGAGCAATATTATTAAGTGTGTGTGGAAGCAAAACCTACAAATTAATTCGGAACTTAACTATGCCGGGAAAGCCATCCGACAAGACTTTATAGGAGATTGTAGAGCTGGTTCAAAATCACGAAAATCCAAAGCCTTCAGCCATAGTCCAAAGGTTTAAGTTTAACACTCGATTCCGGAAACCGGGTGAGTCAATTGCTTCATATGTGGCCGAATTGCGAAACATTTCGGAACATTGTGATTTTCAAAATACCTTAGAAGAAATGTTGCGTGACCATTTGGTTTGTGGCATAAACGATGAACAAATCCAGTGCCGATTATTGGCCGAAAGTACTCTTGACTTCAAGAAAGCCATGAAGATTGCTACATCAATGGAGACTGCAATAAAGAATGCAAAGGATTTAACAAATCAAACTTCCAGTGGGAATGATTCACTCAACCGGGTTGGAGATGAAGCACAACGAGATCAACAAGGAACACGGACAGCGGACTGCGGAAGATGTGGGGGTAGACACAATCCCCAACAATGCAAATTTAAGGATGCCGAGTGTTTTGTGTATCACAAGAAAGGGCACATAGCGAGGAAGTGTCGAAACAGACAAAAAGGAGATGGTCAAAGTAAACGAAAGGAACAGACACCAAATTCAGGAAAACCCCAAAATTACTTAGACAGAGAAGGAGAAGTAGAAGAAGAACAAGTGAATAAGTATACATTGTACAGCTTGGGGGAACAAAAGACTGAACCATATGTTGTTGAGGTCTTGTTAAACGAGGAAAGCGTAAAGATGGAAGTGGATACAGGGGCAGCAATGAGTGTAATTGGTGAGGACACATTCAAAGCACTAAAAAAGAAGCACCCACAACTGAAGCTGAATGAAACAAAGGTAAGACTCCACACATATACTGGGGAGCAAGTGAAAGTTACTGGCCAGGTTAAAATGTCTGTGAAGTATGAAGAGCAAGAAGCAGTATTACCAGTATTAGTAATTCAAGGGAAGGGCCCAAACCTCATCGGTAGAAATTGGCTACAGGAGATTAAATTAAACTGGAGAAATATATTCCAGTTAAAGAAAGCACATACTAATACACACAGAGTTGAAGAGTTAGTTCAGAAATACGAACAGGTATTTCAGGAGGGATTAGGAACATTTACAGGCCCTATGGCAAAGACACATGTTGCTGCAGATGCGAAACCCATTTACTGCAAAGCACGTCCTGTCCCCTATTTACTGAAAAAGAAAGTAGAGGAAGAATTGGAGAGACTGCAGGCAGAGGGGACGGTAGAACCAGTTCAGTTTGCAGAGTGGGCAGCGCCAATCCTACCCATTGTAAAGGAAGACAAGTCAATTCGAATATGTGGGGACTACAAAGTTACAGTGAATCAAGCTGTAAAGTTAGATAATTACCCCATCCCTAAAGCAGAAGATCTGTTCACAACCTTGAATGGGGGTGATAAGTTCAGTAAACTGGATATGAGCCAAGCTTATCAGCAAATTCCATTAGAAGACCA
The DNA here is from genome assembly GCA_963855995.1 of Muricea muricata. NCBI lineage: Eukaryota > Metazoa > Cnidaria > Anthozoa > Malacalcyonacea > Plexauridae > Muricea > Muricea muricata. Next base: position 57,402,789 of record OY979716.1, read on the forward strand.
ATCAAAGAAGTTTACCACAATTAATACTCACAAATGGGTTTTCCAATTTAACCGATTGCCCTATGGTGTCTCCTCTTCCCCAGGGATTTTCCAGCGAACAATGGAAAACTTATTACAGGGAATCCCTTTTGTGGTGGTGCGAGTGGATGATATCTTGGTTTCTGGTTCCAATGATGAGGAACACTTGGCGAATTTAGAGGAAGTCCTGAAGCGGTTGTCTGAGGCTGGGTTATGCTTGAAGAGGGAGAAGTGTGTCTTCATGATGGAAGAAGTGGTGTACTTAGGCCAAAAGATCAACCGTCAAGGAATACAGCCAATAGAAGAGAAAGTAAGAGCCATTACCGAAGCACCAGCGCCCAAGAATGTGTCAGAAGTTCGATCATACCTGGGAATGATCAACTATTATCAGAGATATTTACCGAACTTGTCTACAATTCTGGCACCTTTGCATGGCCTTTTGGAAAAAGGGAAAAGTTGGAAATGGACGGAGGAGCATCAAGAGTCATTCACGAAATCCAAAGAGTTATTGAAGTCTTCGGGTTTATTAGTCCATTATGATTCCGGAAAGGATTTGTTACTTGCTTGCGATGCATCACCGTATGGTTTGGGGTTAGTGTTGTCACATCGAATGGCGGACAATACTGAACGACCAATAATAGCTTTCGCCTCAAGATCACTGACCTCTGCAGAGAAGAATTATTCCCAGTTGGATAAAGAGGCATTAGCCATAGTTTTTGGAGTCAGGAAATTCCACCAATACCTATATGGTCGACAATTTACTATACTGACAGACCACAAACCCCTCGAACGAGTATTTAACCCAGACAAGACTACACCACAAATGGCAGCCGCTCGTATTCAGCGCTGGGCATTAATTTTAGCTGCATACACCTACAACATTCAGTACAAAGAGGGAAGTCAGAACGCGAACACTGATGCTTTCAGTCGATTACCATTGTCAGATACACCTACGTCGACACCAGTGCCAGGCGAAACAATCTTACTAATGGAGCTCCTGGAGAATACACCGGTGAGAGCAGAAGAGATCAAGAAGTGGACAAGAAGAAGTCCTGTGCTCGCGAGAGTTTTGAATTTCATAAAGCAGGGATGGCCTAGCAAGTGCCCTGATCCAGCCCTCCAACCATATTTTCAAAGACGAGACGAGCTGAGCGTTCAAGATGACTGTATCCTCTGGGGAAACAGAGTCGTGGTACCTCCACAGGGAAGAAGTCAAGTTGTCGACGAGTTACATGAAACCCACCCTGGAATTTGTAAGATGAAAAGTCTTGCCAGAAGTTATGTGTGGTGGCCAAACATGGACAGTACCCTGGAGAATAAAGTACGAACTTGTAACCATTGCCAGATCCACAGGAAGAATTCTCCGGAGGCGCCTCTTCATCCGTGGGAATGGCCGAGTCGACCATGGGAGAGAGTTCATATTGATTATGCGGGTTTATTTTTGGGAACAATGTTCCTAATTATGGTAGATGCCTACTCAAAGTGGCTCGAAGTTCATCCGACCAGAGTAACAACTTCGAGAGCGACAATCGAGAAACTTCGGGCAACCTTTGCAACTCATGGCATTCCCACAACTCTGGTTAGTGACAATGTTAGTAATTTTTGCAGTGAAGAGTTTGAGGACTTCTTTACAAAGAATGGTATCCACCGTAGGAAAACTGCTCCGTACCACCCTTCGTCAAATGGACTGGCAGAGAGGGCTGTCCAGACTTTTAAAGATGGGATGAAGAAGATGTCGGAGGAAGGAAGTTTGGAAACTCGAGTATCGAGATTCTTGTTTAAATACAGAATAACGCCGCATTCAACAACAGGGGTCTCACCAGCCGAAATGCTCATGGGCCGAAAACCCCGATCACGCCTAGATTTATTACACCCAGACATTAGAAGCAGAATTCAGAACGAACAGATCAAGCAGAAAGAGATACACGATCAGCATGCGGTGGACCGACGACTACAACCAGGTGACACTGTTTATACGAGAAAGTTTGGTAAACAACACAGATGGGGTCCTGGTGTAATTATTGCGCAAACTGGACCAGTCTCCTATACAGTACAACTGGATGATCAACGCGAAGTCCGCCGTCATCAAGACCAAGTGATACAAAGAGCACCACAAGTCAGCAGAACAGAGACGAGATCAACGAACGTCAATGTAGAAGCAGGGACCGCTCCGTCGGGGGTCACTGAAAGTACATTCGAATCCATGGAAGACAACAGACAGGCGGATCCCAACCTTTCCGCTCAGCCGGCTATTGACCAACAAGCTGATCCTGGAGAACTGAGACGATATCCACACAGGGAAAGACGGACACCAAATTTTTATTATTAACGTATCGTACATTGCTTGAATAGACAGTTGACGTTTAGTTTATGTTCATTGGGAATTTATACTAAGCTAGGAAAGAGGGAGTGTTAGGTAGGGAAGTTTCTGTTAGTAAGTGGAAACACCACAAGTGGAAGTACAAACTGTCATGGCGACTTAGGAAAGAAATACACGTGTTAAGATTTGATCTCTTGTGTTTTGACATAAATATATCACAATGTTCAAAGATTGAGAATTTCTAGTACAGCGTCCACTAATACTGCCTCTGTGTACGAATTTCTCTGACAAGTAGTCAGGGGCCATTCCATTCATACATTTGAACGTTAAAATTGCGTCGCGGTAAAAGAGATGGAGCTTAACAGGAAGCCAATGAAGTTCGCAGCGCAATGGAGTTACATGGTCGAACTTCCTAGAGTTGGTAATAATACGAGCAGCAAAATTTTGTACTGCCTGTAATTTACAAATATTACTTGCAGTAGTGTTCGACCATACAATTGAACAATAGTACATTTTGCTAAATACTAAACTTTTAATAACTATGGTAAGTAAGTCTCTATCCAAGGCATATTTGGCCCTGTTAATCTGTCCCAAACTAGACATACATGAGGAAGTCATTTTGACAACATGCGGTCCAAATGAAAGGTTTGAGTCAGAGTAGACCAAGATCTTTAGCTAAAGGTACTGGTATCAGTTCCTTACCAAACAAAGTCAAACGGAAATCAGGGATTTTCGCAATCATTTGACGGCTCCCAAATAAGATAAGTTTTATTTTAGACACGTTAAGGAGAAGACGATTATCGAAACACCAGTCACGAATCTTGCGTAAGTCTTCATTCACCTTGGTTACGGCAAGTTCACATAGTTGAACAGGAAAAGATGTATATAATTTATTATCATCGACAAATACTTTAGATGAGCAATGTTGAGGGATTGTAGGTAGGTCGTTTGTGAATTTCATTTGTCAAGATGGCCGATCTACTTGATATAAAGGAAATAATCAAATTTTACTTTCATTGCGGACTTGAAAATAAAATTATTTTAGAGTTCTTGGCCATTCACCACGAAATAAATATGAGTTTAAGTACTCTTAAGCGAAATTGCGAGAATATGGTCTGAGAAGATGCAACTTGGAGATAGATGAGCAAATGATTAGGAACCTAATTGTAATTGAAACCAAGGGACCAGGAGAACAGGGGCGGATCTAGGATTTTTTAAACGTCGTCAGTCAAAAATTCTGGGCAGTGATCGCTGTGACGTCATAGTGATGACGTCACCAATACGATGACATCATCATATTAGCATTAACTTTGTTACAGGCACATTTGAACTCCACTGTGGTTTGCCCAATATCAGGACTCATCAGCATGCTTAGGAAAGGCATGAAGAAACGAATCCAACACACAAGCTTTAGTTTATTATACTTGCATGAGATCGTGATTTATAATTGATTGTTAATAAAACTTACATGCAACAAGATTTCTTTTTTTTTTGTTTGTTTATTTTTTGGCCGTCAAAATCTCATACACTTACAATAAGTCACTCACAACTAGCCTGCATGCTATATCATATTTCATACTCTATGTTGACTGCCTCATAAGGAACAAAGGGACTGTTGTTACTAAATATTGTTTATGCTCCCTATTACCTATTTGAATATTGTTTTATACCTTCCCTAACTCATAAATTTACAACAAATTATACAGACTTGGCTTTCATGCTATACCATACTTCATATTGTAGTTACCGCCTCATTACAAACATAGGGACTACTGTTACCAAAAATTGTCCATTGTACATGATACCAATATAGTTCCTATTACCTATTTGAGTGTTTCTATTACTAGATATTATTTTTTACCTTCCCTGTCTCATAGATTTAAATTTGGTCACTCAGGCCTAACTCGCATGCTATATCATATTACATGGAGACTGCCCCATTATAAACAAAGAGACTGTTGTTGCAAAATATTGTTTCATTTTGCCTAGATACCAATATGTTTTTTGTTATCTATTAAATACTAAATAATGAGGATAAAAAAGTAAAGGAACAAAAGATTAGGCTAAAAGGTTTTACCAGGTTCAATTCTACCTTCAAAACAAAACAAAAGGTGAATTGCATCTCAATCTATATTGTGATTATGCCGGCAAGGTTTAATTAGGTGGTTAAAAAGCAGTTTATATTGCAGCTCACCACAATCAGGGTAGTAGATACATATATTTGTACCTAAAACAGATGAATGACCCAAAATGCATAGAAATGATGACCACTTGTGACTACTACAATTCAAAATAGCCTCCTCCCTCACTACTAAGTCATCTTCAGATTACTATCAAAACAATTTTTGGACACACACAAGGTAGAAGATTATTAAGGCAATAGTACTTACCATGCACTTTTAACAGACAAAAAAGAGTGTGAATAAAAATTAATATGAATGTAAAGCTCAAGGAAGTTCAAATTCTCAAAGGTTAAACTAAACTGTTATCACCTACCAGTACCAAAGACACAGAACTGTAAAGACAATCACGAGAGACATCAGATCTAGAAGAAATATTCCAAAATCCTGTCACTTATTTGTATAGTATCCCACAATACCATATGAGGCAATGTCATATTTCAGAAATAAACAATATTAAAAATGGCAATATACAGAATATAACACACTGTCGTGTTGTGATTTAGAATTTTAGATTGCATTTCAGCAATTTGACGAAGTTTACAACGTAAGTTATAACTGATAAAGTACACAACATTGTTTTGAAATCGAGTTGACCTTTACACCAAACGCAAGTATATGCAAATATATCAACATGCTAATATTTACGAACGAAAGTTGTCCATATTTCACACTGCAAATCTACAATAATTGGATAACTAATAACACACAAAAAAACTATTGTTGCCCAACTTACCTGATAGCAGTACATGCTTCGTTCTTTCCTTCACAAGCATTTTTGGGCAATTTTACCTTTCATTTCGGTGTAAATACTTTCGAAAGGCTTCAAATTGCCTCTGAGGAATTCTGATCTAACCATATCGTATTAGCAAGACATATTTGCACAATGTAAATTGCCGGAATATACTTCGAATCGAATGAACCTTTGCAGTCAAGGTTGAAATCATTGAGATTTTAAATTAGCTTGCCAATGCCAAACTTGCAGCATCATGACTGATATGCTGGACGCAAAAGTCAGTCAGAAAAAATGAGAGCTTCGAATTGCGCAAGCTAAGTCTGACCCCCACAGAGATCAGTCAAAATGGTAGATATGGCCTCTCGACCAATCAAATGACTAGAAACCACCACCTGAGTAGGCAAGATTTTGGTGAAATACCGCTGTCTGTGACTTCAGAGTAACAATTTAAATGCGTGCTGCCTGAATATACTTACCGTCACTAGACTACAATAAGTTGGAGCTCATATAAAATTCTGAAAAATCCGCTTATGATATAAGCGCCTGATTCAGACAGAATATTAATTATTTATGATTTTACAAGTAAGTCGCATGACTGACTTGACTACCCCTGGATCCGCCCCTGCAGGAGAACTATGTGGTTACAGGGCCATATGGCACGCTCTGCGTATCAAGCATCATATTCATGTTCCAAGACGAGAGGTAGAGCGTATTATGTGTGAAGTTAATCCAGATGCTGCAATACAAAGACGCGAGAGAAGACTTAGCGCAGAATGTACTTTAACTTTGGTCCAAATTTTTGTTGGCACGTGGATGGTTAGCATGTTAACAAAATGTTATAAAACCTATATCTTATTCCTTGTGTTGTTGGGAAAATGAAAGGTTGTTTTTGCCCAGGTTTTCACCTTTTTCAAACTCTTCTTAATTTTGCAGCAGGTATATAAATGTCAAGTTGTTTTGTGTCCACACGCACCAGAAATAATACTAGGAATAATATTATGGGAGAGGGGGAGGTGCCAAAAATATTTAAAATGGACACAAATTTTCATAAACTTATTCTTGTTTGTTACATTTTTTCCCTAAAAGATGCTTAAATATTTAAACAATGTGGGGAACATATTTCATGCAACCTTAATACTTAATTGATCATGTGTGATATGCTTAGTGAATTTCAATACCTGTGTGAATGGACAATTTACCAAAAAATATGGTTTAATCCACTCATAAAGTGCAGAGCTTCCCCATTCACAACACAAGTAAAGTAGGGCACACCAGAGCACATTACATGTCAGCACTATTTAGCAACCATGCATAATATTTTCTTGAAGCATCAAAAATGAACCCAATATTTTTTTTGGTTTTTGTTAAAACATTAATATGATGAATATTGCTATATATAGAAAGAGAACTACCTTTCCTCTGTAAATATTCAAAGTAGCTAAAATTAAGTCCACTTGTTTATTCAACAACTTGTTCTTTGTAAACTTAAGGCTGGACAGCACAACTGATCTGGTGTTATAGAAGCAGATAAAGAAGACTTGATTTACGCTTCTTTATAAGCTTCCGTACTTTATTTTATTATTATCAGGGTCAGCAAAAGATCAGACAGACTATACAAACAATCAATTTAAAAAGAAATTAATTACTGAACACAAGTATATAGGAATATCAGCCTCCCCCCCCCAATTATCGATCTTCTGCTGCCTCTGATTAATATTATATTTCAATGAATGTCTTGGGTACCATAATTTTATTGCATCAATGTCCATGAGTAGACCAGTTAAGATCATCAATATTCATACACAATCTACTATAAGTATATTTATAAGTTTTTATACCCCCTTGCAGGGGTGCAAATTAAGGGGGTGTTAGACCCCCAAAATTTTAATTATTGCCTGAAAGTTTGTCCCAAAATAATCGTAAAATTACAAAAAGTTAGTGATTAAACAGTCATCAATGGCAATTTTCTTTCACAGCCGTTGCAATTGAAGTGTTCCCTAAAATATTGTATCAATTCATCTGCTCACCAGAACAAATTGATTTGACAGTTGGAATTGTTTACAAACTTCACAAATCTAACCATCTCTGGTCACTTCCTGCTTTGTTGTGATTGGCCGCTTGTGCCAAAGCCAATGGTGATTGGAGCATTCACCAGGAAGTTGATCAATTATTTAGGAAATTGTAAAAATTTCAAATGTTTTATCAAAAAAATTCATTCATGTTGGCAAATGAATTGATGCAATATTTTAGGAACACTTCAATTACCACGGCTGTAAAATATGATAAATTTACAATTCTTACAGAAATTAATGCTCAGATGACTGGAAATGGTTTTAACCTGCAGAACCACATATAAAGCACGAGTATATATTGGCGAGCGTTCACACCATAACAAGCATACACCATTATTGATGTTGATCCCAGAATTGAGGACCCCCCCCCCAAATGTCTTTCAAATTTGCACCCCTGCCCCTTTGAAAATTCTGGCTACGTCCCTTGAAAGATAAAATGCATTGAAACGAAACAACATTAGCGTTAACATTAACAAAATATAAACATGAATGGACTAAGCATCACAATGGATGTGGCCAATCATATTTACTGTAGAGGAAAATTGTAATACCAAGTACACCAACTACAGTTAGCAGAATATGTACTAAATCAAACCAAATCCTTTGCTGTCATTAACAGCCGAATCCATCATGCCCTTCATTTCATCTTCATCATTAGTGTGCAAAGGCAAGTTTAAAATAAAGAAATATGTGGAAACTGTTGGTCTGCATTTGCATTTTTCTTGGCATCTATGAACAAACTTCACTGTAAATCCTTTTGGAAAGCCAAGTGGCAGTATTGACACAGCCAGCCAACCAATTCAAAAAACTACCCATGTCAACTGAAACTTGAAAAATAAGGCAGAGTTAAATATTTTAAAACTACACCGATTAGAGTTTTCATTACATGTCTACTGAATCAGACTGGATGAAATTGTACCTACCATCAGAATTATTTAAGCCCATGACAAAATCACAAAAATACTTATACACGTTTATCTCTTTGTTCTTGTCTATTTGTGACGAACTAAACACTGCAATTACTTGATCAAGACACTCATCTGGTGTGAATTGATTGTTGTAGCCCCTTGCAAGGAAATAGGTTCCCAAATTTTCAAATGTTTCCTTGCTGAAGAAAGGACATTACAAGAACTCAAGCCTTCCTCAAACTGCATAATCTGAGGCATTACAGTTGAAAGCTGGTCCTTTACACATATAGACCTGAAAAAAAGAAAACATTAACATGGTGATGATTTTCATAAAATAGAACCGTAATATACAGCTAAATGGATTTGTCTCCAAAGTTGAAATCATTCTTCAAATAACATTAATGTTTATTACCTTTGTTGAGATTTATCTAAAAGATACTATTTTCAGCTATATTACATACTAGCCAAAATTTAGTTTTACATGACCTGGAAAGTCATCTCAATGAATACAATATTTTTACTTACTTGAATAATGGTGCCAACAGATTATTTAGTTTCTCTATGTGGCACACCTCTGTAGGCAGTTGCCATAAGGATTTCCATCCCTTCATCTGATATTAAGACATATCTGACACTATTATCATCCACAGCATCTTCCAACTATATAAAGGCACACATGTTAGTAATAAGGTTTTAGGTTTTGTACAGTCTAAAGTCGTATAATATGAAATTGGAAGGTAATTGGAGTATAGTAGTGCTTAGCAAATTTTTTTTACTGATATATACAATAACAATGATGAGAGGCTTTATGAGCATCAAATAATAACACGACATTATTTTCTTGGCCTGTTTTTGTAAATATCATATGAAGGGATATTCTATCCCTTTTAACGTACATACCTTCTGACAAATTCTTCTGCATGCATCACTGCTTTTGTCATATGACAGGGGTTGTTTTGTAAGATACTGCATTGTAAGATACTTATACTGGTCCTCCTTGAAGTAAGGACATTGCAATAATTTCTCCTGCTAACTGAAACTCATCCATCAGAGCAACTGTCGAACAAACAGGCATTCCATCGATGAATAATCTACTGCTGATGTTATCAATCATTTGTAGATGCAACAAAACATATTTCTATTAATTAATCAGATAAGAATCACACAACCTCAAGTATAAACAGGTATGCACTTTGTCATACAGGCCTCTTGTCAACCAATCAGACATTTCAATTTATATTATGGACACACAAAAGACTGGCCAGGAAGAACTTTTAATGCATCTTCCACTGGGTAGCCCAAAAAAAAAGTACTCTTTGATTTCATATAACAGAAGAACTAAGATAGTTATTGCAGCCAACTAAACTGCATCTTACCTGGGAAGAGCTTGCTTAAATTTTGATATTTCACATTAAGATTTTAATTGACTATTTATTGAGATATTGAAATTTTAAATCGAGCAACCATTTTTGAGAATGCTGAAAATGTGCAAAAAAGGACCTGTTAGGTTAATCTCGGTACTCTTGTGATTATTGGGCATTACGTTGATCATAGCAAAAAAACCAATCAATTTTCATTGAACTTCTTTTAGCCCTCAAGTAAAAATTCTGAACATAAATTATGCCAAGCACCCAAAAAGGATGTCAACATCGCAAGGTTTAAACATGCACATGTCAAGCGTAGCATTAACAAACTATTGATCATTCCTTTGGTCACATGGTTGTTTCTGGCAGGCAAGGTGCCTTTGACAAATAGACAAGTTCCATGAATAAGTAAACACTGAAATTTAAAACAAAAATGTTGCATACGAATTTTTTAAGCAACTAAGTGGTGTGAAAAGCATCTTGCATATACTCAATTCGATAGGTCATTTTATACAAATTCTTAGTGTTATCAAAAACAAACGCATGTTCAATTTAAAATATCATTATCTCAACTGAAGTTGCCTCAAAAACTTATTATAACATATCAAAATTTAAATTAGCTCTTCATGGATAACATGCAGTTTATGCGGCTGTGATAACTGTCCTAGTTTTTCGGTTAGATTAAAGGAGTACCTTTTTTAGGCCACCCGGTATTTTGATGTGTTGGAGTGTTTATAGTATTAATTAAAACCATAACATTAAAATATTGTAATTTTGCATGGAATACGGTGTTACATTGTTAAAGGAGTTACAATACTGAAAAATTGAAGAAAGATCAAATCATACCAGAGAAAAACTCTCTTCTGGGTCCTCCATCATCTATCGCTGGTTCCCCCAAGAGTATTACTTTCACTAAGTTTCCTGGCATGACCCATTTTCTCATTCTGGCCCCTTTAAAGTTATTCCACATGAATGTTTGTCGAAGGTTAACTCTTGCTTGGCCTGAAATTTCTCTTTCAGCAAGTCAAACTAGGATGCTTTTGATGTTAAATACATTTAAATCATGTGGCACTTCTTTTGGTGATTGCTGTGGAACTGGCATTTCCAACTCATTTCCTTGGTCTTGTAAGAAACATTCACTTTGTTCTACTTCGCCTACCCAGATATCAGCACAGTTATCAGCATGATAGGCAATTTAACTACTATCAAAGAGTTCAAAGCAAGTAGGGCACTGAACTTGCCTTGATGACATTCCATGGTTAGATGTTAGTGCACTGCTGTAACCATAGGAACTACTAGCATTAGGTATTATCAGTGTAGGAGATGCAACTATTTCAGCAGACATTCCTGTGTTAGGTGAGGGGTAAATTGCTTTTTCAGATTCTGGGCTAGATGGTGGTGCACTGCTGGTACTACTACAAGTGCCACTAGATTGTCTCGCGTCATTTACATTATCACTGTTTTGTCCCTCACCATCGTCGGACGATTCGTGAGAATGTGGTCCTTTCAGAAGTGAAGTCGACAAGAACTCCACAACTCAACAAACATAAAATGTTATTCTAGAATAGGGCTTTCCCAGCTCGTTTTTATATTTCTTGAGGGAAAAGGTTTCATTGCGTTTGGGAAGAGTAGATTTCACTTCCGATCCATCGGGATGCAGAAGTGTATATTTTAAGTCACCGTTAAATGCTCTATTAAATCTTGAGTGTTTGGCAACTGCAAGTTCTAAAATTGCATTTTGATTGCTGGATGCTGCACATGTCAAGGCCATTGTCAGGTGCGGATCCAGACCGTATCAACCGTATCAAGTGATGCGGTCAAATTTTGTCAATCGTGTACTTGAATAAATTAATAGTTTCTTTTTATTATTTGACATCGGCCGCTACTATACTAAGTATTTTCTTTCAATCTCGCATCAACTAATCAATTTTTTATTGATATCAAATGCGCTGTAGTAAAATATCAAATTCTGCCGCGACAGCCGAAATTTATCCATAATAATGTGTAATTTTACACCTGTGTTTAGTTTTTATTTTGTCGGTGCATCAGATGGCGATGTTTCACCGATCGTTTGCCGATTGCTTTCGGAAAATATGCGCCCGCAAACGTGATACGGTCTTTGATACGGTCAGTAACCATTTTCTTGTGCAATTCTTCCTTATATGGTAACATTCCGATCATTTTTGATACGGTTGGGATAGGATAGATGATACCCTCATGAGAGTATCAAACCAATCAGAGCTTGCAATTTTCGAGACGCTGATACTGTAGCGAAAATTTTGTTGCATAATATGTAAGCGTAGCTAGCCTGAGAGCCTGAACCCACGCACAAAACATTACACAGCAGCTTTGATTGTCTTCCCGTTTTTGTATACACTGCAAATTGGTATAACAAATAACAAGTCAATTGACGATTTTCGTCTGATTTTCGGCAAAGCGATTATGAAAGGTGTGCTTGCTCGATTGGAGCGAATATTTGAGCGCATTGATGCTCAAGAAGATATTTCGACCGATGTAAAGTTGCTGAAACTTCATTGAGTGGATATTGTCAAACGTGAAACACGTGGGAAGCATCTTGAAAAAAAACGTCAAGAATATGGTACGCGTTTGCGAATTTTCGCGAATGCAATTTCCCAAGCTTCATTTGGAAAGATGTGGGAATCAGTATATACCTGTGAGGTAATGTAAATTTATATATTTCATTCTTAACAGTATAGATTGGTTTTGTCGATGTGCGTGAATATGTTAAAATTGGGCTTTATGGTAATATAATATTCAAATTTGTATGTTGCCTTAGTGATCATATATTCAACAGAGCAAACCGCTAAACTATATTTACGAATAATAATATTACCAGTGGTTAACTTGCCGACGAATACGACTTACCACACATTGCGAATTTGCTAGCCTGACAGTATAGAACTGCATTCAAAATGCTAGCCTGACAATATAGAACAGCATTCGAAAATCCTACTTGCTCATATAATGCAGGCTTCATTTCATATAATGGGTAGCGAAACAGGGGCAATTATTTAAATGCATACATAAACATAGCGATGATTTCGAGAAGGCGATAAATTGCCATCTTAGAATACAAACATGTATATAATATTGTACGCTGAATCGCAGCAAATGGTGTTTCAGAGGTACTATATTTAAAAAATTTTTTGGACCCCCTGGAGGGCTCGCGCGTTCGGCACTTGGGTCACGAACGTTACATAACTCCACTGCACTTTTGATATTGATTGTCAAATATTTTCCTGGATCCGACCCTGATTGTAGATCCTCTTTAAATTTGTTTTCTCGCGCGATCACATAATTCCCACACTTATGGTTACGTTTTCGTTAGCTTTTGGCGGTGTCTTTCTTTTAGTCTTGGACTTTGGTATAAAATACGTAGAGCGGCATTCTTCTTTCTGTTTGCAAAATTCCTCGAAGAATAGAGTTGACTTTGGTTTATCATTAGAAGTCTTGTCAGTAGATGCTTCTCCCAAGATAAGTATTAAACCACAAGACAAACAAAATTTGTCTCCAGATGTAAATTTATATCCACAGCTTGAGCAGAATAGCTTTGGTTTGTCCACCATGGTGGTTGCAAGCAGGCTCAGTCTCTCCAGCAGCATTCCTTGCCCGGAATAGATACTCTATGTAACCCCTACTACGGTAATGGTATTGTTTTCAGATTGATAATTATTGATATAATTGATAGAGTTTACTATCGGCATTTGCTGCCCACAAATTCTACCATGGCATTTGTAGCAACTTGGTTATTTGCAGCCACATCTTTTAATTTGCAGCAACTTATTTTTATTTGCAACAACTTATCTTTATTTGCAGGAACTTATTTTAATTTGCAGCAACTTATTTAATTTTGCAGCAACTTATTTAATTTCCCAAAAAAATTTATATTATATTTTGAAGTGACCCTTCTGGGCCACCGTAGTGCACAGCCCTAGATGAGCAGCGGGGTTAAAAGGTGCAAGACATTCGCCTTCACACCTCTGCTACTGGCAGCAGGAGTTTGGCTAGAAACGGGTGACAATTCGGGACATTTCATGGATGTGAAGTTGCCCAGGCTTCACACCATCCAGTAAAGGGTTATTGACCAGGATGGTCCATCCCTGGTCAATTCTAACCCTTTACCACCCAGCTAATTCGTGAGACTCAAAAACTGATGAATAGAGAGTTGTTTAAAATAAATTCTTAATTATTGTATGAGGAAGATGACAAGTTAAAAAATTACTTTTTAATCTGTCTTGCTGAAATGTTTGATCACAAATTCTCAGATACATAATGATACTGTTCATGTTAAAAAAGTTACATTTGTGTGATTGTGGTAATTCATTGAAATTCTAAGTACTCACTTCTCGATAATTAGTAATATCATAATGCAATATAGTATTATTGTCTGTGATGTTTTGGGCACCAATCTATCTAAGCTGGGAAGCCAAGGTCAAAGTCATGATTGCATTCTTATCAAGATCTTAAAATAATTAAAAGTGTTGATTTTACATTGAATAAATACTGATCTAGTTGCACTTAGACAGTTTCTTTTAAGATTGCTGGAATCAAAAACTAAAGGAACAAAATGGTTAGGATGAAAACTTTCACCAGGTTCAACAATACCTTCATGACAAAATAAAATCTGAAGAGCATCTGAAAATACTTTGGCAGGGTTTCTTGGATGTATGAGAGAGTTAAACATTAGTTCAGGGGCGGATCCAGGGGGTATTGAGCGTATCTGCTGTTACGGTCAGATTTTTCAGATATAGTATATGGTAATGTCATTGTATATATTTACAATGTCTGACATCTGTGCTATATAGTATTAAACATTCATAACAACTTGCACCAATACGACATTAAACTGTCCTTTTTAGCTGCAAACAATAATATGTAGGAAATAGTTTCCATAATTGTGCTTACAGGCTGAAAATTGCCGATTATCTGCATGGAAATCGCCAGGAAAACCCCGCTTTGATATCAAATGACTGCTTCACCGACAGTTCACCGAGTACTCGCCGAAGATTCAGTTGTATTTTCGGAAAATCTTCGTATAAAATGGCGTCCGCGATCAGCCAATTAGTTGATAGGGTCTGCGGTTCGATGTTACTAAATATAGTAACTTTTGGATACACTGAAGTGTATCCAGCCAATCAAATGGCTGGATCTTGTGACTTCGGATACACTCTGATACAGTGGCCTTGATTTTGTTGTGCAATCGTGTATCAACCATGGTATCAACGAAGGCTGGCCGGGAATTCGGGAAAAGCTCAAAAAATTGGGGGTCATATATATTACCCTTGTTCTTCTTGTTCGAGATGGCGTCTAGTTCGAACTTCAACAATGTGCTAAAGCAGCTTACTGCTATTTCCTGTCAATTAAACTCAGGAGAGGATACTTTGAGCGAATTACATGTGTTAAAAGTGCTGGCGAGCACTTTATTAATGAAAGTATTTAACATTCAAAACGTTATTCGAATCGGTAATTATGTAAATTTCTTGTTATTTCTATGTAAATGTTATGAATATTCAAATCAAACGAGATTTCACAGCTTTGTGGTTGTATTCAAAGATGAATTGATCAGCCCCAAGGCTGTACCGTATCAACCTGTATGACAGGTTGATTAAGAAATGTGTTTATTTTATATTGCTGAATTGTGTGAAAGATTTTAAGTGTAATTTACAAAATACAGGTTATACAGCCTCAAATAATTGCATAAGATAATCATAGTAAGATATTCTGTGATAAATTGATAATGATTGATTTAAATTAATGGCAAAAAGACCGCTGATGTATTTGATAATTTTGTCCAAAGGTCATATTTAGCAAGTAAAGAATTTGCAGTTTACTGTATTAAGACTTCACAAGCACAAATTGGAGTTTTTATTCATGAGATTATTACAGGAGTTGGGATTCTCTGAGCACCCTAATTGTTCCTGGTCATTACTCATTAGCAAATACTTCTACACTCACTGCTATATAACTTACCAGTAGTTAAATTTATATTATAGCCAAACCAACATTTCTTTTGCAAGCAATTGTTCAACACAGCATTGCAATGTTGTTTGCACAAGAACAACTGGTTTCTATGTAGTTCAGACCTCCAAAGTAACTTTAAGCAACAAATTTACTATTTCCCATTTAGTATTGAGTACACTTATTATGTATTACAGTAATGAAATGTAGGACATTCTGTCTATGCTGAATATGTGCCAGAATAATTGCAAGGGTATGTCAACCCTGCCAAATTTTAATGTATTAGCTTTTTGGGGGTTGGGGTTAATTGAAAATGGCATGGGTCAGTTTTTATGCTCCACTTTGTGTTGCCAAATTCCAAGTTAAAAGTGTGCTAAGATTTCCATTAGACTATTAATGTAATACCATGCCAAATATATTCCCATTTGACTAAACCAAATGCACCCTGGATTTCATTTGGTAAATTATATACAATGCTAACTTCTATGTGCTTGAGTTTTTACTACAATAATTCTATTCAGAATTAATTTTAAGACATATGTATTTTAAAGGGCATCATAATATTTTTCCAGAAAAAAATTATTAGGGGTAAATACTTTATTAAAAATGGTATCTAGTGACATGATAATGCATGATTACTCATATACTAGTTATTTGCACTTGGAATATGAATGATCAAAGCTCCTTCATAATAATTGTTCTGTATAAAATCAATATAGCACCTTGGCTGATGGGAACTGCCTCTACAATGCTTGCTCCATGGCACTTACCGAGATTCAAATGTGTCAGCTGTTTTATGATGCCTATCAAGTATTGAGTTGTATGAAAATGCTCAATACTATGGCAGTCATCCAACAATTAAATTGATGCATAAAAAAGGAGCATTCACTGCAATTAGAAATGCTTTTGCTATCTGTTTCTCTGATTCTGCCCTTTCCATTTTTGAATCACAAGGCCTTGTTGCAGCAGTTATTGAAGAAGCCACCCGATCCGAACGTTGTATCCCAATAAAATTATTGTCTCCAATAAATTACTGGGATTGTTAGGGTTGTGGTTAGGGTTTGGGTCAGGGTCATTTTATATGCATGAAATGACAATTCCAGTAACTATTGGAATTGTTAAACATTGTAAACAGTAGTTTTATTGGGGTACAACGTTCGGATCGGTTGAAGAAGCACAGCTTAATGCACAGAATTTTACTTTTTCATCTATGATTTTTCATCTATTGAGTCATACTACCATGCCAGCAAAGATTCGTCACCAAGAGAGGAGTGGGATTCTTTGGAAAAAATGTTTAATTGCACTGTGGTAAAGCGAGCCAATGATTAAATTTTAATTATTTTGATGCATCGAATGTATTGGGTTACATTTATCTGAAGATAAGCATTTTGCTACAGTTGTGAGGTGCTTGGACAAAGGCTATGGCATCAAGGACAAATGCACCGCGTTAAACATCACAAAGTTCAAGCTTCATGTTTCAGCGAAAGATTTTACACCAAAATTGCCAGATTGGCCAAAAGGAAGGATATCTTCTGTCGACAGTCAAGAGCAATGGGAAATTGCTTCCCAAAGATACTTGGACTTCAAAGAGAACTTATACGTAAGAACTTTTCATATCATTGTGTCGTGTTTCATGTTGGATATGTTTGTATGAAATTGTAGTGTGCTTACATAAATGAAATAAACAGCTTGTCACAATGAATTGTAAAAAATCTGTGGTAAAATGATGAAACTTTTTATACTTAAGTTGTATAAATTCATCTTACTTTAATATTATATTAGATAATATTATAGACCATTATATGATATAATATTTTTCCTGATTGGTGTTTTTGGTCAATCATTTCAGTGAAAGTGTTTGAAATTGAGACAGCTAATGTGTCTGAGGTGTTAATGCAAGGTAAACAAGCAACTGATGCAACTGGAGGAGCTTGCTCGAGAACAACTTTAACCCAGAATTTAGTGCAAACTGTGTCAACTGTCCAAAAGAAAAAACCTGGTCGGCCAATGACAACACACAGAAAGGATGATGAAGAATTGTTTTAAGCTTTTACGTCATAATCCAGATGGCAGTGGAATTAAAAGGAAAGAATGGCAAGTAACAAAGTGGAAGAAGTTTAAATCAGGTTAGTTCATGTATGTCACATATGATCTGACTGAGTAAACAATTTGATGAATTAGTATGTGGCTTCAACTGTATTTGTTTTGATATTATCCTTATTTTTTGCAGTAATGCATGATAAATATGGGGTTTTTGAATTGCGTGAACAATGGATTCAATGCGTTTGTACAAAACGAATCATGTTGAACAAACCACGTGCTATTAACTTCTTTGAAGCAAGTAAGTTAGTTATCTTAGCCAGGCAAATATTTTTTTGTATTCACTTTTGGTTATTGCATGGTTTTTGACATTGATATTTTTGTTATTTATTCCAAGGACATTGGAAAGTCTGTTGTGAAAATAGACGGAAAAAGTCAGAGTGGTGCCATACAGGTATCCATTACAGCTTGCTTCAAAAAACAGGCCAGTGATGACAACGAACAGTCTTCTCAGTCTTCTCATTCTGAAGATGACCCTTTGGACAATAATGAAGATTTCGACCTGGACAACTCAGCATCTTCTCTAGGGCTTGATAATATGTAAGATATAGAATCATACAAAACAGGCTATATAATGATTGGAACATTTTATCAGTTGCAAGAAAAATTAGATGTATTTAAAAAAATGTCAAAATATTGAAAATGTTGACTGTCAAGGGTCATTGACCGTGATGTTTTTGTCTACTTTCCCTTTAAAATTACAGAGGGTACTCTGATGACCTTGGTGATGATCCAGAGTTTAGTATTTGTAACAGTGACGAAGAAATATCAGAAATTGATGCTGATCCTGAACCAGAGATTGTTGATGATGACAGTTATTCATCATCATTTGCTGAAACTGATAGTGATCTCGATGACAAAGATGAATTTGGAATTAATAAACATTATTTAGCAAATGAAATTAAACATGGATTCAAACAAGTACAAGTTGAGTATGGTGACCCAGTTGCTCAAAAACTACAATCATTCCTCAGTTCTGATATACTGCCTACAGAAAGCATGTTTTATATTCTGCTGAAAAATGCTATCAGTTATGTAGATTGGCTTGTAAAAAGAAAACAAAATCACAGTCTTCAATTCCAGTGGGACAACGAAGTCCTTCAGTTTGTTGAAAGCCTTGAATATCATGGAGGAAGAAAGGTTGTTAACTTATTGAGGGGGCCTGGTCATGATGGAGAAGGTCAGTTTAGTGCAGTTTCTGGTTTTGACTGGACAAAATGGAACTGGCCTCTTCCTGGCAAAACAACTCGTGATAAAATGTGCAGCGAATACTCGACAGAGAATGGAGTATATGCTCCACTTCTACAGAGTTTTTTGCAGTTGTCATGTGAGCCTGGTTGTAATGTATTGACACTCTATGAAGACAGCACAGTTAAGATAGTCCCTGTTGCACTCGCAAAAGATGCAATGCAACTAAAACCTGGTTCACTTTATGACAGTAGGCAAGCAAAATTGATTGGCAGCACCCTTAACTTGGATTACAACTTTATAAAACAAGGTGAACCTGATAAAGATACTTTAAAAAATTCTATTGTACAAGAAGCAGAAGTCATGTGCTTAAGAACCCTTGACGCAAAGTTTTCCATGCCAGTCGGAGTAAATCATTTGACCAAAGGACTTACAGCTTCGGATACTTTAGATATGATAAAGAGTGAAACACAGGAGATAAATGCTTGTCTTGACCATTTGCAGCATAACAAAACTGATGGCATTAATGTTCCAACAAACTGTTCTAGCTATTGTAAAAACTGCATTGAATCAGGAATTGTTTGTGAAGAATGCAGCGAAAAAGGTCACAATGTTATCGAGCCTGCCTTGCGACCATGTGATTCTTGTTTAGGAAAGGATATTCAGTGCATTAAAGCAGCGGTTGTCTGTGTCTTCAAAGATTCTGAATCCAGAAATGCCTGTGCATGCCTATAAAGGAAAAGGAAGAACAATCAAATCCATTTGTGTCAGTCCTATCTCGCGAAGAGAAAACGCCAAAGTTTTTCAAATTGGTTCCTGTTGGTAAACAAGTACAGAATAAATCTCGTTCAACTCCGAGAATTGAGAAATGACCAGGCCCTTCATTCGAAGTTAGCACCTTTACTACCGCTAAGTGCAGTGAGAAATCGCGATCGTCAAGACGTTGATTCTATAATGGAAATTTCAAGTCCATCGGTACGAAACGTTCTTAAAGATAATGCCAAAACTGTGACTCACTCTATAGTACCAGAAAAATACAGGCTAAGGGAGGACAATAAAACAGGAGTTTTTAAAGCCCCTATTGGAGCATGCACAGGACCTTTAGGGCATATATTTGTCAGTGATGTTGTACAAGGTAAGGTGTACAAGGTAAGAGCGAATCACTATCCAGCAAACGTGACTGTGGAAATGGATAATTTGAAACATCCTAGTGGAGTTGCTGTTTTCAAGAACATATTGTATTGCGCTGAATCTCAAGGGAACGCAATTGCGTTTAAAGATTTAACTGGGGATACAGTTATTGATGTAAACAAATTAACTGTGGAGAAAGCTTAAAGGTATTGGTTCATGGAATGAAAACTATAAAAAGAAACCCAAGAAATATCTTCAAGAGAAACTCGGAGAAGCGTTGAACAACAGAGTTGGCTCTGAAGCAAATCCGGCGCTACAGAAATCACGTGATGAAACCTCGTCTTTGCATATTCACTTTGATGGAGAAATGAAACAGCCTGTGGCATTATGTTTTGATGAAGATGAACGCATGTATGTTTCAACATTCAGTGGTGTAATCCATGTCGTGCAACTTCATTGCAATTACATCAGCTTAAAGGGAACTATAATGACTTCTGTCCAGTTAAACTCTACCCTTCTTTATGGGATAGTATCATTGAACAATGTGGTTTGTGTCTGCACATGAAGATGATGAAGGGATTTACGAGTTTGTCTATGATAAGGATAAAGGTGCTGTAGCTGAGAAGATCGTGTATAATTGTACTTCACTCTGCAACAAAGTACACAGTTTATCAACCTACCGTGACAATACCGTGGTATTCAGTGACACTGGAGACTCGTGTATCAAGTCGTTTAACCCTGAAACAAAGCGGTGCTCGGTTATAGTTGGTCGTGAAAAGGGCACCAGAGATGGCAGTGATGCCCAGTTTTTTCAGCCAACAGGCCTCTGCTTTGATTATGACACACTATTTACCATCGACACGTCTACAGGTGCCCTTCGTATGACAAGTACCGTTACCAGTCTAGTAGCATATTTGGAGCATCTCTATATGTTTGGAGAAACGTTTGGACTTCACACAAGGAAAAGTACTTCGATGAAGGTGGATATCTCCCAGGCAATCGAGAGACTAGAAAGAGTTTATTTCTTTGATAAGAAGTGCGTTGACGAGGTCATGACTCTTATTGGTACCAAAGCTGTGATGCAAGGCCCTCAAGGAACTGTTTCATCTGTCATTATGGAAGATGAACAAAGAATTCTCAAGTCTCTGTGTGAGATCAAAAACCTTCTAAGTCACTTTAATCCAGCCCTTACAGCAAAATTTAATATTAAAAGTCTTCTAACGCTTGTTGTTGAAAACACTTTTTCAGAAATGAGAAGTGGGGCCACTGACATGCCCCTACAGCTGGAGTTCGATTATAGATTCAGCAGAGCCATCAAGGAACGGTTAAAGAGACAATGCTTTACGCCATTTGCATACTTCACAGCTCCAAAGTCCTACTATCCCCAAGTTTCCACCACCACACATTATAAGGATTTATCCAAGTTACTTCCCCTAAAGGCGCACAAACTGTCTGAAAAGCAAGTGAGCGAGATGAGAAATTGGAGGGCTGTGTATGGCCAGAGCGTCCCCCAGAAAACAGTGCGCAACATGACAACTAAAGACAATCCCAGAACTCTGCCCATAAATTTGTATGCGGCTGAATCCCCAACTGTTCAGCCTCTAGATTTCACTATGTTAAGTGAAGAATCAGCGGCACCGGTGCTGCAAAGAGAAGCAGCTGAGACTTTGTACAAACTAAGCCAGTTTGTCTGTGTTAAAGCTGATTCCAATTATTCTCATCAATTATTTATAATAGCCTGCTTACAAGAGAATGTATATGTTGCCACGAAGAGAGTACAAGCCAGTGTTTTTGCAAAATCCTTTTAATCCAGTACAATTCACAGAAGATGCAGTGAGACATGTCGATGTGAGCAACATCGTTTGTGCTTTAAGCTGCTATAACTGCCATGAAGATCTTTTAGAGCTTGAAGAATATGACCTTATCCTTCTTCTTGAAGCACTTCACCACACCGCCGAAGTTGTCACTGTCGCAGAGGCCGCTGAAGAAACTGAAATCGATAAAGAGCAGGATTTGCCCCATCAGCCAACACGGATTCCGAGAATATGAAAGAGACGATTCGAAGGCGATTTTCTCTACTATGAATAGAATGGTAAAACAAGCAAACAAAATTTCTAGAAAAATGATAAACTTTTTTGGGGATCAAGGGAACAGTGCAAAAATATTCGGGATGAAGGGAACACGAGGTAAAATATTTTTAGGGAACAAGCGGTTTTACTTGTGGGGAACAAGGGATCAAACTAAAAAATATTAAGGGATTATGGGAACATGGACCCCCCCCTGGGAGGGCCTCAGTATCTTAAATTTGAATGACCTTACATTTCTCAATACTTCTTTTATTTTGTTTCGAAGCTCATGTCTGCAAAATCTACAATTACCTTGAGACACAATTTTGTTGAAACCACAGCTACAAAATTCGGGGTCATTATTGGAAGCACGCTTGGGTACATAAGAACGAGTAATTGAGTTTAATTTCACTTTTGCATTATGTAAAAACATTCTGGAATCCTTACCTGTAAATTTGCACCAGTGTCATTGAACCACCTTACAACCTTTTTAGCTAACCTGTTCAACTTGCATTTGGATCTTGAGGTTTCATTATACTTGAAAAATAGGCATTTGGGTGGGACCTGAGAAAAGCTGGAAATATTGCTAAGATATATTAGACCATGAAAGCACTAGTTTAAAGAGATAATGGTGAGCTAAAGCACATGCATTGTTCTTTAAATGAAGAGGTTCAACATGAGCTTTATCCATATCTCCCAGTAACGGCACAAATTCTTGTCGACTGTTTTGCTTTGCAATGACAGTTGTGATTCTTTTTTCGAGCTGTGTTTTTACTCAGACTAGGACTCAATTTTTGTTTGTAGTTTTCGACAGCCTTTGCAACCTTTACTTGCTTATCAAAACTCCATGGCTTCCAAGTATTAGATTTCTCTGGACCAAAACTTCCCTTGCAATTAACTAAATTATCTTTACTAACATCAGCAAAAGTTGAAAAAAAAAGTAGCACTAGTAGACAGTTCTCCTGCTAAAAATGCAAGCATTTTCATGTCATTCGGTAATTCACCAACAACAAACTTAACTAAAACAGGTTGTCTCTTGCAGGAAACAGAATATGTGGTGTTACTTACATGCTGAATGTCAGAGATTAATTTGGAAATAAAGTGGAAAACTGGCAAACAGTTTTCAGAACAATTAGCACCAAATAAAAGATAATTTTCTTTACTGCTTAATATACCTTGCCCAATGTTGAGAACACTAACCAACCAGGAGCAAGCTGTATTATCTTTCCCAAAAGGTGCACCATCACCACCTAAAGCAATATGAAACTTGTTAGGCTCATCAAAAGTTAGCAAATTATAGTAGTCACTGTTTAGATAAAACTCAGCTAGTTTTAACACAAGCTCTTCAAAGTCACGATAGCATTCATTAACCTTCTCACTCTCTTCCAACCCATCACAAAGCTCTTCGAGGACACCGTGCAACTTACCTATTTCGATTGACTTAATATATGACATCAACCTATGGTAAGGAACAAGTTTGGGAATGGGGCAGTTTGCTATATTAAAGTGGACAGCTTGCTTTCTTTCAGTTACCTGCTTATATGCACTATCCTTATACACTTCTCTATACTTATCCTTTCTCATTACCCCTTTGCTATAATACAAAGCAATTGACCTAAACATATTATCATTTCATCTTCTTGCTTTTCTTCATTGCCTTCACTATATCTTCTTCCTTACTCCTTTCCAAAGCCTCTATCATGCCAATTGTTGCTGGTGTTGTGTTTACCGTGCTCCCCCATGAATATCACAAGCTGCCTTAATGGTCTCCTGTTTACGCTGCCCCAATGATGACACGCTGCAATCACTTTCCACAGTTGGTGCTGATTTTCTCCTACGTGCAGAGTTGCCTTTGATATTGTAAAGCTTTCCCGGGATTCATGCCCTGCTACTTCCTTATTTTCTTCTACCAATTCCTGTCTAATCTGATCTACTTGTTCTGCTTCACCGACTAGTTGAGCTACCCACAATAATTCATCCATTGAGCTGTAATATCCTACTGGTCCATTCTTTTTTACTTGTCTAACAGCAGACCCATTTACTCATCAATGGGAAATGCTTGCAGCTTAATGGCTTAGCCAAAAAAGCTGACAATGTCTCTTCTCTACTTTCAATGCACCCAGGTGCCCTCTTAATAAGTATATATACGTAAGTATATTAAATAATATTAAAAATTACTCCTAACACCAGCCAAATTTATGCCACCAGAGAGGCAGCTTTGCAGCCTAATAGGTTACACGAAGTTTCCCAAACAAAGAGCGAGCGTAACTATAGCAACCAATTTTGCGCGCGGTTTTGCCAAGCATGAAATGTCAATTACAGTAATATTCAACAAATGTTAAGTTTCAATTTTATGTACATACTGTTGCCGTCAATCACGCATTATTTGGCGGTTGTATTCGTTGTGCATAAGATGAAAGTTGAAGTAACGATTCAGCAACATGGTTTGTTAAATTTGAATTGCATTGCGCTTTATCATCTGGTAACGTAGATATATTTTTTTGTAGTTCATTGTCCTGATGTTAATATTGAGCAGTTTGAGCTGGCAAAGTAACCGTGCATGAGGTGCCACCTGAACCATCTGAAGAATTGTTTTGAGGGTAATAAAATGGTGGCTGATAGTGACATTCTGGTTGATGCCCTTGGTTAAAATAGGGGGATGTTTGGAATATAGCTTGGTACTGTCGGATAAAACCAAGGTGCAGTTTGAGGTTGCAGTACTTGCTCAGGGTATTGTTGAGTCTGGAAATCGATTGTTTCATGTGTTGCTTGTTGTCGTCTTTGACTTTGTATTTGAGTTGCTATGTCTGGATTTGATTTTGCACTGATAGAAAGGGCCATGTTAAGTTGCTCTGCTTCTTCCTCTTTTGTCATTGGCATATATCGAGGTAGGTCTGATTCATCAAAGGTTTCGTTGCATAGTGACTCTGGCTTGAAGGGGAAAATAATGCTTTTGTTTTCCAGCTCTTCCATGAATGGATTTTCTCGATGTTTCCTTGTTTTAGCCTGTAGTGACATTTTATTAGTCAGTTTCGAACTTTCATCCAATGCAAGGTCAAGAATGTTTTTAAGTTGATGCTTGGGTGGTATTTTTTCCATTCAAATGTTTTGTGAATATCCCTGTATAGCATATACATGCTTTTGTAATAACTGTCAGTTACGAAAGCCATTTTCTGTGTAACTTTCCTCGTCCTCTTACACCAGTTCGCTTTCTACTTGTTTTGTCACAGTCCTTCACTTTCGATACAGCTGCTCTTCAGTTTTCCATATATCTTGATAATTGCTGAATTTAGTTTTCAAGTTTATTTATAGATTGTCTTATTTGCTTTAGTGTAGCAAATTCTGCTGGGTAGTGTTTCTCCTGTCCACAGCTGTAAATTGTTTCACAACGTTCGAACGTACAATTACACGAAGTATGGCACAATCGCATACGGCAATTATGACATACTGGACCTCAATCTTCCTCTTCGTCAACAAGTGTCTGTTTGGCTTTGAGTTTCTCCTCAATCTTCAATTGCAAACTGGAGGTAATTCTCTGCATGGGTGTCTTGGAAACTTTTAATTGTACCACAGGCTCTACGGAAGTGGAAACGTTCGAGACTGAGGGAGAAACAAGTTTTCTTCTACTTGCTGTGTTTGTGCGCGTTGCCAACGATGTCAACATTTGCAGATCCTGTACATTGCTTTTTCTTTGCAGGAGACTTTGGTGTCAACGAATTGTCGACTGTAATGCTTAATCTGTAAATGTTCTCATGGTTTTTTATTGGCGTTATGCAGCGAAGGGCATCTTCAAAATCGTTGTCATTACTCATAGTAACATTCATGTTTTTGTCGTCTTTGTATTGGATTCTAATTGATGAACTCTCATGACAAGCAATTTCTCTTTTTGAAAATGCTATAAAGTTTATACTACATAACATATCTCGTTCGAAGTTTAGCATTTTGTAGCAGGAACCATAAAAAACTTTCACTTTGACGCTTGACATTTTGCGTTCAGAGCAAATTCGCAAATGCACTATTTACTATTTAGACAATGTACATGTAATGTATTTTGTCATTGACAAGCTTGGACGAACCGAATGCACGGCAGGGCTAATCGGCCCGAAAAAGTCTCATTACACCTGCATTTTCAGGTGCCGCTCCATAGCCTGATCGCAGGCAAACATGATCAGTTCTAAAATTTCGAGATTAAAATTAGTTATGCAATGCCAAGGAAACGGATGAGAGAAAGACTATAAGTATGTATTTTCATGATTTATCAATTCATGCCGAGCGCCTTGAAGAACTACATGATAGAAATAATCTCCACAGTTCTGCCAAATGTTTTGTTAACACAAGACCGATGATAGCAAGGCTGTTGAATAAAATTCATTCCACGATTATGCGCAGACTTCATCCGAAACCAAACATCTGTAACCCATGGCATGGAGAATTGAATCATGACGTACCTATGGAGGTTTGGGACATTTTATTGGCAGGAGTAATATGTCATAACTCTTTCAGACATGAAATATTGTTGGCGCCAAGTGGAATTCTGACACGTGAAGATATTTGACATTCTGAAAGCTATTTATATATTTGATTGGTAAAACATCGATGGGGTGATTATTCCGAAAAAACAACTGCTGAAAAGAAATTATTTTCAGAATGTAGTAGAAGGACAAACAGAAGTCCTTGTGTCTGTAGACTCGCCCATTAGTTTTTAAGTGGAATAGAAATTCCAAAGTATTATAAGTCACTTTCCAGTATGGACATTAGAATGAGTATGGAATTCCTGTTCACGAATAAACAATTGTTGACCTCTGGAGTAACTGTGTGTTTGGTTAGAGTTCCTCAACATTATACTGTATATTTACTAGGCTAGAAAAGACATCCTCCCAATGAAATATACCATCAATATTATGTTGAATGATGGTGAACAACATCCAATCTGTTTTGTTTGTGTTAAACAATTCGTTTAATTCAAGAAATGGATATTATGATCAAATATGCTGAGTATAATTGAGTGTTATCTTGATTTTTATTACAGTACCAACTAGTGTACATGCATCTGCAGATATTGGCAAATAGTTCTCTTGAAGAGGTATGATCATTAGTATTTGTAAGACTATTGTTTGGCAATTAAAACTGTCTGGCATTAGGCAGTATACTGAGTAAATACCCATTGCAGTTACCTACCCATAACAAATATTTGAAAGCAATGAAAGAATTTGGAAGATATTAATAAGCTAGATGTAAATTAATATCTTTCAAATTGCATGTGCACTTTTGCTACTGATCAGTAACTGCAATTGGTCTATAAGAAGTGTATTAATTTGATTTTGCTACTATCTAAAATAATAGCAAGGCTTACCAGTGAAAACGACCTCGAAGTCTAAACAGCTTCCAGTCAAAACAGAACAGCCTTAGTCCAAATAGCTTTAGATGCCTTGGCTACACACAGGTTTGCACTACTTTCACTTAGAAACTAAGACAATATATCAGCTAAAAAATGTTTTATTTCATAAAGCGGCATTATATATTTATTTGAAAGCTTATATTTATAAAACTTAGACTAAATCTTAAAAATCTTTGCATGTGAATACTCAATATAAAGTCTTAAAATGCATTAAGGTTATTATTGCCTTTAATTTGAATATTGTCATATTGCACATACAAGTATACAAAAAAAACAATTAGGGCACAAAGATTATTGTAATTTGTAGCTAATTCAAGTAAAATATAAAAACTTAAATTATATACAGGTATATTAACATTATAAAAAACTACATTTAGCTATATCTATTCATATTTAACTTAATAACATTATGTACACTATTTACATGTCATGAAGTGTCAGTCCATGTTTGCTGTGACGAGGTGTGCACACCTGGACAACAACTGCTTTGCTGATAAATCCCCAGCAATATATTGGTCCTAATTGGCCAATATTTTCCCTTGTACTACCTGTACAGCTTCCGTTGTCTTCTCTTTACCTTGTCTTTAGACACCAAACAAACTTGCATATGCACCAGTTGAGCCTGTTCATGCAGGAGTCTGACCATCAGGTAGAGTGAAAGGTTTCCACGCCTAGCATGCCTTTTAAGCATGCCATACCAACCCTCCACGTCGTTATTTGTCCTCACCGCTTGTCCGAAGACACTCCAGGTTTCTGGCTCCCACAATTCCCCTTTAATGACAATAGAAAAATGTAATATAGTACCTGTATCAGTTGTATGGTAAATTTCCTTGGTTAACATTGATTTCCTCGAAGTCTACAAGCTTAATTAAAATTTCTACTGACTGCATGGCTGAATATTTTAATTAGTGGTCTAACTTGTAAGAATCTCAATTCAATTTTCATGAATGTTCGTCAATAATTTAGTATTTTTATAAAACACAAAATAATTGAAACTGCATAAATTGCCAACATTTTATATATTCTAATAGCATATAATAATAAATAAACTTATGGAGTTTTATAAAAATAGTACTTGCAGTTCTAATTTAGTATTTGACCTGCAATTACCTTCAATCCAGTTCAAACATATATATGTCACCAACTCTATTAATAGTGGTGTCATGGCTTTGGTCACCAGATTCTTGAACATCATTGGGATGTGTTCTTTCGGCAAATATGTAAGTGCCAGAAACTGCCGACATAACTTATATGTGGCATTGTCACTCTTGTAAGCTGGGGCTAGTCCGATTTCTTGAATCTTTCTCCAAATACGTTGTGCCCAATGGAATGAGCACCCTTGAATAAGTACATCCTGGAAAACATGTGGTATAGCTCTCCAAAGCACATTCTCAAAGTCAAGGACAATCTTTTCGAGCTTTCCATTAATGGTGAGGCCTTCGATCACTCTTAATATTTTTTGGAAGTCCTGCTGGCATTTTCCAGACATCAATATAAATGCCATAGGGACTTATTTGGTGCATTCACTGCTTCAGACAAACGAGTGAATGGTGAACAGTTGGGTGAATGGAGCTTTGACCACTTTAAATGTTCCGTCTACATACCAACTCTTCGCTATCGTCAGCAAGGTCACCATATTCTCTGTCACAAAAACGAGGTGTCATCTTCCATCCACACACAGTCCTCCAATGTGTGATCTTCGCTCAGATCAAAATCAAGACTTGTCGGTTCTTGTGGTCGTTTCTTCTATCTGTGGCGGTTTGTAGCTCTGGCGGGGTATTCCGGGTTTTTCAAAGCAGGTAAAGGTTCTGTTGAGGTACCCACACCCTCTTCCAACATAACCTTAAAATGAATTCAAAATAATTTGCATAACATATTACAGTGGCGATAGAACTGCCCGGCGGAAATCGAATTCGCAGAATGAATATCAAAGCCCAACATAGTGCTTTTAGTGGAGCCATAAATAGATCAGTTTCATAAGATTATATATGTTTATTAAAAGTGACGTTTCGTCTTAACATAAGACATCTTCAGACTAAATACAAGATACATTAGCATGCAATATTTGAATATATAAGTTTAAGTGTTATGTTACAGAGTGTCAAATTACAAGGGACAATTAGATTTGACTAGGACAATGTAGGACAGTGTGATACAATTAGAACAACAAGGACATTTACACACAAAGACAGTCGAACTAGAAAAGGTTAAGAGGAATCGAACTGCCTTGGACAGTAAGAGTAGGTTTGTATTTATTGTGTATCATTAACTCGTACGAATCAGAACAACAAGAAAGGATTTTGAAATTTTCAAAGTGCACACTGGACTTAGTGGGGTTAATGTCCAAGGCAGTTCGATTCCTCTTAACCTTTTCTAGTTCGACTGTCTTTGAGTGTAAATGTCCTTGTTGTTCTAATTGTATCACACTGTCCTATGTTGTCCTAGTCAAATCTAATTGTCCCTTGTAATTTGACACTCTGTAACATAGCACTTATATTTAACAATTAGATTACAAGCTCGAGATTTCTATGCGATGATAGTTGATGAGGGTGAAGCCTGAATCAACTATCACCGCATAGAAATCGAGAGCGAGTAATCTAATTGTTTTAGTAGAATCAGAGGTCAAACATGGAATATTCGACAAAAAATTTGATTTTTTAGCAATTTTTTTCAAAGAAATCTCTATAGGAAGGTGATTGTTTTGCTACTCGCTATCTATCGAGGGATAGATAGCGAGTAGAGTAACCAATCAAATTACAGCATTTGCAATAGAATACTAGTATGATTCTACTAAATTCAAATATTGCATGCTAATGTATCTTGTATTTGGTCTGAAGATGTCTTATGTTAAGGAGAAACGTCACTTTTAATTAACATATATAACCTTATGAAACTGGTCTATTTATGGCTCTACTAAAAGCACTATGTTGGGCTTTGATATTTATTCTGCAAATAACATATTACATATAAATTCATTAAGCAGCCTGTTCTGCCATTTTTAGAGGCTCAAAAATTGATGACCCTCCCCCTGTTTCCACCTCCCCTCCCCCACTGTTAATTTCTGACAAATCCCTTAGTATTAATATATTTCTATCGAGCATAGCATGCACAAACCTTGTTGACAATTTCAGCTGCTGATGTAAAAATTTCGGTAGCGGCAATCTTTTTTACAGCGGATGAAATTCTCGTTGCCTTTGCTGCTCCTAGTTGGGCTGGGTGTTTGTGAGCTTGTGATCCGCAGGTGAACAAGTTAGATTTTTCCAGCACAGTTGCTTTGCACCAAACAGATTTGTTTCTGACACTGCATCTCCATACATGATTCCAATTCGCTCTGCGTGTCTTCACTATGTAAGTGTAACCATTGCTGTCAGCCAGTTTTTCCTTTCCTTTCTGAGATCCGTCCTTAATTATCTTGTATGTTGTGACGGCTGGCCCGTTTTCTCCATCATACTGCATTGGAGGGTCGTCTTCAATGGATGATTCCGTTATTCTCCGTGGAACTTCAAAACTCATAGATATGTTAGATGAGTTATCTATAAACACACAAATTGTATATGGAATGAGTAAAATAAGTGAATTATGGTAAATGTTATAGTCTATTAAAATATGAGATAGCCTATTAAAACATATGAGCAAAATGTTAAGTTGCATTGCCTAAGACACTTCTATGCCTTTTCCATTTATGAAGACAGCCAGCAGTGCTACGTAATGACCTAAACTAAGCTTTGCACATGCACTATAAGACTCTGGCAAAAGACATACCATGTGCCATGATTTGGACTATCAAGCCATCTTAATGATGTATAGGTTAAATTAACTCAAATGATTTGAATGCTCATCAGTCAAACTCATTGGATGTCTCGTCGTTGGTTTGGTTGAAGTCTTCATCCATTGGGTCCGGGATTTCATCTGCATTTTCGTCAGAATTCTGACCAATGGCTTGTTCTGAAACAAGGGAATTATATAACTTTATGTCAGAGTTAAATACCGAGAAGGAGGGATGTATGTCATATACAACCCTCGAGGACGCGCAGCATCCGAGGGCTGTATATGACATACATTCCGACTTTCGAGGTATTTAACTAACTTAATTTATTTTTGAAGAGGTTTTCTAACAGTCTTTTGACTGTAAACAATTCACAATTTTGATCTAATTATTTATTCAAGGTAAATAACCTATATACAACCTGCGGTACATCAAAGTAAACTGACTCAAAAATTAATTAAGCACTGATATATCTTCATGTACTGATATAACTTTGCACTGATATAACTTCATGCACTGATTTATCTTCATGCACTTGTATATCTTCATGCCCGAATATCAGTCCTGTGATCATTTTCTGCGAATAATTTTCTGCTTTGTAAAGCAAACCAGTTTTTACATTTCTTTGTTTAAAGAAAAAACTATGTGTTTGTCTGGAAAAGAATGGAAATACTATAAGTTTAAATGATAATTATGTAATTAATTGAGTTTTTGCTTATTTGTTGCGCTGATAAATTTGTAAAATACTTGTGTTCAACACGCATATCTTCATATCAATTTAAGTGAGGTGCAACATGTAGTTATTAGATTATGTCATTTTTTAGGTTAATAAGAACTTATTAAGCACCTAGCCAACAACCAACCTGTTACCCTTGCTTTATCAATCATCGTACTTATGGCGACGAGCATGACCAGGCTTGGAGAGGTTAGGTTTGTCGAAGTGGGATTGTCAACGGCATGTGTGCAGTACTTGCATTGCCAATTAATATCTCTACCCTTCTTAACAGCTTCTCTGTATTCTCTCTGCAAAATCCCAGTTTTGCAGGTTCTGTGCTGCCACGTGAAACACCCATCACATTGTAGCCCCTCTAGCCTTGGTCGCACAGGCAGATAGCATTCGGCACATTGATCGGTTTCAGCAGACATTTCGGAGTTAAAAAGTTAGATGCAGAGAACTTGCAAAGGTGCTTCGGAAGTTTGAGTTGTTTTCGCAATGAATGACTGGAATACTAACATGTTCCTGTTTTTGACAGTAGCGCAAACATTTAGCATATGAATACTGAGTATTGCCTATACAAATTGCTTGACAAAGGACTGCTAAATTATCTGTCACTTCTTTGTTTCCAGGAAATAGAAATTTATAGCATTCAATTCTAGTTTCTGTGGCGTTAGCATGTCAATAACTGGTTTACATAACTTAGAAAATTCCAAATGGTTGAGTCGTACGATTTTATCATGAATTTTGAAAAGTTATCACGAACATGCGATCTGACAGTCTGTGAAAATGATTGGAGTTAATCACGATAATTTCAACAAGTGGAATATTTCTGGGCGAGTGAACAAAAGTATTTCTCGCATAGCTGTCTATTGCCAATCAGATGCGAGAGTGCAATCGTGTCGTCTGAGTGACTACAGTTTGTATATGATCACATATAGCAGTTAGGAGAAATGTAGAAAAATTCTGAGTGAAATGGTAATATACATAGCTTTACTATATCAGGCATGTGTTTAGTAGATTATGATATATTTACTTAGTCGATTTTGACATTTCGATTATATTTTCCAGTCATGTGTTAATGTTTCCAGCCATTTATGTTGTTTGTTGCAAGATTTCAAGGCAATTAGGGCAAGCAACACCGACAATAGGGTTAACTAACAAAGACTGTTCTTAGACAATGCATCTATTTGCTATTTATGTCATGAAAACTGTATATAATAATTCTATGACTCATTGGTGAAAAGACTCAGAAAAGAAGAGTAAGTAACTATAGCGATCATAGTGACAATGATTTTGCTTCCAATACAGACCTCTCACTTAGTCAATGACATATTGTATATGTATCAATTCATTTGCTAGCATGCATGCATGAACAAATTAACCTTTCCTTTCTGATTTAGGCCTTCTCACAGCTGTACTTACTGTCTTCTCAATTGTATTAAAACATTTCTCTTTCAAAATGGTTTTCACATCACTTAGTTTTAATCCTAATTTAAATTAATCATGTATTCATCAACTCTTACAAATGAATTGGTTCGCATGCGTGAGGATCATAAGCAAATGATCGTGAGCAACTTTTGTAGCTGACTCAAAAGTTGCAGCAAAACGACTTTTGATTGTAGCAAATCCCAATATTAGTGTGGCCATTTTGACTGCCAGAGACGGGGCCATTTTGACCTGGGACCGTTTTGACTGTACACCATGGCAAGAATTGTGTGGATAACTGGTGGGAAACTAAAAGAATAAAAAGCATGTCCAGAACCTTGGAATCTTTTAACCCTTGCACCCCCATATAATGTTGACTTTGACAATACATTTCACCAAGCTAACTTATCTCTCAGCTTGTCATCATTTAAGGGAAAGGGGGGGGGGGGGGGGAGAAGAGGGAGGGTGTGAAATGCTGTTTTAGCAAGCAGAGAGCATGTATTTTTAGTGTGCACATGCTGTCCATGATAATTTTTGCCACGATTGTAGCTAGTAGGTTAATTTACAAATGCTTTGGTAAGAGACTTGATCACCTTGATCTTAAATATATATATTTTCTAGCTCTTGATGCATTGTCGGCTAACATGAAAATCCAACAACTGAGTAGCAAGTAGAAAAGTACATGCATGGATATGGTAGAGACGTTTTGCACATGATCAAAGACCAAAATTCCTAGATAAATTTATTCATCTAAACATTAATGTACCATCTAACCACTGATATTTATATCTTTGGCATCATGCAACTGACAAGTGAAAAAAAATTAAGCTAGCTGCAGTGTTTATAAATAGTTGGATATTATTAATCACCCATAAGTTCCAAAACATTTTGAACCTTTATATAAAAACATAAAAAGTGTGTGTGATACTCCTCTGGCATTCATTCTTGTGAGTGGTAAACAATTTTTAATTAATTTGTGATGTAATTATTAATCAGAAAAATATAGATACTGGTATTTTTTTAATAATTTCATAATTTTTTAACCAATATAGAACAATTTAGTAATAAATTATTAAATACATACATAAATAACTGGAATACATAATAAATATATTTCTACAATTATCATAAATTCTTCAATAGACATGAGGGCTAAAACTAAAAGCAGTGTGTAAAAGCATCTAACTGATAAAAAAATTAAAGATAATCTGAAGTCCGTTTTGCGCATGCATGAGGCAGTAGCTCAGTGGGGACTTCAAAATGGAATATTAATTTATCGCATTGAGCTCGCATAAATTACCTGCCAATTTGGCCACCATATTATTGGACCATTTTATCTCGAGCAAAACTCGAAATTTGAGGTAATCGAATGAACAAAATATATATTATCATGTTATGTTTTGAAAATAAGTGCACTCGACTGTTCATCGAAGCATGTTTGACATTGTATTCTATTATATACTTTATATTTTTGTAGTGAAACACAGACGCAAACTGATGCCCAAGCAAAAGCTCACCATGTTGATGAGAGCAGCATGCCTACACCAATGTCAACTCTTTCGCCTGGTAGTATTTAGTTTTTTATTAAAATTGCTATCTAATGTTATCAATTTTTGTATGGTGAGTTAACGGGTTATTATCGGGAAAACCGGTGAAAATATCATAAACCATTTCTTTTCATTCTAGTCGTGTCTTCCACACCTGTTCGAGAACGTTTGGCTGAAGGCCATGTGGCATGTGAGAGCGTCAAACGCCGACGTTTGTTAACAGAAGAGTATTTGGCATCGCCAGCAAAAACAAGGTTACATTGCATATATTATGTTACAAAACATATGGTTGAATGGCTCTTTCACAGTGCAATGCAGAACAATTTTATATGTTGTGGGATGGCATTTGTTACTAAAATTAGTTCTCTGACGTTATGATATTAATAATCATGAAATTCTGGGTGTGATATGAAGTCAGTATATTGGAACACCTGTTTATAGGAAGAATTTGGATGTGATGTAATTTGATAAACAATGTTGCTGTTAGCCTTATAAACCTAAAACGGGACATTTCATTTAATATTCTCACATCCCCTTTTTTGGGGGGGATCCTTGCAACTTTTCTGAGGGGTATTTTGTGTATGCAAAACTAACAAAAGAATTTTTGGCAGGTTTGATGTTGATCAGTTGGAGAAAATCTCTCTTGAAGAAGTGGTATATGATACCAGGCCTTAAAATATCGGTCCGTCACGGACATTTGTCAGACCCATTCGTTAAATTGTTCGACGTAATTAGAAAAGCTCCGGACATTCTGTCCGACGAAAGCAAAATTGAGGATTTGCGTTTGTCCGACCCAAACGTATTGATGTCCGACAAAACTTTATTGGCGTAAATTTCCTGTGTAAAATAAAGTTTTAATCACGGCCAAGCAATTAATTTGCCCTTAGTGGTGTCATAGTTTCAGTGATATAGTGATATAAACCAGAATTTACGTCGCGTTTATATCAGTGAAATTCAAGGAGTCAAAACAACAACAATTTTCTTCTAATTGTGTTTTGACGGCAGTGGCGGCATCTTTGAAGTGAAACAAACAACAGTGAATTGGCTTCCTGGCCTTTAAAAACATACAGTATCTTCTTGTTACCTTTGTCGCAAGTTAACTCGATTTTTAAAAGGCGATTTTTAAACTTTGAGGAAACACAATTTTCGAAAGATATGTAGTTTTTGTGGTGAGAAATGAGCTCCAATGTCGATAAACCGCTGTGCTCCTTTTGCAAAGAAAGGAATACAAAGTATAATTGCGTGTCCTGTGAAAATGTAGTTTGTAACGTTTGTTCCTCGCCAGCTAATCCTAGCACTAAAGGTTACGATGAAGAAGCCAAAAGAGTAAGTCTTTGCAGGAAGTGTTCTGAACCTCAGTCGCTGGAGACGGCATCGGCGTCAACATCTGAACCTCCCAAAAAAGTGCAGAGAACTATAACTTCCATGTTTGGCAAATCAAGCGAGCCCTGTACAGTCGCTTCGGCAGCAACTTCGTCCACTTCTTTAACAAAAGTAAAGAGAAACCCCAAACAGTGTCGGAATATTGGTGCTTCAAGCTCAAACGAAGTCAGAACAGTCACAGCGTCTACCGTAGAGAAATGGAAGTCCGATTTGTCGGAATATTCGGCAGCGGAATGGTTAACATACGACGTTGATGCCGCAGGAAAGGCAAGGAATCTTAGATGTAAATTTTGTATCATGTTTGAAGACAAAATCAAGGACTTGCCCAATTACTCAGACATATTTATTAAAGGTTCAACAAATTACAGAGTTTCAGCCGTAAAAGATCACGCAAAGAATAGCAATGGTGATCCACAACATCCCCACACCGTGGCTTATGGTAATTTTTTGAAAGCCAATGGAATAGAAATTGAAGAGCGTGCAAACAAAATTGCAAAATCC
Source organism: Muricea muricata (assembly GCA_963855995.1). Taxonomy (NCBI): domain Eukaryota; kingdom Metazoa; phylum Cnidaria; class Anthozoa; order Malacalcyonacea; family Plexauridae; genus Muricea; species Muricea muricata. Next base: position 57,439,589 of record OY979716.1, read on the forward strand.
TGCGACAAAGCAAATACTGCTATTGTGTCTAGATTGCAAATTCACAATAAAATGGATCCATCTACGTTAACTAAAACTAAAACCAAGTTCGAGACAACATATTTCGTGGTCAAGCAAGAGCTACCCATCAGTAAATGCAAGAACATATTGAAACTGGAAAGTAAACATGGAGTTGATGTTGGTACGAAATAACTTACGGATCCATCGGTGGGTACTTTCATAGACTTTATGGGGCAAGAGCTTAAACACCAACTAAATGCCGATTTAGCAAAAGCTAAATTTTACAGCGTATTATGCGATGGATCCATGGATACCACAACTGTAGAAAACGAGGTAAATAATATATCCTTTTTTTGTTTGTTTCCTTTTCAACACGCGGTGCGGAGATTCGTTCGTGCGAAATTTCCAAGTTCATTATTCATTTTACTACTTTTACGAATTTACTGCTTTTTGTCTTTAAATGTGATTATGCTCTGCCAGTATTTATCCCATTGTTGAAATTCTTGCAATATATAAGGGATCGTTTTGCCGCCATCGTTGAAATCCTTGCGATGCAAGGGATCGCTTTTCTGTCAAAACATTACACAAACAAAAATATCGAACATTGAATCTAAAATTGTCCATTATTTACCTCTTTTCCAGCAGACATTTAAAACTCCTTGTTAAAACCATGTGGCACGCACGCTGTAATGTACGTTGTTTTAATTATAAATAACTTATTTACAATAGGTAATCTACTGTCTTCATTTTAATCCACAACCTGTTGGATCCGATTCTGTTGAAGTAAAACTTTCATTCCTACACGGCCAGAAATATCACAGACCTGCTGCAAGCTGTTGACTTTACCGACCTGGCGCAGGCTGTTAACATGAAGTTGCAGGCCTGTTCATTTCGTCAGGCTGTAACAGACCTGTTGAAACAGGCCTGTCGCATATTGCCGCTTGCAGGCCTGCAGCAAGCTGATCAAACGACCCTGCTCAATCCTGTTGAAAACAGGGAATAACAGATCTGTTATAACAGCTTGCAGCAAATCCGATGAAATCAACAGAGCTGTTCCGACTGTTCAAACAGACTAGCTTTGAGCTGTTGTCAAAAAGCTCGGAACAAGCTGATGACCATCTGCGACAGATCTGTTGCTGTCAGTCGAAACACGACTTGTTTCAAATCGCGTTAAGCTGGCGATACTCACACGTAAGAATTTTTTAAATATAAATATATTTTATCGACACGCGACATGCATGAACAGTTTTGAAATGGCAAAATACACTGTCAACGTGTTATGGCAGTGTAATCACAGTAAACACTACTTCCGCCATCATTTCAATATTATAACTGCCTCATGACTCCACAATTCGGTCATTGATTCATTGTCAGAATCGTGATCTGTGGTCATAATTTTAGTATTTCTAAAGACAAATGAAAAATGTCTTTGAATTCCTCAATGTACGATAAATAATATGATTGAATTTAAAATACATATAAAATGCGTTGTGCTGCATGCTGATTGTATCAATGGTCGTCACAGATCAAATACAAGACAAATTAAATAACAGTAACAATGTGGTTTTATTTCAACGTATAGCGTATGCATGATATTCACTTGTTTAATAATAACATCTTTTTAAAAAATTAATGTTCACTCGTCCGGGTGGAATCTAAGGTCTTCTTCGTGTAATATTTCCCATTCCAGTCCAATCGAGAGGGCTTCAGAGGACTTCCATTCATAAAAGCCCCCCCAAAAGTCCTTCAGCTTTTGGGCTTCCTCTGGTGAGCACTCTCTAATAAACTTTCGCTGTTAAAAAAAGTTATATACATGTTGTGAGAATTTTTTGGCGCACTCTACCTGTTGGATATTATGCATATTATATAGAAATATCAAGAGTTCATTGCAGAAGATGTCATTGCATGTGAAGGACAAAAAGTCACAGCATTCGACTTTGTCTTGTGCCATACTTTTCAGCCACATGTTGTTTGGACCATTAATGTTAATTAGGATGAGGTTTTGTTTGACATTTTACAATATTTTTTCCCAGAAGCACTGAAAACGAGGTGCTTTTATTATTGAGGGAAACTTAAATGCATTAATAAGTTATAAAGTCAGTCTAGAAATATCCTTTCCTTCATGTTTCAGGTAAACCCCCTCCCCCCCCCACTTTGTCAGGTAGGTTATTTAAATTTGCAGTTGGAGATAGATATACTTACAATCAAAATTATATCTTTGTTCATTGCACATTTGGCAGCAGTGTTGTAGGTCTGACCAAGCAGCTGAAGAATTTTCTTGGCCAGAATCCTTGATGATACGTTCAACAGCTGCTCATAACCATTTATTCCAAGAATCTACAGTAAAAAGAAAATAATTGTGTGTGTTCAAAAACTCAGTCTTCTTGCATTGCATGGTATACTTGAATATGTATGAAAACATACTCGCCGACGTTCCTCGGTCCTCCAGTATGAAAACCGACTGGACTCATATTTTGCACAGCGTAGGAGAAGTTCTTGGATGGTTAATCCTGTTGCCGAATCTTGGAATTCTTCTTCAAGTAAGCTCTATGGAATATGAAGAACATAACCATAATCAGTATAACCAAGATACATTATGTACAGAAATTGCATGTTGTAGAGACACTTCAAGGGGTATCCTAAATTAATTGATTGCACCATATAAATTGTGAAATGTCACACATTTCTAATAAGAAAAGATGCACTAATTACATTCTACCTTTTTTTCATTGTTTGCAACCGGATAACGTCCATTTGTACAATAAAATTGCGATAAGATACGGTTAACATTTTCCTATCAAAAAATTGTGAAAATAATAAATTATATTATTGAATATAGATGTTTATTGTTGCAACCATTGAACTAAAATGCATCCACATGCAACTCACTCTTTGCTATTATTTGAGAGTACTCAAGTTTAATTGTTTAAATTATAAGTTATATATAAACTATATGACATACAGTGTGGCAACATTTGCTCATGTCAAAATTTTTAGCTTCGTTGCTTTTTTTTAAGCTCTTGACAATTTGGTGCAGTGCATCTTGCCGTCTGTTGCCTTCATCAACCTTTCTTTTTAGAGTTTGGATTTCCTCCTTCAGATGTTTAAGTTCATTCATCAAATCCAAGAAGAAAAACTTTATTATAGTGCTGTGGACAAAAATTGTTTTTAAGCTCAAGGTTGGGGGAGGGATACCCAAAGACATTTGACATGAAATAGTTAATGTTTACTAAAGTATGAAGAAAAATAAAGAAGTGTACTATTTGTTACACATATGGTGTATCAAAAAATGTAGACCCTTTGAAGTGTAACTGCAAATTCAAATTAGCTGCAACCTGCTTTATTAAAGTTCAGAATGCTTCCAACTAATGATTCGAAAAGCAGCACAAGCTCTTAAGATGTTATTAAATTGGTTTCCTACAAAATATTCTGTTTTTCATTTGAAGCATTATGAGCTATCCCCACCCTGGGGCTTAACATTGATAGGTGCACAATTTATCAGTATTAGACCAAATATTTTGTATATCTTGTATAGTCATTAATAAATTATTTATAAAAATATATAAACTGAGTAGAGTATATACCTTTATTTGTAATCTGGTCCACCGATTGATTGACCAATTGTCCATTTGTTCTGGCTGGATCTGGAAGAACTGTAATATTATAATAGTTATAAATAAATGTAAATGATTTTATAATTGTTGCTATATTAAAATGAAAGTTGCATATTTAAGATATAAATCGTGTACAACCAACAATTTACCTCTTTGTTGTGAACTGTTTGTTACTGGCGCTGTTAAAGAAAAAGGTAAATCGTTTGTGGTTAGTTGGAAAATTATAAGCCGAAAACTATTTGTTATACTGCCAGACCTTCTCGTCTTGGGCGCTCGTCAAATGGACAATAACGGCCACCTTGTACATTTTCCCTTCCTAAAAAACAAAAACATTGGAAAGTGTGTTATATGTGTCAATATTCAATCTTTAAAGTATTCATGGTCAGTGCGACCAACCTTTTTGACTGCTGGGTATAGCTCCACGTGCGTGACTAGTCACTTTTTCCCTAGATGTAGATGGTCCTTGTGCTATTAAAAAGATCGACATTTTTAGCACAAGCGATAATGATACTGACACACTGTATTGAACAGTTTATCCAAAACAACAATTAAAGTTTTGATACACATACCCCTTTTATCTTGCGATAACCTTGCAGTCTTGCCATGTTGAGATTTATGTTTTTCTATAAACAAAAACACAAAGTTCGCCACCTTACTAATTTCGTATCTAAAATACTATGTTTTGGATAAGCAAAGGCTCTCGAAATACGTTTTAACTTGTCTAAAAACTACACGACAGTGTTAGGGAATCATTCACAGCGATCCTGCCTTTGTCAACAATATTGAAAATGTTTTGACTCAGGGAAAACCCCGACAGAAACTTATGAAAAAAAAGTTGAAGACCAAGTCTTTTCACAGGTCTCACCTTTCCGAAAAATACTGGAGATGTTTGGAGACCTTTGTGTGCTGTCATCAGAGGAGTCTCCATTGAACGTTAGCCAACTAAAAGAAAAAACAATGAAATATTAATTCGCTTGCAATGTCGCAACTACCAACATATAGCAACAACATTTTAAAACGATCACATACTTTTCCAAGTCAGGTTTGTTCATCCTTCCAGGATTGACCATCCGAAGACAATTGTTAGATTAAAAACCTTTAAAAATGTTTGCCAAAGGATGCGTTTAAAAAAAAAAGCAAAAAAACAATTTGTTATACTGTCGCAATTGCTGACGCGGGAAGTGGCGGGACTGAAATTCAAGTTGAGAAAAGTAGGCATTAGCCAATCGCATTGAAGGATACATGTTCTTATTAGGAAGTAATGTCCATATTAGGGTCGCGGACTTTAAATTGAATGTAAACAAATGCTTTTGATTTGGTATTTTTTATATTTTACTGGTTTTGTAGTCGTAATTTTCTAACTGTCATTTACTCGTTTGCCTTTTGAACATTGCATGCCATTGTCTGGCAATTGTCTGGCTATTTTATCGCTACTCGTAGCCGACATGAAAAGAACTAGGAGGTTTGTCGAGTGTTGTGATATTTGCGAAATGCAGTTCGAGTCCAACAGCAGCTATTTACGACATTGTAACTCGCAAAATCATAAAATGCGATTGCTTGTCACGGAAAGCGGTGCAACTTTGGAGACTGACGAAGAACTTGCATATTTTTCGGACGACAGTGAGGCCGAGGGCGAATACTTTTCTTACGCAAGTGTACCGATTTCGTCAACCAAGTACTTTCTGCAACAGGAAACCATCACCGGCAATCAATACTCCTACGAAGATACTAGCCAAACACCACCAGTCGATTCTGATAGTGAGCTGAAAACAACCATAGGCGGAGACGCAAGAAGTACTTTTTATCCCTTTCCAGATGAAAAGTTTTTCTTGCTGTATTGTTATGCACATGGCATAATGAGACCAAAGGTGAGAAACACGTTGTATACGAATTTTTATCCTTTTTTCGTTTTTTTTTGTTGACTTGGTGCGAATATATATTGGTTGTTAAAGAGAAAATATTTAGTGACTCGAGGGTCTCAGAACAAACTTCTGCAAGAATTTATTCACTATTTATAAGAATATTGATTCTTGCTTACGGGACTAAGGCTGACAATTTCACTTGTCAATCTCATTGTTGCATCCTTCCTATTTGATATGTTGTTCTATATTTTATAAGACAAGAGTAGACCTTGAATTCCTGTGGATGCTGTTGGAACGATTCGGAGTCAACCCTCCATCTCTTGATTTCGTGTTATCCTTCAAGATTGATGGCTTACAACAAATGTTACCAGTACAAAAGGTGATATTACAATTTATTAATTCACACATTAATCGAGCTGCAACTATGTGTCAGACACACCTACTCTTTCATCACAGGGATAGCAATGGATAAGCATGCATTCAATATGTGCATTTCTTTTTGGGACTACCATGCCAGAATTGCTGTGCTGGTGGACCAAAATTAACAGATTATAAAATACTGGACATTATTTTGTTCTGGTATACCAGAATTTGTTATTCAGTACTATACGCATCAGCAATATATTCAAAGTTTCAAACCTCATGTATTTTTTCCATTTTTATTTTTTAAAGGCATATGGTGATGGTCATCCATTTTACTGGATTCCACCATCAAAACATATCCAGTTACAATTGGCCACCCCTCAGGTTGCTCAGCAAGTCATCAGATATCCTCAACGGACACAACACATAATTCAGGAGATGTATCAGGTTTAATGTCATTCATTTTTCACTAGCATGTCCCAATGTATAATACACAGCTGTTTCAATTATGTACAATTTAACAATGTTCATTGTAGGGCAGAAAGTGGCATATATGTGATCAATTTCAGACAACATCTGCAACCGTTAATGGTAAAATTATTTTCGTGGGGGCATTATTGAATTTGGAAGGGATAACATCAAAGCATTTGGAAAAATTCAAAAATTTTATGCCCAGGTAATAAAGACAGAAACTAACTTTGCAAATTAAGTTACAAAAATTGTCCCGATACAGTTCAGTTGAATAACCAATACTAATCTTTTTAGGAAACTAACAACTGTCTTGTCTTCATGTGTGAAATCGTGAAAATCCACATTCATCCGATTCACCATAATCATCTGGTAATGACAGAACAGGTGGAGGATCTTGACATCAATCACATTACTGGAGTCAGTACAGCTCCTTTAATGTACAAGGAAATTGATGGTGTTATCTACAGCCTCACTCCAGAGGTAATACAGCAATGCATCAAAGCAAGATATTATATTTATGGCGGTGCAGGGTGTAGCCTGAACCTGCAAATCCAGCAACATTCAGTATCAGCCTGCCACATGAAATGAATCAATGCCCCTTCCTCTGATCCATTTACTGACACCTACTGTACATTGACCAAGACTTTGAGGAGTGTAGAATCCTATGCCCCCCTCCCCCTCCTCTCTGATCTCTTATTTTAAGTTAATATATATAAACCTTACCATTATCGTTTCCAAACTAGGAAATAACCCTGTATTGCAGTGATCATCCAACAAAGATGGCAGCAGGTGGTAGACACACTCTGACTCTTCCCCTTGTCATATTTTTGGATGAGACAAGTGGAAACAGGTCCAAACAATGGAACAAGTTAGAGACATATTCCTTTTTCCTAGCCAGCCTGCCAAGAGAAGAAATCACTAAATTTAGCAATATAAACTTTGTTTGTGTGTCTAATTTAGTGAACTCGGAAACATTAGGGAAAGTCATTGCACAGGACCTATTAGGTACCATGATCTTCTTTCTAGTATTCTAACCAATGTGATACATTACACATCAATCGTTTTGTGGTACAGGGTCACTGTTTTGTACCATTTGGCAATTGATCACTTTTTTGTTTAGAACTTGAAACAGGAATGGTGATGTTTGATGCACTGTTGAAAAAGGAGATATTTGTCCAATGCCCAGTCCTTTGTATTACATGTGATAACCCTAAAGCATCTGAGATATGTCATCATCTTGGGAGTTCTGCACGGCATTTCTGTAGGGAATGTGATGTATGTTCTAGTATGAACTTGGAAATTTATATAAAACAATCCTATAGTTTATTTAGTTAAAGTTAAATGCGCATGCCATAATCATTTCAGTGTACTTGATAGATTGCCAAGATTAACAGTTAATATTCACACTACTGGTCTTCTTATTTAATCAACAGGCTACATCAGAAAACCCTAGTGAAGTCGGAGACATGAGGACAGACGAGGCTGTCAAAAACACAGTTCTACAAATAACAAATGCCAGGTGAATTTAATTTAATATATGACTCAGAGAGCAGTTTTACTCACTGTTTCATTTAGCTGCTGTACATATCTGCCAATAATTCTTCTTAGAGAGCAATTCTGTTAAAATATACCTAGACAATTTACATATTATTTAATTAATTTTGCACATGAAATAATGGTGTGATTCTATATTGATTTCATTGTCTGCACAACAAACAAATATCCTTTTTATAGGTCTGAAAATGCAAAAGTTAAGCTGAGAAGAGAAAATGGTGTGTCCGAACGTGGCGGTCAATTTGACGTATTAAAGACATTTGAAGCAGTGAAGTAAGATTTCATTACACAAAATATAACAGTGTAGCTTTGCATATTGACCTTTAGTTAATATTATTATTAAAGGTTGTCAGTAGATACAGCATAGTTTGGTGATGCCCTGCATGTATAATCAAGGTAACATTATATACCATCAAATATCTAAAGTTCTAGGATATCATTTACTGCAGGCAAACACCTACTGAAGTTCTCCACACCATTCTTCTTGGTGCAGAAAAATATCTCCTGGCAAAGACAATGAAGTCTCTTTCTGATGCAGATAAGGCAAAGGTTACAGCAAGAATTGAGTCATGTGACTTCTCACCTTTCCCGCAGAAAACGGCGAGCAACATCACAAAGACATATGGTTCTTTAGTTGGGTGAGACATCAAAGAATGGTCACAAGTAGCAGTTCATATTTTGATGGATATAATACCAGATGATGAACTTGAAGTGTGGATTCATTTGAGTAATGTTTGCTGCCATAGGCTGAATTATTATTTGCATTGCCTATAGTTTAATAAAACAGACAAGTATACAAAATCAATAGTATTTAATCATGAACACGCTTTTAATAATATAGTTGGAATAAAATAAAGAGGTGAAATAATACTAATAATAATACCAGGGTAGGTGGAATAAAATAAAGAGGAGGGCTCACAAAATGATAACAGTATATTTGTTTGCTTTACAGGTATTTTCCATTGCATATAGCCCAGAAGTAAACTTGAATGATCACGAACATGTCAATCATAAAATATCTCTGTTTGTTGAGTCTGTAACAAATGTTCATCCTGAATTTTCAAAGAAGCCAAAAATCCACATGTTGGTGCACTTGTTTGACCACATGACAGACTTTGGCCCTGCAGTTGGTTTTGCCACTGAAAGGTATTAATCAACTAAAACGGATCAGTAGAATACAATGTTCATTATCAATGTAACTGAATATTCTGAACTGGTTAATATTTTTTAACATTTTAGATTTGAAGCTTTTAATTCAGTGATTAGACAAATGAACATTTATTCAAATCGACAGGCCTGCAGTAGAGATATTGCTCAAAAGTTTGCTAAACACCAGCTGCTTAAATTTGTCATGAAAGGTGGTCATTGGGGGGAGGAGTACAGGTATTAATGCAGTGTATACTATAAAGTTAATGCCCATTTACAGACAAGGTTTTTTTAAAACAATCAATTCCCCAGAAACTCTGTATCCATTATCTTTTATACTAGCCAATGTGCATCTCTGCATTTACAACAACTGGCAAAGAATGAAAAACTCATTAAAGAGTGAGTATCATGCCAGTGATCCTTTGCGCGCTTGTGTTTACGTTTTGTGTTTACATCCGACCGTAACTAATTAATATGCGTGCGAGCCGAAGAGTGCTGATTTCGCTCGTATTCTAACCCTGAACGACACACGTTTTTGGTAGCTTTTATTGCTGTTTCTTTCAAAATGTCTGATTCTGATGAGGATTCCGATTTGATACAAGAGGCTTATGATCCCGATGATGATTTAAATGTTTATGGTTCGCCCGTAGCTCGTCCTGAAACATCGACGGGACAGACCCCAGTCCTTCATGAACGAACGCAGGTGAGTGTGTTCATATTTGTTCTACCTCAAAACTTTTATTGATATTGACTGTAGTTATTATATCATTCCTCCGTATTATCTTATGATTTTTGTTATATGTTTGTAGTTTTGTCAGTGCAAAAACACTTGCAGTAGAAAAAGTGGACGAAAGAAGAGAGGTTGCCCATGCCGAGATGAGAGCTTGCTATGCGATGACAAATGTTCTTGTGGAACCAAAAAGGCGCCCTGCAAGAATAAAACAAATTCTACAAACGAAGGAAGAGCTGTAGCCAGTGCCGGAATAAATGCATTCGAACGTCACCGCATTGCTGTAGAGGAATCTAAACATAATATTTCGGTAAGACTTTTTATTTGCTGACCTTGTGTCATAAAATCACAATTATTTCAAAGCCTTTTGTTATATGTATTTCCGTTCTTCTTGACCCATAAATTAATGATATGGACAGGCAGTATTAGACTGGGGCATTTATTATATAAATATAGTAATAAAATACCTCAAAACTCGCGTTTCAGTGGTAAAATTCCATATCTAGGTAAAACCTTCGAGATCTGATATGCAATATCAAAAATGTACGAGAGGTACGAGATCTGATATGCAATATCAAAAATGCCTATTTTGGCTGGGCCAGGTGGGCGGCTTATTTACATTAGAAATATGAATACCGTATGTACCGTTATACAAGTAATACAACATTCCTTTGCATGTATTATGTAACTCTAGCAATATGAAAACGCTATATTTTGCTCAAGTCATATAGGGATTAGTTCATCATGTTCCATTAAAAGCAATCTTGATCCAAGGGTCTTTTTTACCTAAATAATACATGTACTTGGCTGTGACTACTTGTTCACAAATTGTATGTCTCCCTGCAGGAGTTTATAGCAACCTTGACGGAAGAACAGAAAGATACGATACTTGTAGAACTATTGTCAAATGGTAGTGGCAGTATGGACTATGCCAAGAAGTTATTGGACTTTGGTGGAACTGTGCCAGAGCTGCCTCCAACAAAGCCAGATTGGTGCAAGTGTGGAGTTTGTCGACCCATGCCAAGTGAGGAAGAAAACAAGTGTTGTGGGAAAATAACATGTGTCACATCCTATGCCACATTTAGGAATGTGTGCACTGATAGGGATGTTTTAATAATGGCTATAAGGGCCCGATGTGACATACGTGCTGATGAAATGGATTATTCTATGAATAGTTTTAGAAAGGCTGCTTATCGCCAGTACATACTCTGGAGGTACAGAAAACTAGGCCGTGGAAATAGAAAGGTGTGCCCATCATGTGTGGTCTTGACCATAAGGCAGGTTTATCCTGCAGAAGATGGGCAGTATATGGGTTTTCGAAGGGTGTAAATAAGAACTTATAACTTGTGGGTTGTTTTTGCACATGTACAATAGCATTCAAAGGACTGGTTTACATGCTATGAATTTTTGCACAATGCACTTGTCCAAATAAATTTCTTTTACTGCAGTTAGTTTTGGAAATACAGGTAGTAAAATGTACTTTTAAGTGTACCACATCTTTTTAGCACTCTCACCATCTAACCATACCCCAATTAGAAAAACATAACAAGCATGTTACAAATAAAAATTGCTTTTAATTTTGGAGAATGGTCCATAAAGACATCTAAATACATATAACAAAGTAAGTTTGTATTTCAGTTAGTGTTTTCCAGTGACCATGTGCACAGTAATTAATGAAACATATTGCTTAGTGCATCGCACATATACATTGCTTATACTACACCACAACAATTTACTAGGTAAAGGAGAGCTTTAACTCTGGGTTAACATTAACTACAAAAGAAATTTCCCAGTAACTTGTTTTGGTATAAGCTTAGATGTATTTTGTCTAGACAATTGTGGTACCGGTAGTCTTGGTTTTCTAACTCTTGAAATAAATAAACATGTAGAACATGAACAAACTATAATAATGGGTTAAACAGCAACCCAGGATTAGTGCTAACCCAGTTTTAAAAAACCAGACTACACAAGTAGTCTTGAGTATCAACACATATTTTTACTATTTACATTTCCAATATAAAAATTTGGTCCACTGTTCAATGCCAGGATTGTTATGTTCATAACCATTAAATTACTTTGAAAACCTTGACAGGGATTTTTCAACCAAATCACTTGTTTTCGGTATTGGCTTTAGGGCAATGGATGCTGCGATATTTTTAGGATGATCTTCAGGAATTGGAGTGCTGCGTAGTATACTGCCTTTATCATCCTTTCTCTTTTGCAACACCTTTGTTGTAATGCTGGGCCAAAATTCATATGTTTTTTCTTCCTTGACCACTGAAACTCTCCAGTTGTTTGACCGCTTGCTAAATACCTTATTGTATTGAATCTTTCCATCCTTGGTAACCAATGGCTTTCGGTGTAGATGGGAGTTATGATCAATTGCTGCTAACAATGTTCTGGCAGTAAATGCATCATTCCTACAAAAATGCACAGGATCATGCCAAGGTATTTTTAGAGTAGCATAAATAGATTTGTCATATTTTAACTTTGGCCAAAATGCTGGGAATAACAACCATATACTCACTGAAATCCAACTCTCTTAGGGGCATATTTTAGCAGCATTGAATTAAAATTTTCCAGCTTGCTGGTATGTCTAGAAAATGAAAAGCTATTAGCATGACAAAGGAATTGCCTTTAAGCAAAAACACTAAAATGAACTAAAGCACCAAATTTTGGTTTAAAGGTAGCACACAATGTTGATTATCTTCAAAAAAGCTGGGTATAAAAACACTTCAAAATTATTAAAATTTGTATGCAAATAATAAACAATTGATCATGCATTGTTTCTTGACAATTGGGAATTAATATAGCACTTGTGATGTTTGGAAATTTGCCCAAATTAGACTATCTAGTCATTTGGCTAAATTGGAGTCTCTAGTTTGGTAACATTTTCAAACATAACTTATCCTATTAATCCCTAATTGTACTCATTTAATTAATGTTCACCTGTAACAAAGTTTATTAATAATACACTACCATACTTTCAAAAGATTATAAAATAACACAATACCCTACCTGAAGGTAACATAATGCTGCAACGTATTTAGGAAGCGGGGATCAATAACAACTTTTCGAACTGCTTCCATTGCTTTCGAATTTTTGGACAGTATGGTTTTTCCATCTTCTTCAGCCACTAATGGACCATGATCACACTCTCCATCTGCCCATTCATGTTCTCCGCATACATGGTGCAAAACACCAAACCAATTATCCTAAAAGGTCAACATGCAACATTTGAAAGACCACTGTATACTAGTCAATAAATCACACAAAAACACAGAATATTGCCCCAACAATTTTCTCATGTAAACAGGAAGAGTTCTGAGAAGAAAAGTCCATCCATGAAAGCAACAATACAAATTCAAACTTATATATGTAGTTTTGGGCAAACTTCTATGGTGACATAATTGAGAAATTATATCACATCAACAAGTTCACCGAAATTATTGCCTAGCCATACACATGAAAATATAAGATATTTGTTTCATTTGTCTCCTGTAAAATACTGAAAATTGTATGACTGTGCACCATAGACTTTTTAAGTAAGAATAATTTTACTACCTTGAGCTTCTCAACATTGCCATCACAATTTTCAGCAACATGCCAAAAATGATTACGAATCGGTTCAGACCATTCAGAGATAGATTCACAGCCTTTGACTTTTGCTGCCTGTGAACAGTGAATTACTGCAGATCAGTTAAACACACTTGTGGACATCCAAGTGATAGGGGTAAGTATATAGCTTTGTACAAGTCGCACTGGTACAAATAGTTTCATAAATCATGTCACACCTTACCTTAGCCAGTTTTTTTGTCAACTTGACAGACTTGTGCCAAATGTCTAATGCGTGAAACATTTCGCTAAACCCATTGGGGTATTTACCTGCAAAACAAAACATTAATAAGCCATTTTACATGGACCATTTTTCCACAACTTGCAACGCAATGATAAAAGAAAAACATTGTGGACACAATTCTCTTTGCAATTAACAATGCATGTGATATCTGATTGCAGCCTAGATGTTCCAAAAAAAATCAGGACAAGTTAGGAAGACCATATTAGACGCGAAGACAATTTGCAAAGTGGCAATGTCTCACATGCAATTTTTGCTGCAATTTGCAAAACAAACCGGTGTGTTGCAAGTTGCATAAAAAATATGTATAACAAGGCCTATAAGCTAAATTCAAATAAGAATTTCCTTTATGAATAATAAAATAAAGGATTATTAGTACCTTTCATATCCCTTACAAGCTTCATTACTGCTGCAGAAGCATCTGTTACTATTTCTGCAACTAAGAGTTTGCCCACAATTCTTTCTAACAACTTCTTGAGTGTATATACTTCCATATTTGTTGATATGCCACCAGTTTCTCTCTTATCTGTCACTTCAATATCAACAATGACATCAAGGAACTGTTCCATTAAAACATACACACAATATTTTGCGCTGTGTCCAGGAGAATCATTTCTCCCATCACCACACAAAATAATTTGCTCATTCATAAGGACTTTCCAAACTTCACCCTTCATATCTTCCCAAAATGAGGTAATGGAAGGTATGATGTAATGCCTTTGCATCCTATTAAAAGTTTGTCTTGAAATAAAATCAAGGCCTAAGAATTTGCAAAATAACATAAGTTTATCATAGTGGTTTCCAGAAAGTACCAAGCCTAGTGCTAACAGCAAACTTGTGGAGAAAATGTTTTGACCCTTCTTTTGACACAGAACTTTTGATGATACCCAGTACCCACCATGGCCATTGGGACAACTCCATGACACTTGAAGTACTCCACCACTTAATTTGTAGCTAGCAACCTTGGACCTCTCAGTGCAAGACTCATGTGGACATTTGTTTTCAAAAAGTGGCAAAAGTGCAGACACATCAATAATGACCCGCTGTTGCTGTGAATGTTCACTATATAGTTCACTTTCTTGGCCAGCACAATTCAAGGTGTCAAATTTGCTTTGCAATTCGTTGCTCATTCGATTGTCCCTATCCTGTTTTGTCTCAGGGCCATGTTGTACTTCTAGGTTAGTATCTTCTACCTCACTGATGTCCATTGGGGCTTCACCTTGCGATTTACCTTCTGAGGCTATTAGGGTTTCATCCAGTTCACTATCATGGTCACTACCACGGTCACTTCCACTGTCAAGTATAAAACAATATGTATTGCAATATCGATTAATGCATCAAATGTACCTTACTGTGAGGCAACAAAAAATCGTTGACTTACAACTACTGTAGAATTATTTTTATCATGAGTGATAATGGCGTTTTTTACTTACTCTTCATCTCCAACATAAACATCAAGCTCATCATCTTCAGACCAGTCAAATATGAAGTCAGAACTACAAAAAAGCCATTGACATTTATTAACATTTTTTAAAATCTGTCATGATTTATCAAAAGGTGTTTTACTTATGCCAAATTCAGCATTCAATTATTTATAATACAAAAATTACCTTGTATCACTGTCAGCATCAGATATTGAGGCTGTACTTGAGTCATCTGATGATGGTTCACTCTCATGCATTCCAAATTCTGGGTTTAGACTCAAAAGAACACTTTCTACTCTACTGACATCAAGGTTGGAAGCGTGGGAGACATTGGCTGTGCTGCAAAGGTATATCAACATTTTAGAACAATGCAAAAAATTCCTAATTATTTAAAGCTAAAACTATTTTAACTACTCTACCTTATGTCCATCACTGTAGCAATATCAAGTGGAGTAACATGAGCAGCAACATCAGGTGTAGTATCATTGCCAGCAATAGGTGTCAGAGGCACCTGTAACTCAACAGGCACACGTGCTCGTGATGGGGTTGAACACAATTGACTGGTGGTTGCTGAAAAGTTTCAAAACATCATTGATATACGAAGATAATTCAGAATAGGTTATTTTGGACAATAAACAAGCTTCTTATTGTACATAAATATAGATAGAACAAGATAAAACCTTGTTTACGTATATTTTCGCACACTGTAACTCAACTACTGATATTCAAATACGTATTAATTTACATGACTGTATATACACTGACCTGTCTCTTTTTCTTGATCGCAATATTGCAACAGCATCTCCGCAAATTCGCTGTGGGTTTTGTTAGAATATCCCATGTCCTCTTTTTTCTTGGTCCATTCTTGAAACACTTCTATTCTTAATCTAATATGCGCAGTCTTCACAGACGGCCTTCCACGCTTTGGCAGTGAAGCATCGTCAGATTCTTCCATTTCGACGTTTTTCAAAACAATATTGCAAAATTTCACAAAATATATTTTCTTATATCATAAATTAACAAAACAGCTCTGTCTTTTTACACGATTGATAAAAAAAATAGATGGATTCAAACCGATTTGGCAATTCACTCATAGATAATCAGGTGTCCGCCATTTTCTGCGGTCGCTCAACTGGCCCAGGCGCGCAAAGCATCACGGGCATGATACTCACTTTTTAAGTTTCTGCAAGAAGATGGCCTGAAAGTGACTGATGACAGAGAAATTTACCAACCAGGATCACCAAGATTAGTGAGTATGAAAAAGTATACAAATTAATATTTGCCTGAGCTACTACATAAACTAAGGCCTAATTTTACAATACAGAAAAATCCTTCATGAGAGACTGTTTATGCAAGGTATGGATGGTGCACATGTGAATACAAAGGGGAAATTTACCTTAGTTGTATGACTGTTCATGTATAGTGATTTCATATACATAATGAAAGTTAATTTAATTATTTATTATTAAATACATTCTTTAGGGCAAATACAGTAATGGTCGTCTACAGAAACTAGACATTGGTTCCTTGTTCCCAACCCACATAACTGAGATGGCTGGCATACCTGCATCGGATAAATGCTACTACTATGAAGGGTGCATTTCAGCCAAGAAGGAATTGGTACGAATGGGCCAAGCAATCACCTACAACGATAACAATGGACAGGTAAAAACAAACTTACTGTCTTGTGTCTTTTAGCATTAGTTCCCACAAATTTAAAAAACCAATACAACAAAAGTTTATCTGAGATATGCCCAAATGACCATTTACATTTAGGGTACTAGTCAAAATGTTGTACAGTGCTAGACAGTATGGATTGAGTTTTTACATTCCTTTTTTCTAAGATCCATGTTGGCCTGTTTGATGGTGCAGCACATGTACTCAGCACAAACCAAACCTGGATCCAAGTTATTGGTCTCAACACCCTCCATGACGATAATGGACAATTGAAATATGGCCGTTTTCAATGTCCAATCCTCGTCAAGAACAGTGGCAAATCCTTTATCCCATCAAGTTGGCTGCAGCAGCGTATACACATTGTTCATGACTGCTCGAGTGGACAAATTGAGTTGAATTATCAAACCATGGTATAGTTGAAGAACGGGAAGAGGTTCAATGGCATACCTTAACGTATAAGCATGACCTTTCCAACAACAGATACCTTTTCAACAGATTCTTTTTAGGTTCCAGTCTGGTTAATTTAAATATCATTTAATTAAAGTTACATTGAATTGATCAAGCTATGTTATATGAACAAACTCTCCAGAACGGGCGATTCTACTTAACGTCCTCCCCCCCCCCAATGGAGAGATTTTTGAAAGCAATTTATGGGGGGGGGGAGCATGATTGACTGTGCAATTAGGTAAGGAGAGAAATTCCAAGTTTCTGAGGAGTATTTGGTGTTGGCACTAAGATTTTTTTCTGAAAAGTTAAAAAATTTCAAAGCTTGTCCTTGGGGAGGGAATGGATACTCCATCAACACGTGTATAGTGCATTTCGCACTGCGTTTATTATGTAAATATGAAAGTTCGTATATTATACAAAGAAGGAACCGTTGTAAGTTTCCAAGTTTATATGTAGATATGTTTATGTGAATTTCGTTGGTATATAGTTTATATGAATTTCGTAGATACAAGAGGATTAAAATGCTCTAAGCAAACATCAATAAAAACAAACTGATAGAAAACACATGCGTAATTCGTGTAAAACACGCGGGATAAATTTTCTTGTTGCCATGTGAACTGCAAATTGCAGTATGCAGCAGGTCCGTTATTCACAGAGCTGTTACAACTTGTTCACTACAGCCTGCTGCAATTCTGTCCACAACAGCACTGTTGCAGTTCTGTTACACCAGTTTGTAGCAGATCTGTTTCCAACAGCGCTGCTGCAGTTTTGTCACAACAGTTTTGTAGCAGATCTGACAACAGACTGTAGCAGCCATGTGACGACAGGCCGCAACATGCCGCGCAAACGCATCTGAGATGCGGCCTGACGACGACATTCCACAACAGGCTGACGACAGGCCTGCTGCAAACTGCGCAAACTTGGCCGTGTAAGTGTCAAGCAGGTATATTTTCAAATAATTAAAACTTTTCATCATTTTTTTTCTTTCGAAACAAACATTATTTAGTAAGTTTTATAAAGGATGTTTTATTCCAGGCAAAATATGGTAGTGCAGACGGAATAACCGACGCTATCAAAGAAAGCTTTAATGACATCAAAGAGTCTATTTCATCTTCATTATCATCGGTTGGTATTTTACCATATCACAAAAAGTTGGTTGGTTTCACATCGGATGGGGCAAGTGTTAACCGTGGATGTAACAACAGCATTAAAACCCGCCTTCGAGAGGAATCGCCATGGATGGTGTTTATTTGGTGCATCGCTCATCGGCTCGAGTTAGCACTGAGCGATGCATTAAAGACCACAGAGTTTCAGGAGGTTGATGATATGCTGTTAAAGATGTATTTCCTTTATAAGAAAGCACCAAAAAAACTTCGTCAACTTGAGGAACTCCACGATCTTTACCAACAATCCATGGAGTTTGACGAAGGAGGCGTAAAGCCGAAAAAATCATCGGGGTCGAGATGGATTTCTCACAAGTTGGCTGCAATGAAGATGTGTCTAGACAAGTGGGGTATTTACATTCAGCACCTTGAAACCATGACAGAACATGAAAGCATAACAGGGAAAGATAAAGCCAAGATGAAAGGTTATCTTAGATGTTGGAAGAGCACCAGAATGCCATTATTACTTGCCTTGTTCATTGATATATTAACCATACCGTCGATTTTATCATTGATATTCCAGAAGAAGACAATTGATCCAGTGCAAAGTGTGAGAGCATTGAAAAAAGCGAAAGACCGCTTGGTACAATTTGAAAAAAAGGCATTTGAAAAATTACCAAACGTTAGAAACTTTCTCTCAAAAATCAAGGTAGTGAATGGTCAGTTTTTCTATCAGAATGTCGAACTCTTATTATTCGAAAGACAGAAGGTCTTCGTTGAAGGCAAAAAGAATGAGTACACAGAAAAGATTCGACAATGCTTGACTGACCGACTTGAACAAGAGGACGAAGGCCAAGAGATAATCAACGCCGTTGTACAAATTCTTGATTGCGAGGGCTGGAAAGGTGACAACGAATTTGCTGATGACGCCATTATTGCAGTGTATGACAAGTTCGAAGTTCCGCTCAAGTCTGCTGGCCTCTCAGCAAATGTTCCAGACGTGCTTATCCAATGGCATGGGATAGTCGATTTTGCTGTTGAAACGATCGGAGTGATTGGCCAACCGTATCTCATTACATGGCGTAAGATATTTTCTGCAGCAAGGAGTAAAGGATGGAAAGATGCACTTATCTTAATTGAATTGTTATTTACCATCCCGGTATCTAACGCCAAGCTCGAGAGAATGTTTTCCAAGTTAAAACGCGTGAAAACAAATTTCCGTTGCTCTCTTTCCCTGCAAAGGTTGGAAAATATTCTACGCATCATGGAAGAAGGCCCGGCATGGGAGGAGTATGATCCATTACCCGCCATTGAATTATGGCATTCCGCAAAACAACGGCGCCCACGTGATGAGAAACAAAAGCGATCATATACAACCCGCAAGTCGCACTGAAGGCTTTCGACTATATCGTCAGATGAAAGCGACAATGAGGCAGCAGAAAAAGAAAGCCATGGAGGTGACAAAGAAGACAAAGACATGGATGAAGAAAGATCAGAAGAAACCGAAAGTCTGAGTTTATTCTCTGATTCAGATTCTGAAGATAATTAAACCATAAGGACTTGACAGTGACTCTAAGTCTGTAATTGAACTAAATTAAAATGAACTCGTTAAGAAGTTGATGAACGTGGTATGCACAGTGAACTAAGCCCATAGGGCCGTGTTACATTAGCTAAAGATATTCATTCTTATTATTACTGATCAAACACCGTAATTTAGCATTTATTTATTCTTCTATTGACCTACTTCTGGTATTGGCAAATAATGTTGATTTTCGATCGAGAAACTAATGTATACGATCAATGCAATACTGCTGAACATTTACCGTCCGTACGATTTTAAAATAACTGATTTTCGCGGGAAATAAACTTTTGGCCATCGGCCATAAATTTTTAAAATGTCCGACCCATTCTGAAACACACCGGACATTTTGACAGACAGCTTTCTGCCTGATATTTTAAGGCCTGTGATACCCAAATTGAAGGCGAAGATGATGAAGATGGAGGGGAGCAAGTTGATAGTGGAAATATGAATGAATCGGGTGTCAAAAGAATCAGTCCAGAAGATGTTGTAAAAACAGAGTATTGCATAGCTTCTGCAAGTATGATTATGGATGTTCTTACTGAGCTTCATGGTAGTGTATGCAAATGTGCAGGTTGTGGCAAGCAACTTGAATACAAGCAACGATACCTAGGAACATGCCTTGTAGTCAATTGGGGATGTTTTTCTAGGCATTTTGCTGGGCGATGGGCATCACAACCTACTTGTGTCAATCTCCGGGCAGCCAATCTCCTACTTGCTTCAGCAATTGCTTTATCTGGCAGTTCCTACACTAAAATTGGCTTTTTATTCAACATAATGAACTTGAAGTACATTTCTAAAAATCTGTTCAACCAGTATCAAAGTTTACTAATTGCACCAACAGTAGCCACTTATTGGAATAGAATGAAAGATGAATTGTGGCAAGAATGGGAAGGAAAGGAAATCATTTTGAGTGCAGATGGTTGCAATGATTCTCCTCGCCACAGCGCTCAGTATTGCATATATTCATTTGCTGACATGGAATCAAAACACATACTAGAAATGAATATTGTGGATGTTTGTGAAGTAGAGAGAAGGAAAAGTCCTAATATGGAGAGATTGGCCTTTGAATGTGGGCTTGACGCACTGCTAAAGTCCAAAATGGTGTTAAGTGAGCTGGTCCCTGATGGCCATTTGGAGATCAGTGCTGTAATGAGTAAGTGTTTTAATTAATAACAATTTCCCTGAAAATCCCAAATACATTTATTTTATTAGAATGCTAACAGAGTAATGACAAATCAGGTCTTTAAAATTATTTGCTAACCTGAAACAACAGCAGGCTGGCAATTTTAGTATTTAGTGTAACATTGTTTCATGATGTTGTGGATCTATCTGATCGAAATATTAATTTTTGAATGATGTTAAAAATGATCAATGTTTCTTCAATTTGTTTTTATTTTTACCCTGAATCTGCATCAGAACAATTGTGAACTCCTTTTGGTTATTTTGTTGATTACTTTTTAAATGCATAGATTTATTCTTTTAATATGTACTAAGCTCTTTCCAACCTGTATTCCCTAAATAACAATAATGATTAACACAATGTAAACAACACGCATTTTGGAAAAGATGAGCACGTGACGTATTTCCACTGCTAGTACCCAGAAAGAAATGGACAACAGAAAATAGAAATGTACAGGTAGACGATGTTGTAATCGTAGCAGAGACAAATGCAATTCGTGGAAAATGGAACATCAGCAGAGTGCAAGATTCATTTCCTAGAGACGACGGTAAAGTATGAAGTGTGAAAGTGAAGGTGCCAACCGGAGTGTACGCAAGACCAATCACCAAGATCTCCGTACAACATCCAGCGAAAGAAGACGAAGAGTAGAATGGGGAAACCCCATTGCGAGGGTGAATGTGTCGTTCAGTTCGGGAAACCATCGGGACAGTGTTGGAGTGTACCGGAAAAACAACAACATGTGTTCAGAAAAGCCCGCCATTTTTGCAGAGTGTTAGTTTAGAGGTGTAACTTGATGTAAAGAAACTGTTTATGTTTAGTTATGAGCTTGGACAAGTGTAAGTTTGATTATCTAGCTTTTGTATTGACATTAACGAATGCTATACACTTTTTGTAACATAATATAGTAAAATCATTTGTACTGTTATAGTTTCAGATTTTTGCAAATAATAATCCTGAAACCAAGCTTGTAGTCTGCTGTTAATTTCTACGGGTTCGTCGCCACAATTCCGTCAAGGAGTTAGTCTTCGAAATATTTCCAAATTTCCTGCCAAATTCCGAATTTTAATATGCAATAGACAATGTTTTGGTTATATATGGTGAACTTGAAATCAAATATGTGAGAATTACTCTGCTTTTGTAAATTGTAATGTTTGGACAGAAAAGAAGAATGTTCCATCGAAAGACGGGTAATGGGATGGCTGGAAAGTAAAGGTACGTTAATATTTCGTGTAAAATTCAAAAATTGTGTGTTCATACCAGAAATATTCAATAGCTTGAGTTGTGTGGCTTGAGACCCAGACTCGAGACAATTCAACAGAAGAAGCTCCTACCCCTGAACTTTATATTGTGTCAAGAGGAGAGTTAAACATTTCGATTTTTCTGAATGATTACTAGTCGTGAAAAGCAAAATGATAAAGATTTTGTTAAAGAGGTTGAAACTTTCACTGTGTATCTCTAATGCACATGTCATAGAGGTATTGCAAGAGTGAAGAGTCAAAGTATCTTTACCTAGCCCCTCTCTGGCACACCCTTGCCTAATGTATTCCAAGGTGATGTAGGTGACTTGTGCAAGGTGAATGAAGAAAATAATCTTCTAAAAAGGGTTGATGTTGATGGCATTTTTTCGCATAATACAGGGGCTTTAGAAATCTAGCCAAAATACCCTCTAGTGGCATAATTAGAGAGTTTGGGAACTATGTGCTTTAGCTCACATACACATATCTCTGTTATTTTTTCTGTTGTGCTGCTGTTGCAGTTCTCAAACTCTATAGTGGGTATAAGTGTGTGTGTTTGTGGGAGGGGGGGGGAGTGTCATTATCATGAAAAGTGTTCACCTTCTCTTGATTTCAATGAAACATAGTATTTGCAGATAAATCAGTTTTTCTGTTCCCTGCAATATTGCCATCAACATTGCAATGAGCTAATTGCTCCAAGCAAGTTGCACTGGAACTTGAGAGTTGCAACTATGTCAATTCCAAGCAAATTTGAAACAGTAGAAGTCATTAACTAAATAATATGAATATCTTTTACTATTTGTGACTTTCTGTGCAATGGTTTTTACATATCTGTAATCTGTCTCAAATTGACATTATATTTATAGTCGCTTGTCAGTATTTCTATCAGCGAAAATATGCCATGGAAATATTGAAATCAACAAATTTTCTTGAATTTTCTTGAGTTGTAGATTGCAAGTTCTGGTGCCACTTGCTCAAAGCAATTAGCACATGAACATTACAATATTGATAGGAATGTTGCAATATTGCAGGACGGAATACCTGATTCAGCTGTGGGGGTTATAGTTTTTCTATAAATTATTTTCTTGTTCTCCAGATATGCACTGTTTTAAAACATGCAAATTAAATATGGTGCATACAAGAGTGTGCATTTACTGCCTTAGTGCCTATGGTTTATTCTACTTGGGACATTTACCTACACAATAAGATAGTTGCTTAGATCATAATTTTAGTTGCCAAGTAGAAAATAGTTAGCCTTTAGGCTATGTATTTTTATATATTCTCACTAATTATCACAAGTCTGCATATCATACATGTAAAATTCCTAGTTTATTGGTGAATTTAAGATTAAATTTATTAAGTATATAGGATGCATTGACATACAGAAACTAAAGCAGCGGGTTAAATTTTAAGCCAGGGTTTATCCTAAACCAGCTTTGAAAAATTCAAAGACCCAAGGGTAATAAATTTTGTTGCAATTTTATAACGACTGAACTCATGTTAATCTAGATTAATATGCGTCATTGAGTCTATTTTTTTCTCTGTTTCTCTGGATGGTTTTATTTATTCTTTGTACTTTAGGTAGTAACATGCAGGGCTTATTGTTTATGCACTGGAGTAGTTGCATGGCATCGTGATGGAAAGTATAATGTTGAGGATCGCCTTGATGTATGTCTTGTATGAGGGCAAAGACTTCCTCAAAATTCTCTATCGGTTTGGTGTCGATGTAGGTTGCTTGGGTCTGCTGATCTGGTGTGGGTCGTAATGCCAATGGGACAGAAATTAGAAATCTGTCTATTAGCCCATGTCCTTTGTCCATTTGCGCAACGAGCTTAGCGATGTTTTGCATTTGTGTAGCGCCAAGGATAGAGAAGGGGTTATTGGCTTCTATTTCAAGTGTATTTTCCGTGCTGAAACAATACGTAGTTCGTTCTCCCGAGAAAAGTTTACACAAAAGTTGGACGTCGCCAGTTGCTGTATCTTCATCGGACTTCAGAAATTTGTGAAGGACGTCGTATACCTTGGATGAAACAACATATGCTCTGCCAGCATTTGAAAGCTGTTTAACGAGGGCAGATGAGGTAGTTCTACCGATGAGTAGATTTTGTTCATTTTCATTGATAGACAAAATAGGTGCCGTGGCTGAATGATTAATTGCTGCGGATTTCCCTGTGCCTGGGTAGTCAACAAACATGGTGTAAAGATTTGGTATCTGACGGTGTGTTTTGTAATCAATCGTTGCCCCATTATTAGCAAGGACGAATGCTGTGGTGGCAAGAATCGATGGAGCAAAGTATCCAATAGAACTGCCAAGGGAAATTGCTTTATTTTCCACAAACTGTTTAACTTCTTCTTCAAAAAGGTCACAATACTGATAGAACATTCCAGCAATCCGTTTGTGAAGAGGAGTCCATGTTGTTTCTTGTTGTCTAGAAACTTTTGTTAAGGGATTCGATGCCATGGTTGTATGCGGTAACAAAGAGCAGCTTTGAGTTCTTGTGAGAGCAACGTAGTGACAGTTTTGTAATGAGAAGTGATGCTAGTTTGCATGTTAGATTACATAACTTAACAGTGCGA
This sequence comes from Muricea muricata, assembly GCA_963855995.1. NCBI lineage: Eukaryota > Metazoa > Cnidaria > Anthozoa > Malacalcyonacea > Plexauridae > Muricea > Muricea muricata. The sequence continues at coordinate 57,464,410 of OY979716.1, forward strand.
GATATTTGAGAAGTAGCATTGCAGGAAAACCAGTAAAGATACTATTATCTCAGACTCCATAAATTGAATAAATTAAAGTTTTTATTTAAACATGCCAGTTTAGATGTAGCTATGAATGATTTTTCACGCATGCGATTATTTTCAAGGTTGGGCTTAAATTTTATGCTGTGCATTTATTGAAATCTTAATAGCCCAAATATAAATAAACTTGACAGGCCGGTGATAAATGATGTAATTAAGGAAGTAAATAAATAGGTGTGACATTTGTAATAGGTTAGAGTATGTTACACTGATATTCTATATTTAAAAATATGCAAGTTAACATGAAAATGAGTGCTAAAGTTGAGTTTACTGATGTCGGGATTCAAGTTGTCAAAAAGAAAGGAAGAAGCAAAGAAATTCAAACAGATTTGTCACTGTTGAAATATAAAAGCATTGCAATGCAATGCACCAAAGGCAAGGTAAAAGGAAGCTACCAGTGCAGAGAATATGACAAAATTGGGCACTGGACATATGACAGTCTTACAACTAAAGTCCTTTCAAGCAAAGAATGTGTGATCAGTTGGCTAATGGAGATGAAGCTAATTGCAAACAGTCAGTTGTGCCCTCAGTGTCAACGTACAATGAAATTGGTAGAATGTAATGATAGATCAGATGGATGTAAATGGAATGCAGAAAGCAGGTAAACACTGACAGGCGCAAGGTTGAGTTATCCATTAGGAAAGGTAGTTGGTTTGAAGCAAGTAATTTAACGTGGGAAGAAATTTTGAAATTGACGTACTGGTTGTGTAGAGGGGTTGAACAGGAGACGATGAAGGTTTGAAGTTGACATTAGCGGAAATACGGTTGTTGATTGGGATAGTTTTTGTAGGGAAATATGCGAGGTAAATTTTTTACAGTGTGAGGAAAAAATAGGTGGTCGAAATAAGAGAGTGCAAATTGACGAAAGTAAATTTAGAAAACGTAAATATCATAGAGGTCATAAGGTTGAAGGGCAATGGGTGTTTGGTGGTATAGAAGAGGGCAGTTGGAAAAGTTTCATGTTTGCTGTTGATGATAGAAGTGAAGCAACACTGCTGCCGATAATTGAGACAATTATAGAAAATGGTACAACCATAATATCTGATTGCTGGAAGGCATATGTGAACCTGGAGAAACACGGTTACAAGGATTTGACAGTTAATCATTCGAAGGAATTCGTGAACAAAGATGGTGATCACACCAATAAAATTGAAGGACATTGGCGTCAAGCTAAGGCAAAATTTCCACCGTTTGGCATTAGGAAGTATACATTCTCATCTTATTTGGTGGACATTCTGTGGAGATACGAACATAAAGGCGATGACTTATTTGAAGTTTTCTTGGACGATGCTAAAAAGATATATGGAGTAGGCTTTTAACAAGACAAAGTGATATAGCATTAGCACTTGTCATGTTGGTGTTGAAAATGACTTATAAAATAAAAATATTCGAAAATTGTTCGCAGCAGCTGAAACAATACCTGTAGTAATTTTGTAGAACAAGACCATATAATAATACTAATACATATTATATGACTAATCTACATTAATGAAACAGTAGAAATCGTGAGTAGCAAAGAATCAAGCAAACTCGTAAAAGACATAAGGTTGTATAACATTTATTTTTATATAACTATATAGTGTGCATTTTAGATCACCGCGCGTATATATCTTGAGATACATAATATTGATGAGTGCATGTGAGCCTTTTAAAAAACGAGGCAAATACATGTGAAATGTGACCGAGAACGGCGGAAGATCCGCATTACCTGTGCTCCAACCGAAGCGGAACCAGTTATCAAGTGCGAAGACTTCTCCACATTGAGGCAACTGCTAAGAGTTACCATGTATGTCATGAGATTCTGTCGAAATGTGCACATTAAATCGAGTCACGAAAATAACGAAGAAATGACTCTTGGCCCTCTAACGGCCGACGAAATCAAACGATCGGAGAAGTATTGGCCTTTGCATCCTTTACTGTAGCTTGTATTTTGGTAGCTGAGCGTTTTGCATCCAGCATCATTCTTCCGGTCTTGAGCACTCTTGTAAGCACCTCTTTCGTAGCTCTACGGACATTCTGTGCCTTTTTCTTCTCTTTATTTTCTAGCGACATCATTCTACGAGGTTACCGTCGCGATTGACAAAAAGTTTTCAGATAATGTGGCGACGAACCTGTAGAAATTGAACTACAAGCTTGGTTTTAGGATTATTATTTGCAAAAGTCTGAAACTATAATAGTACAAATAATTTACTATTTTATATTATGAAATAACGTGTATAGCATTCGTTAATGTCAATACAGAAGCTAGATAATCAAACTTACACTTGTCCAAGCTCATAACTAAACATAAAGAGTTTCTTTACATCAAGTTACACCTCTAAACTAACACTCTTCAAAAATGGCAGGCTTTTCTGAACACATGTTGTTGTTTTTCCGGTACGCTCCGACACTGTCCCGACGGTTTCCCGTACTTAATGACACAGGAATCCATCAAAATTGGTCATTTTAAAACATTTCAGGTGAAATGTTGTGCATAAAGAATATGCTACTCCCTTTCTGTTTACTGTCTTCGTGTTAAGAAACACAGCTGAAAATGACGGAAACACGCTCTGAAAACTTCACCGCGATTCCAACCAATCCAAACGTTGTATCCCAATAAAATTACTCGTTACAATGTTTGATAATTCCAATAGTTACTGGAATTGTCATTTCATGCATATAAAATGAACCCTGACCCAAACCCCAACTTTACCCCAAACCCCAACCCTAACCCAAACAATCCCAATAATTTATTGGAGACAATAATTTTATTGGGATACAACGTTTGTATCAGGTGGCGATTCACCGTGCCTGGCGAAAGCCTCGCGATGGAATTTGTTGTTATAAAACACTTTGGATGAGAATTTTTGAACATATAACCTTCTTGCTGCTTAGATGTTTTAGTATCCATGTTAAATTGTGTGTTTTGGAGATGTTCTGCCAGAAATTGAATTTAAAAGTCGTGGTGACATGGGCTCAGACGGCATTGCACAGCGGTATCACCCATGAGCGGCAGCCCAACTTTTGACACCGAAAAAAAAAACCAGAAAAACTGAGCGAGGCGAATTTATGACTTTGCCACGTCCTACGGGCAGGCGGAGTAATGAAATAATGACTTCCATAGTTGGCTTTAAACTTTAGACTTTCAATATAACTTACCAAATCTGGAGTCATGTATATCATGTACTCATACATTAAAATGGCATAATATGACTGAATATCCTTTTGAGAACAACTACCCAAATGGCACTCTGAGCACCATTAATAGATCAGGGAGGAAGAAAACTTTACCTGTAAATCAAACATTGTCTGCCAACTTATAAAGTGAAAGGCTTTATCAGTTTTTGTCATATATTGATTAAAAAGTTGATCCTTCCAATTGCAAAAGAATAGCAGGACATCATTCCATTGTTTAATTCTTTGATCTGATGATGATGATAATGGTTGAGTATCATTGAAAATATTCCAAAGTTTCTCACAGTAATAAATGTATTTCTAGGTCGATGAACTTGTATCAGACTCAAATTTTTCCATATCCTCTATTACTCAGAATTTAAAATCTGTACAGCAAGTTTTACTCACGTTTTTCTAGGTGGACATGGGAACATCTGATATCTGTTTGAAATAAGTGCTGCTGACAGTCCCTCCGGTAGACAGAATAAATGTGGTCCCAAAGAATTGGCTTTGAATCCAGTGTTAAGCATTGTTAATGTCTGACAGATTCTTCTTTATATCCACTTTTAGAAATATTAGTCCAGAGTTTATTCCATCTGAAGAAGATGTGGTGGATCGGATAGGAATATTAATGTTTTCTTTGAGAATGGGTTTGCAGTTGAACTGTTGTCTTCGTTGCAGCCATTCATTACAGCATGTTACTAGAACTGTGAAAGAATGTGCTTGAAATAAGCTGACTCTTTGCCAAAAGATCTGATTTAGGTTAGATGCTGAAATACCTCTTGTTAAGAAATAACCACATGGATAACTGAATGACGCGCAGTGTTTCAATTCTATTTCAGAACCATCCTCAGAGATATGAAAAACTAGATTCATATTAATCTGACACTGCAGAGAACAACGAAAAATTTGTGCTCTCGAGCGGGAGTCCTCAAAGGCAAGCGTTAAGTTGTCACAAAAATATTTCGTGCACTTAAATTGGATAAGACTCGCTACCAATCCCAGTTGACTCGATTGCTCAATGGACCATTCCCCAATTACACAAACTTTTAAATTCGAAAACAATTTTAGCACAGTTGGAAAGAGCTTCCTAAATTTAGTGAAATTGTGAAGTTTGGTTGTAAAATATTGTAAAATGTGGAAAATATAGCCCTTCAAAGTTTGCAAATTTTGTATACTTTTGTATTACGTGGGAAAAAGCGTTACCACATTTCCACATAGTGGTAACGCTTTTCCTTGCGTAATACAAAATTTGCAAACTTTACAGGGCTATATTTTCCACATTTTACAATATTTTACTACCAAACTTTGCAATTTCACTAAATTTAGGAAGCTCTTTCCAATTGTGCTAAAATTGTTTTCGAACTTAAAAGTTTGTCTAATTGGGGAATGGTTCATTGGTAGAGCAGCGGTCTAGAAACCTGAAGATGCGAGTTTGAATCCCGCTCGAGACAATGAATTTTCGTTGTTCTCTGCAGTGTCAGATTAATATGAATCTAGTTTTTTAAATCTCCGAGGATGGTTCTGAAATAGAAATGAAACACTGCGCATCCTCAAAGGCAAGCGTCAAGTTGTCACAAAAATATTTCGTGCACTTAAATTGGATAAGACTCGCTACCAATCCCAGTTGACTCAATTGCTTAACTGAATGAGCTAAGGGAAACTCTTGAAATGAAATTGGAGAACATGTGTTGCTAGTTTTTCATGCAAAGAACTGCTTGTTTTGTTAACATCATTGTCATTATCCAAATCCACAAAGCCGATTAATTCTGAAGACGATTGATCAAGTAAAAAACCTTCTATGATTTTCACCTCAAAGAACAGACCACCCAGTTTCCTTGCATCATTAATTCCTTGACTTTCAAAAGCATATCTCATACCACCAAGGACAGATGTTTGCCATCCAGATTTAGAAGAACAGAAGTTTTTGTAATCAGAGAGAGTTTGTCCATTGGGGAGCTACAAAAATCCGGACTCTTTTGAATTAGTATTATTACTATGTACAGATATTTTAATCAAACTATATAGCTGATCTTCTGGTTGAAGTCATAATCCACTGCTATATCTCAGTGTAGATGGAAAAAAGTAAAGATAAGCATTTTGTGCAACTTGTTGAAGCCTTTCATTTTCAGTTGCAGGCAAAGTGGATGAAGAGGAAATCTCACCTACTGACTCAGTTGTCAAACTATCACTCTCCGAACTTAATTTAATATGTTTACAACACGACGAAGACATGACTTAAAGGCTTTTTCTTTTTACAGTGCATATTATCAAAACAAATCAGAGCGGTTATATATAAGCACCCTAGAACAAACAAACAACAAAAGATAATCGCTAAAATGTTTGGGGTCCTACTAAAAAATGCCGGGAATGCCCGGAAATATTTGTTGAATGCTTGAGTTTTCACTATATTTATCACTTCTACCGAGTTCTATTTCCAACACCCTTTCGCTTACTGCCATTGTCCCATGTGTAATATTTCTTCCTTTTAATAGGAGCAACGCAACTACTTTTCAACTTCCAGTTATTACTGGGTTGTATCAAAGATTATCAAAGGTTGCTTCAGACAATTAAAGTATTTTCAGTAAATCACAGATATGCCATGCAGTAGTATTGGTAATCACACAAATTATAGGTAATCACACAGAAATAATAGGTAATTACATAGAATCGAGTGTGATTAATGATTAACACTACACATGATTTTTGAAGAATATGTCAAAATTTATTTACTGCCGTTATGCAAGTAATGACATAATTGCACTCCTCTTGGCTCAAATTTGATGATGCTCCAATAGTAATCTAGTATCATTTAACAGGGATCGTATTACCTAATGAGACTCACCCTTAATATGTTTCTGTTTAATGTTACAGGTAAACGTCTCCATCTGTAAAAGATTTTAAACAACTCTCGGTGCAGATGACTGTTGTTCATTAATGTGTTTACAGCATCATTGTAATTAATCCACTCAATATAATATGAAAGGATATAAATTAACAAAGAATTGGCCTAGATAATTGAAGAAAGCAAATATTCTGTAGCTGTACTAAGCATGCCCACAAATGTCTGTGTAATGATGTGTAACCTGGCTGGATCAATGTGCATGTTGAAGACCCTGCAGAACACAGTACCTGAGATCACCTGATCATCAACGCGAGCAAATAAGTCAACAACTGCATGCAGATTATCGGAGGAGGAACAATATCCATGCACAAAGTTATAGGCGGTTTATTGACTTGGCCCAAAAATTCCACTCCACTTCCAATTAATAATGTTACAAATAAAAAATTTAAAAGGACAATAAAACTGTTTCAAGCTCTTGGGAATATGGTGTCAAAATAACTCAAGTGTAATACATACAAAAAGCAAATAGATTTAAAACAATACTACTTACTAATGTTGAATTTCTTATTTACCTGCAGAGATCTAACAACCTAATTAATGTGAGACTTCTTATTATGTAGTCCTGTGTGCGACCCTTTGATTTCTCGTGGTAAAACTAATTAATAAAAATCAACATAATCTAAAGGTAACATTTTAACAGAAGTTACAATAATCAACATTTACAGAATCTAGCTGGTAAGGTTTGTAATGCCATATCACAGTGTCTGAATGTTTGAGATTAACAGAAACTCTGACTGAGCAACAGAATGCTAATTAATACTAGTGGTACAAGTCTTGCAGGATAATACTGCATCTCAGTTATGCAAGCTTCACACTTTCACAATGTTATCTTGCAAGTGATTATTTGCAAGTTTTGCAGAGAAAGAAACTTTCTGTGATAAAATCCTTTGATAACCCTAATCTCTTGCACTACAGTATTTAGATGTTTGAAGTGAACAGAAACTCAATGTGTAGCAACAAATTCTTGCCAAGACTCTGGCTAAAAAAAACAGAACATTAATGCAACCAATAAAAGTTGTGCAGTATAATCTGCAACTCAGTTTTTTAAACATCAGTCTATGCAAGGTCCACACTTTGTACGACTTTTGTCTTGTTCTTGTATGTGAATTTGCAAGGTTGTAGAGAAAGAAATTTTTCTGTGATGAAATCCTTCGATAACTGTAATGGGTCTCCCTCTGCGTCTGATAACAAAAAAACTTTCAAGACAGACTCATGACAAAATACCAAGAATGCCTCCACATCATCCTGGATTGCCAAAGCTTTTACGTACCACTGCTTTTTAATTTGCTATGTTACAGGTTTTGCATCTTGTTGTTTCCTCCTCTTTAACACTGCTGTTACACCTTGCACAACAATAATCAACGTGCACATCAAACACACCAAGAATTTCTCCCGTAATAGAACATGTTGTTAGCTCAGTTGGGTCGTATTCTGGTATGAACAAATCTTGTTCAAATGGTTCACTCTTTGAAATACTTCCCATTCCTTTTGCAGGGTTGACATATAGTTCACCATTATACCTGTTTTTCTTCAATCTAAGGTTTTCAAATTCGTATGTCTCACCTGCTTTGACTTTTTCAATATCATTTTCCGAGAAGGTAACCTTTGCAGAACCATATGGGTCTACCAGTAACCCATCAACTTTTCTGAGTTTGCCTTGTAACATGCTTAATGTTTCCACTTCATTCAGCTGCATTAACATTGCTCTGACATTTATGATCTGCCCAGCAGACATCGAACTCAGCATTGACAAGTTGAAGTCGGCTGGAAGTAACAACTTTTTAGTAAATGGGATATCCTTGGCTTCTAATTGCTCAAAACCTATGTAATCACCCATGAGAATATCAGTTGACTGGTTTCTTGTCATCCATGAATCTCTTGATCTTCACAGGAATTGAGTTTTTTTTCACATTCCTAAAATAACTTCCTTTTAGGTGGTGAAAAACATTGCTCTCACACATGTTTCACTCTCAGTTTGTAACTGAAAGTCAAAGAAATTCTTCTTCGGCCCTTTTCGTATGGGTGAGACATTTTGCACATAGCCAGCAATAGTTTTACCAGTTTGATCGGTCTTATCTGCCATAATACAAAGGACACTGAAAAAATTCAGCATTACAGTATAAAAGCAAAATTTTTGCAGACAAATTAAATCACTATACAAAATACCCCACTGCTTTATAGTCGTAAATAATGTACTCGAGGTATTAACTTGACCCAGGATGAAAGGTTTTGCTTCAAGGTATAAAAGGTCACTGCCAGACCATTTTTTTATACAAAAAAGACTTAAGTTAGAAACTGAACTAAAAGTCTACAAATTCTTTCCGGTACATTAATTTAATCACATTAAATTAAAGCTTCAAATTCTTCATCACACAACATTAGATAGTGGTCACAGGTTTTGTCACAATTTGGCCAAAACATGAAAAGCTGTTTCCCTGTAATAAATTTTCAAGATGCCAATACAATGAATCCTACTTATTTCCTCGTTAATCGTAACCATCAGTACTTTTGTTCAAATGCTTTGTGTTTTTTGTTGGCTTGTTTTAAGCTTACAGCCTTATTTTTCAGTTTTGTGCAAAATTCTCAAATGTAGGAATTGTCATTGTCACACATACACAGATACTTTTCTGTTTCCTCATGACTTTTAAGGTGGTACTCCACAAGAATTTCATGAAATTTTCAAATTTGGTGTTTTTGTGTTCCATGGACATTGTTCTCTTGCTATCTGCTCCGTTTTAGTGGTTTTCTTTCCTTAGTTGCGAGTAATTCCTTCTTTTATACATGTTTCTTACTTTTGTGCGCTTAGCAACGCCCTTGGCAACCGGTTTGTTGTTGTAAATTCTACAATAAACGCTTGTTTTCTGGTCTTATTGCTCAACCAAACATATTCCCGAAATCATGTCTGAACCTGAAAGTTCGCCACAACCTTCTGCCTCAGCACGAAAAATCAAGACACCAGAGCCCATAAATAGTGAAGGAAGTGAAGAAGAACCAACGGGCTATAGATTCATGGATTTGTCAATCCTTTCTGGCATTTTCAAGACCTTGCCTCGTCGAGAATGTAAACAGTTCACATTAGCATTGTCTGAAAACCTTCAAAAACGCAAGGGATGTGCCCCGAATTTGGAACTGCGTGCCCAAGTATGTTCATGGAAGCAAGATTTCAACACCTCAGCTAAAACCAGTTGCTTCTTTGAAGTAAACAGGCGATTGGTGTATGCCATGAGGTCTGTTGGTTGTGGTGCTGCTGCTGCAAGGTTTTGTGGGTTGATGAACATGCCACCAATCCCCAGAGCATCACCTTATTCGGCCCACAACAAAGGACTGATGAAAGCGGCAAAGGAGGTTTGCCAAGAGAGCATCAGCAAGGCTGCAAAGGAAATTACTACATTGAAAGGAAAAGCAGAGGGTGAAGTTGCTAATTGTGGCATTTCTTGCGATGGTACTTGGCAACGACAAGGATTATCTTCATTGAATGGGTGCGTAACTATCATTCCCATGGATTCTGGGAAAGTTTTAGATACCAAGGCGATGAGCAGATTTTGCAACCAGTGCAAAGAGCATGAAGACGATGAGGAAACACCTGAAAACATAGCCTGGAAAATTGATCATAAGTCTAAGTGCAAGGTCAACTTCAAGGGTTCAGCACCAGCCATGGAACCTGAAGGTGCCTTGCAGATCTTCCAGCATTCAGTGGAAACAAACAAGCTTCGCTACACAGAATATTTTTGGGATGGTGACAGTAAGAGTCATGGTGTTGTGCAAGAAGTCTACAATATTGGTAATGATGGTGTCTCTGTATTGAAGAAGGAATGTGTCGGCCATGTCCAAAAGAGGGTTGGGACAGCTCTACGGAAGTTTCGAAAGGAAAACAAAGGCATGGGTGGAAAGGGCAAGCTCACAGATACAGTTATTGATAAGTTGCAAAACTATTATGGCATTGCTGTGAGGAGTAACCCTGGTGACTTAGCAGCCATGAAGAAATCCATTTTGGCCAGTCTGTTTCATTGTGCTTCTTCGGAGAAGAACAACTGGCATAACCACTGTCCACCAGGTGAATCCAGTTGGTGTGGCTTCCTGAGAGACAGGGCCAAAGGAACCAAGGACTACAAGCATGGTAAAGGGCTACCTTTACCTGTTGTCACTGCTATCAAGCCAATCTATGCCAGGTTAAGTGCTGACGAGCTGCTGGCTAAATGCCTGGATTGCAAAACCCAGAATCAAAATGAAGCGCTCAATGGGATGATTTGGAACCACCTACCAAAACAGGTGTTTGTTCAGTTGGAAGTGTTTCAGCTGGGAGTGTATGATGCCATTTCTCATTTTAACAATGGTTCCAGTGCTTCCTGTCAGACCTTGGAGAAGATGGGGATCAGTCCAGGTAAACATTGCTTAGTGTGGAGTCGTTCAGATGACAAGCAACGCATCGCCAAGGCTAACGTGAAATCCACTGAGAAGACAAAGACAAGAAGGAGGATTGTGAGGGCAAAGAGGAAAGCCAAGAAGGACCAACAAGAGCATCAAGAGGGCAAGACATATGCCTGTGGTGAATATATACTGACCCAATCTAGGTACTAACACTTCATATTTCTATGACCAAACCTTGTAATACCAATTGCAAAACATTATGCTTAATTTATTCTGTTTTATATTTTTGCCAAATTGGTGTCACGCCAAGAAAGATATCTCAAAACCTATTGAACCAAATCACCTAAAATTTTTAATGAAGCTTTGTGTGTAATACATCCGTGTTATGTACTAGAATGGTAAAGATTGCCCCTGTAGATCACAAACAATGGGGGTTTATATCACTCGAAATTGACTGAAAAATTGATTGATTCAAGTAATTTAGCAAAAAATATAGTAAAATTTAGAATTTATCAACCATTCTAGTACCAAACATAGATCTTGTTTATTAGTAACTTTCTTCACTGTTTTTGTTATTCTGTCTTGATTGGTTGTCCTGCAATACTTCTTGGCGCAACCACCATTATTCATTGCCGGGGGTAATTATCTTGGTTGCTATGGCAACTACCAGATTGAAATCTGTGTCATTTGTCTTCAAATAGTGATATCAATAGTCCTGGGCAAAAAAATTGTCAGAAAAGCCATTTATGAGAAAAAAGTTTCATGTTGTGGAGTACCACCTTAATCCACCTATTCTGACGTAATAGTTCCGTCAAAAATCACAATATGCTAAAATATTGAAAATATAATCACCCATTGAACTAAAAAGCCTGTTACCTTTTACACGACTGGTTTTTCAGAAGACTAAATCTCGCCTCTCGATTGAAATCAAAAACACATGGAATCAGAAATGTAGCAACTGGCAAACACAAACACTGATCTCAATATCGAATAAATCTGGATCAATATCACACCTTTGTTCTCGATGCACCATAATTTCGCTGTAACCATCGCAGGCTTACCCTGGGTACCAGAGGCCTGTGTTTGACGATGAGGCGAGGAGGGGCCTCTGGTCACACGAGCTGGGAATTTCACTTTGGCGAGTTCAGAATCTGAACTTTGTGTTTGATTGGCTAAAAATCATTATGAACGTCACCATTGGTTAATCGAAGCAAACTGGCTTTTTTTGTCGGAAAACAGGTTTTACCTGTGTTACTTCTGGTCCTGCACTATGCAAATATGGCGGCAGATGAGTTTTCCGAAGCGTGTCAAAACGCAATTCAATTCTCTCTAAAAATCTGCTCAAGAAGAGGCAATCATAAACTTTGTAAAAAGACTTGACGTATTTGTGATGCTTCCAACTGGCTATGGGAAGTCAATAATATTTCAACTTATTTCAGGCGTCTGCCAGTTCCTTTACAAAAAGGGTTTCGATTACCCTCCTGATCCGATATTGTTTGTGATCTGCCCATTAATTGCGTTAATATCGTCACACCTTGAAGAATTAATGACGCATGGGATATCTGCTCATTCATTGTCCGACAAAAGCCTTAACCTCGAAGACTTAAAAGCTGGGAAATTCTCCATTGTTTTCGCAAGCCCTGAAGCTATGCTTGACAACAAAACATGGCGAAAGATGCTGCAATCAGAGCTGTATCAAAAAAATGTGTTTGGAATGGTAACAGACAAAGCTCAGTTCCTATATGGTGTGTATAGAATTTGTTCTCAATTTTTGTATGCACTTTAATGGTCATATATTTTATTTTATAGACGCCTTGTCTTGTTTACGTTTTCTGGCAGGCAAAAGTTTTAAAAATATTTCCTGAGAGTGAGAGCTTTGCCACTGTCAGATGTGTTGTTCGGTGTTTTTGTGTAGTCGGAATTTACTTGCCAGCAAAATGTAAACAAGGCAAGAGGTCCATTATTTTCCTACCTGATCGACACTAATTCACAGTTTGTCTACAGTGTCAATAAATCGAATAGTTTGTACAAAACAAGCTTCATACCTATATATAGCTTGTTTCCGATGTATATAATTTGAAGTCTATTGTTGGTCTAAATGAAATTTGAATCTTGTATAAAGCCCAGTTTCCCATATAATGCCAACCAGCTGCCCACTCATTGTCTGTAATGATTAAAGGAGAAAACATTTTCTGATATACAAAGGATTTTCGCATGAGTAATCACAGGCAGTGGAACCTTCACTGACTGTCGTATCATATGGAAACCAGGCTTAAATATTAAAACCTAAACTATCCTAAATCTATTAAACCCTAATGCACTTATCATCATCTTCCCTGGAGGTTAACCCGCTGGTGAACACATATATTTTACATACTTTTTAGGGGTAGGGGCAATGTTAAAGAGCAGAAAGCTGCATTCAGGCAATGTTTCTTTAGACTTCGAGAAGTTCGATCAATATTACCTTTGGCCAGCCCAATGTTGGCATTAACTGCTACTGCAACTTCACTGGTAAAGAAAGAAACTGTGGAAGGTCTTGCATTGAAGCTAGACACACATTTTATATCAATCAGTCCAGATAGAGAGAATATCTACCTTCATAAAGCAAAAGTAAACAAAAGTCTTGACTGCTTTGAATGGTTGATTGAAATTGTTAAATCACAAAAGAATATGACTCTGAAGACAATAGTTTACTGTAAGTCTCAAAAAGATTGTGGGAGAATCTTCAGACATTTCAAGTGCAACCTAAAAGAACATTTATACTTTCCCGAGGGAGCAGATAAAGTATCAAGCAATATGGTTATTGGTATGTACCATGCCAATACTCTACCCAAACAAAAAGAACGAGTGTCACGTTCATTGTTTGATGCTGATGGAATTTGTCGTGTTGTGTTTTCCTCAACAGCTCTTGGTATGGGGGTGAACATAAAAGATATCTTCCAAGTAATACATTATGGACCTCCTCGACAAGCTGATGATTTTCTCCAGGAGATTGGCATAGCAGGCCAGGATGGACAACCTGCTAGATCAATCCTTTTCTATAATGGTAATCACCTTAGAAAGTGTGACCAAAGCATTAAAGACTATGCCAGAAGTAGTCATAAGTGTCTAAGAGAGATTATCTTGAAAGATTTTGAGAAAACGACTGCTACTCTATCAAACAAGAACACTCATAATTGTTGTATTATTTGTCATAAACTTTGTCAGTGTTCTAGTTCCACTTGTGTTGTTAACCTACCTATGCTCCGTATAACAAAGCAGAAAGATATTGTCACTAAAAAAAGGAGGAAAGTTACAAAAGAGCAAAAGAATGAATTACTGGAATTGCTTGTCGATTATCAGAAAGAGCTATAAGGCAGCTGCCCAGCATATATGTTATCATCTGAATCAACTTGACTTTGATCTTCAGTATGGTGGGGATTATGAATATTGTAGCTGTGAAAGTGGTCATGAATCAGATTCTTCTGTTGAGTCATTATCATCTACATGTACTGTGTCAGATATAACATCAGATATTTCTGATGTTATGACCATGAATTGACTGACACATACTATATGTACAATGCACATTACTGCCAAAGTCGGCAAGGCAGGAAATTAGCAGTATATCCCAATATCCATGTGCAGGGTTTACTTTAATCACTGTTTTACATTTTGATCTACCTTTATGGATGCCAAAAATTGGAAGATATAACAATTATAGCATACATGGCAATAGCTTGCAACACTCCATACACCACTTTCATAATGGCCACCGCTAATAACCATAATCATGAAAATATTATGATTTTTGAAAAAAGATTCAACACAAATTATAGATAACTGTGTCCTAAACAACATGTAAAAGTTTCAAAAAGAATAAACAAATTCTTTTGAAGTTATAAGGGTTTTCCAGTGCAAAAAAACCAACAAAACGAGGCTAAGAAGGCCTCTCTTGAAAATCTGGTACAAATCCTTGTAAATTTGACCTCAAATAACTTGGTGAGTATTTGGTATTTTGCCATGAAGTCTTCAGAAAGTATATAGTTTGAAGGACTGTTGCACGTACCAGTGTCAAAATTATATAAATACCGTCCAATCTTTCTAGACTGGAAACATGCAATTATGAAAGTGGTCTATAACTTTATCCCATTAACCCATTAACCTGCAATGTTCCCTGATGTATCCTATTTTGTCAATTTGCTCTGTTTAATTCTAGACATAATTCTAGTTTTACTCATCAGAAAGGGAATCTTGCTCCTTAATGGGTTAATATAAAATGAAATTTTGTAAAAGAGAGGTGGGGATCCCATTACTTCCAAAATTGGATACCAGATTCAACACTTTCTTGGATATTGGTGAATTATTCAAATTTCATGCCCTGACATATTTAAAATGAGTAGATACTGTACATGAAATGTATTATAACACTGTACTTATTCACAGATACATGTACTACCATTCTACTGTACTTTTTCACAAGTAAGATTTTTAAATGTGAACCTGCAAATGAGATGTATTAAAGATGCTGCACAGTCTGATCTGTGCATGTGTTTAATTACAAACAATTAAATTAGGTTTTTATTTCCTTTCATGTTCTTGCAAAGCCTGATGGTGTCTCGATAATTTATTTCACTCTAGAAGCCTATAAATAGTTGTTGCGTAATGTTCAGTATTTTGGATACCGAAATGTGAACAAAGGCTTTGTTTTCGTAAAGACTGTACCACATCTTTAAAAAATTAACATTTTTCTTATTCTATGTGCATAACAATGGATGGTAATTGATGAAAGCTTCTATACAATGGGTTCTAACTGGTGAAATGCTTTTTTGTGTTCTGTTATCCATCTATTTAACTTGCCATAATCCAAGCCTTGCAAGAGACTGACTTGAAAATTACACATAACTTCATATTTTCTCGGAGTTGTCGATTGACTGCTAAAGACGTCTCCCTTGACTGTTAACTCTTTAACCAGGGATTTATAGTCCTCATGCAATCTGGTTACCTTGTGATGACCAGATGGCTTTGTGATTTGTAGATCCAAGTCAACTGATTCTCACAGCTTTTTTACTTTGCCTATAGCTTGACTGCATCTCAGAGCAGCACTCTCTGTTAAGTTTGGACCAAGATTTTTGAGAATCCCCTTTAACAGATTATTTAAATGTTCTAGCCTCAAGTCTAATGCAATGTTTCTTCCTGCTCCTCCTCTGTTATTAACTGTACGGTTCCAGATCAAGCTGTGAGAAAGTCGAGGAGATAACATAGCTTGCAGCCAAGCCTGTAGCTGTAATGCAGCAAGTGCATATTTGGAATGACCATATGTTCGGAAAATTAACAGAGCAAATTTTCAACACCTGATGGTGCGATCCCCATCCCCCTCTTTGATAGAATCATCAAAGTTTTGTAAAAACAAACCCATGCTGAGGCGCAATCTAGCATAGTTGTAACGATCATCCTTTTTTAAAGTGCTTGACCCTCTTGGATCTGAATCAGAAACTTCTACTTCACTTTCTAAGGCTAATTCTTCCGACACCTTAAAATTAGGGTGTTCTCTCTTGACGTGGTTATCTTTGGCCTTCAAGTATTTATACATCTTCCCACACACACTAGACATGACTGTTCTACCAACCTTTTTCTGGGCCAGAACAACTAATTGATTTCTTATACTTTCTAGTTGCTGTTGCTGATCAGTGAATACAAACCTAAAATGGGTTCAGTTTAGTTTCTCACGTCATAGTTCATATACATGCACATGCACATGCACATATACATATATACATTTATAATGTAATCAATACCTGAAAAGAATTTGCATTTGCTTGTGAAACCAAATTCTCTTTGTTTTTTTTGTGCCACTCAGTACGTTTGTCGGGATGAATGATTCTGCTTGTGTTTCTAATGACTCCATACCAAAGTGTTTCATCATTGATGCTGTGATGAATGCATCTGTTTCAAGGTTCACATATGCCTTGCAATGATTGAAATTGTCCATGGCATTTGTAGACCTAGCATTTGAATTGTTTGAGCACATTGTTCCCACATCATTTCCAGAATTTGGTTTGAAAAATATGTCATACAAAACCTAAAACACACAATGTCAATGTAACAGTATTTTCATCAATAATTTTTGCAGACCTTGCAAATTTGGCCTAGCTGCTTGCCTATACAGTATGCATAAGTTAAAGCATCAGCCATACTTGTGCCAGTGCAGTAGTTGCTACGTAAACAAGTCTATACAGTTACTCATTAAACTACAATGCACCTTTTTAATGAGCCATCACTAACCTAGGGAGTATTTGATGTTAATGGATCAATCAAACCTTATCCCCCATCAGTTATAGATAAATGACATACTACAGTAAATATATATGTTGCATATATCGATGTACATATATGCAAGGATGGTGCCTACTTTATTCTCTGTGCGATTTTCATGATTTTTCTCCATGAAAGGATATTATTACATGTTATTAATAACACTATATACCTGGTAAAGAATTCGCACAGCATGCCAATCTTCCACCTTTGATAAAAAGCCCTCTAGTCGTTCAAACTTTGTATCACCATCACACCTTGCATCTATACAATGTCGACCTCGTTCATCTGTCAATTGGTCACCACCAAAGAACAGTGTCTCAGCAACTGTAGTTATTTCTTCCTCAGCTTGGAAGCACTTGCTTACTGGTAAGTACTTATGTATTGTCTGAAGAATATCAATCATCTCTTCATTAATGTTCTCATTTTTAAACAATAAGCCAAGAGGTACCTGTAACAACAAAAATAAAATCATTAATTTCTACCTTAGACAGTCTTTAGTTACAATCTCACTCCTGGTTAATAGGACACAAATTCATTTAGAGAGCCTAAATTGCAGGTTAATAGGTTACTTGGCTGTACAAACCACAACCCACAACGTACAGTTATAAATGGTTCATACCTGGCTAGATTTCTGCTTCATCTCTTCAAAATATTTGTGTGGGATGTGCCACACAACTGCCTGTTTGAAATCATGGACTGCAGGAATATTTGAGACAACAACACGGCTGATAAGGGGTATGAGATCATGGATAAAATTCATGTTGTCTTGACCAGAAGGAAGGAAGTGATAATTTCAAGGTCAAGAATGGACATGATTGGCTTGTCATTCTTCAGATTATTGTCATTAACTCGGTTAAATACAGCATTCATGTTGAACCAGTGAATACTGGAATCTTGGTTCGTGCTTGACATATGTTTTATTTTTACAAACATGTCCACATTGTCTCCGATCACTTGATATCCAGGAGCATGTGACAACTCAATCTGCTTCTGAACATTTTTCAGGTCTTCTTCACAAGATATATATGAACAAGACTTATTTAGCTTGCCAATAACTTCATCGACTATAGCCTCATTGAAATTACCCTTCACCAAATTAGCCTTTTCTTTTAACACACTCTGATTGATACAGCACTTCACTTGAGATAAATCAGTTGTAGCTGGAATCAGATGCAACTGTAGTTGATCATCAATGGATTCTGGTCTCATACATAGTTCTTCATCTGGTACTGGGCCAAAAAAGTCATCTTTATCAACAGCTATAATTGCACTAACAGTCAACTCAAGGTTATTACTATGTTCCAAATAGTTCTTCCATGTCTTGATCTTTTCATCAAAATTTAATCCAAATTCATCTACGTTTTTCAAAGTTCTCCAATGACTCATTGAAATCCCCCATTTGCTAAGCCTTTTATATAACTAAATTCAAGGAAATTGTCAAATGTTATTAATACGATAACATCTGAAAGTAAATCTACTTAAAGAAAAGTATTTGATATATGATTAAGGGGTGAGTCTTACACTCTAATGGGTTAATAAATATTTAAATCATGTATAGACCTGTCGCAATAAATCTAAACTCTTACTGGACCAGTGCTGGCATAGGTGAACACCGAAGTGCCAAATTGAAACTTGTGGAGTTTAATTATCTAGCAAATGCATACTGCAGTTGACTGCTACCACACTCTAGGTGAAGAGCATTAATGCAGTGCTGTAGAAGATGGGGTATGAAGCCACCCCCTCTTCCAAATGATATATAAACGATAGATTCTTTAAAGGCTCTTTTATAAAATAAAAGCAAAAAAAGGGGGAAATGAGGAAGGTAATGATATTCTTACAACTAACCTCACTCCGTTTGGATGGGATGTATCAAAAATTGTTTCTAATACTGTAGGAAATCAAGCCATAGAGACTCAAAAATATTCTCGGGGAGGACCCCCAGATCCCTCTCCAGCTTTCCACACTTTGAATATACCACCTTTTTAAGTCCCTTTTTGTTAATGTCCACCACTAACATTTTTTTAAAAAAGGCCATAGTAAAGAGAGCCCCCCTTTTAAAATGTTTGGTTGTACAGCAAGCACAGCATCAATGCACAAATCACTGCGCTACCAACATTACAGCATCCCCTACAGTATACCAAGAAAACATAAACAAGGGCATGTGTGCAGTCTTTCCTCATACAATTGAAGGAGTTTATCCAATCCATCGGGTGGAAGTGTTCATGGGCAAATAAATTACCTGCTTTTCAGCACCTTCATGCCACAACAACAATGATACACGATAACTCATTGCAGACATTGCAGGATTTCTGCATCGTAGTAGTACAGAAGTTGCCATGCTTACAGCCCTTGCAATTTTGTGATCTTTTTTGGTATCTTTTCTGTGACCAGATCCTTTGGTTTTAACACACACAACAGCTCGTAGTAATCTTTCCATAGTTGGAGTTCGATCCTTTAGTTCGGAAGCCACAGAAGAATCTTTAATATTAATTATATTGTTAGGCGTGGTGTCTGCAAGTAAAGATGGGTTTCTTCTGCTACTAAGTCCCTTAATTTCGCTATTGATGTCTTTCTCAACTTTACACAGAAGTTTTCCCCTTAAATCCTTTGACTCCCATTCAGCATTGATCACTGACATACGCTCGTTGGTAGCCACACCTCTCACAATCTTAGGATCCAAATCTCCTGATATGGCTTTACATACTGGACCAGATGGATAATGTATTTTCACCTATGTTGACATAAAAATTCAGCATTTGCCCAATTCACTAAACATATTATGGGTACAAGAGTACACAGCCTCTGCTACTAAGGATATAGTTCACAATACAACCACAATCTACCACATAATGGGTATGATACATTCACTACTTTAAGTCACTGATTAGTAATGTACTTTATTCTTTTACTCGACAAGGAGAGCCTTTCCACTTTATATAATAATGGTTAATCCAGTACAGATGTACCACAACTTTGCTATTTTGGGGTTTGTGTTTGGGATAAACACAACAAATCCTCATGAGTTGAAAGTTCAGACGTTAATATAGACTTGGGCTGTAAAATTTTCTGATGAACTTCTGTCTCAGTCGCCTTTCTTTTGATATTCCTTTCCTTGCTAGGTGAATTTAAACATTGGCACCTTTTAAAGCGTTCACAAGTGTTCTCTTTGTCCATCATTGTACTTTGCTCTCTTGTTGATCAGTCGGCCATTTCTTTAAATTTAGCGAGATCGGATGCTGCTTTTTCTAATCTTTCGAGCTCTCGTTTGCATTTAAAACATATTGTTGATGATGTGCCATCATTTAATACGGGTCTTTCAAGGATATATGACAATCGTTCTGCTAGTTTTTCTTTAACAGATTTGCCGCCCTCAAAAATATTAAACCTTCCTCTGCCAGAGATCGGTATATTAATAGAACAAATTCTACAGATGTTGTTCATATCACTGTTTATGTTAACTTGCTTAATCCTTTTTACCGGAGTACTTTGTCTTGACATTTCACACCAATAAATATCGAATTACAGGTATATAATTGATACAAAGATACAAACCAAGCTTTAATACGCGCCAACGAGCGCCATATTGAAACAGAAAACCGGTTTTTGTTACGTCATCACTTTTAAATGTCCCCAAAGTGAAATTTGCAGCTCGTGTGACCAGAGGCCCCTCCTCGCCTCACCTTCAAACACAGGCCTCTGGTACCCAGGGTATCGCAGGCTATAATGTTCACTCATTTAGGATGGCCGAGTCCAAAAAGGTTTTTTATTTGTGTATCGTTTTGGAATACGCAGCGAAGACTTGACACTATAGCGCCTGTCACCCTAGATGCCCAGCAACAAGATGAAGACGAGGGATGTACTAATATACGTCCAGATTTGAATGAAACATTTCATCATTTTTCAGACAACCTGGGTATACCTTCATCTCAGGAGAATAACGAACCTCTTATTTTGAATGAAATGCAAGATGATAAATATTGAGGTTTAGTACAGATGCTCAACAAAAAGCAAAGAGTTTTTCTATCACGCTCTACATTTGATAAAAATAGCTATGCCTAGCGTACATGTGGGTAGCCTCAGCGAAGAAAGCTAAGACACTTGTACATCTGTAAGCATTGCAACTATATGTTAAATTAAACACGCGTGATCACAATTTTGCAGGTTATGCTCAAACGGAGGCTAATTGCAATGCTTTGTTTGATGTAGGCAAAAAAGTTTTTTAAATAGGTGCATGCTAGTCTAGATTTAGCAAAAAAAAACTTCACGTAAGGTATAATGAAGTAAAGGTGTTGTAGTTAAGCTAGACCACAATGCACCAACGTCGTGCAACTCCCCCGACAAAATGTGCGGTGCTAAACATATGCATTGGACATAGTTAAACGAACAGTTAAACCAGTAGATTTAATAATGAAGCTGAAATACACCATGTAGAGAACCTATCTACATCATCATAGCTACCATATCAATTTTAAGAGTGTGATTTGCAAATATTTTGGACAAGAGAGAGAATATAGGGAAATGAAATAAAATAGAAGAAGTAGACACAAAGACGTAAATGACATGTTGGACAATACAATACTAATAATTTAACATGCAAGAAACTAGGAGTAAGGTTCCAGGATGGCAGCACACATCAACATACATAGGCATTAAGTTTGGATTTGAAGGATAGAAGAAGCTTTGAGGCATTTTACATTTCGATGCGCCATGAAAGTTCACATGATTTATCAGCTACCAGTTTGATATATAAGCAAACTATTTGTCACATATGACGTTCAACAAAATTTGTAATTTTGTCGTCCTTTAGTATGGAATAACTTGGTTTTAAGAAACATATACATCCAGTATGCATGCACAGCTTGTTTGCATGGCCCATTCTTCAAAACTTTAGCACAAAGTTGCCTGGTTTTTAAGATGTATCGGTAAGCACCTTGTAGATAGCTTTTGGAACAATACGATAAGTCTGGTATGAATGGATTTTCTTGATTGACAGTATCTGTATCACCATCAATTGGTTGTATACAATAGTATGAGATCATTGATTCCAAATGTATGGACAGGTTGATTACAAGGTTTAGTGACAATTATCTCGTTTATCAATTTGAGCATCAGTTGAAACCCATCATTCTCAATGTAAAGCATATTGTCAGATAATAGTAACCAGATATTGATTTTGCTGCCTTTGTCTTGTATCAATGTGTTAAGCTGTTCAACTTGTTTGGCATTTCCGGTTCCGAGAAACAGTTTACAACTTTTCATGTAAATATCAGTGGAGGACCAGATATATCGATAATTTCATTGTTACGATTTTTTCTTGTGTTCAAGCAACAAGCATATTTGTATGTAAACAGATAAGTTTCGTGACTGTAGTTGCTCTATAAAAAACAACAACAGGTTAGTAAACACAAATGAAGGTACAACTAGGATTAAATACGTGCGTTTTAAACATTTATTAAATAAGAATATCGTATTAGCATTGAAGGCATTATTACACTTACCTCAAAATCTTTGACGTAAATGTCAGTAGAGGACGGGATATATTGATACTTCTAATGTTACAATCTTTTCATTGATTTGGTATCGCATTGATCACACAAGCAACAAGCATAATTGTATGTAGAGAGATAAGTTTCGTGACTGTAGCTGACCTAAAAAAACAACAGATTATTACACACAAAAAAAGGCACGACCAGGATTACATACTTGCATATTGAGTACGAGTATCGTATTAGCATTAAAGGCATTATTATATTTACCTCAAAATCTTTGATATTTCAGGCTAGCTTGGACGTGATGTGATTAAGTTTGAAATACGCCGCCGGAAATTGAAAGAGAAAAAAGGAAATATCATTGGATATTCAAAAATACTTACCTTTTATATTTGTCAGAAGTATGCCAACAAATATTGGCCTCGTAATCTAACCATGTCCATTCTATGGCTTCGTCTTTACAGTTTCAATGGATTATGGTTCTCTTTCTAACATGTTATTCATATGTTTCCATGTCATTACTTCCTTACCTTAACTGAAGCGCAAATTGCTTTGTGATCACTAAAGTAAGTTTCAAGGGTACCTGCCTGGACATCTTCTTCAATCAAATTCGTATATAGATGATCAATCAATGTTCCATTATCTGTTGTACAGCTAGATACAAGTTGGTCGAGACCATTTTCATTAATCATAACGTTGTATAATGATCTTCGTTCTACCTCATCAAGCCAATTAACATTGAAATCTCCCATGAATATTACCTGTAAAGAAGGATTTTCCTCCAATGTAGTACAAATGGCAGTTAAAAGAGAGGATAATACAACAACTGGAGATCTGCATATTCCAATTATAATTAAGTCTGGATGTTCGACTGTTTTTGCAATAGTTAACTCGATCCCATGACAGTTTCTTGTACAAGGGTATCCATTCAACATTCGAAACCTGAAATAAACAGCTGTTCCATGATACGGACGATAAACACTTGAAGTTTCATCATTTCTAAATAACTCCTAGCCTTCAATTGCGTACATTTCATCAGGATCATGTGGACTAAACCTCGTTTCAGCGAAAATTAAAATGTCGGCTGATAAATACAGGAAATCTTTTCGAACATCGTCAATATGCCTACGCAAAGATCTTGCATTCAGATAACATATTTTCAAATGAGTGTGCTCCAACATGTATAAGGGAGTAAAACACAGATCTAATTTATGCTCGTTTCTCAACAACTGCATCTCTTTTACAACTTTCAGATCAACAGAAATTTTACTTTCACAAAGATCAGTAATATGCAATCCTTGAATTGCTGTTACTCGGCTTAAAGCGACGTAATGTATATGAGGAATGGCCCTTCTTGTGTTGAAATTACACCCTGTCTTCAAGAATCTGAAACTACCATCATGGTTTATCAATCTTCGCAAACCTTCAGTTATTTTTAGAAGTCCAGCTATAAGTGTTCTATTTCCCATTTTGTTTTTTTTGCAGTGCAATTTGCGATTGTCCCATCAAAAACTTCATTTGAAGTTTCTTAGCTTTAAAAAAATGTTTTCCACACACATAGCAGCTCGACGATCAGATCTTCTTAGCTCAGATTTACGTATTTCTCTATAGTGAACATTTCTCAACCTTTCTTCATCATCAGGTCTTCTTTGTCCCAGAAATATTCCTGGATAAGCCATTTCTTCAGAGAACTGATCTCTAAATACATGCAGTGGTTTATTGCCTCACCTGGTGCAAAATTATATACTTCCTGTTTTTCATTATCACTTACAAAATCTGACATAGTCAACATACTATTTGTTGTCCCTGCTGGTATGTCAGCTTCATCTTCACTCCATTCATCTTCTGGAATGTCTGGTGCTGTTTCATCACCTGCATCATTTTGCATTTTAACACTGTCACAAGTCTCATCCAATTCTGGTCAATGTTTATTCCCTCACCTTTATACAAAGGACTTGTATTAACCAACCATGCAGCTGCTTGTATTACTTTCTGAGGTCGTATATTCAATGAAAGTGCTGAACTTTTGTACTGTAATCTTCGCTTAAGTTGAACTTTAATAGTACCAGCCTCATCAGGCAATCTAGGAAGCATATTTACTGTGCTGCTTACATCTGCTGGAACATTAACAATATTACCAGTAATCTTGAGTTGACCACCCCTTGGAGCCTGAAAAATCTTTTGAAATACTAGCCGTGGAGCAATAAGTCTACATTCTAGTTCACTAAGATCAAAGAAAGGTTTTTTTTGAAATTGCATGCCATTAGCTACTGCACAAGGAGGAACTCTTCTTCTTTCTTTAAGTGATCGTTACAGGTTTCACAAATCCACTCAATATTATCAACACTTATTACACTTTGTAAATACTTGGTCATTTCAGGATTGACCAGTCTTAGTCAGTCTGCTGGTAATACAGAATGTTTATACCATAATTGGTCACAGCAAGTGCAAATATACAACGGTCCAGCAGATACAGAGTTATGAAACTTTCTAACAGGGGCTAATTCATTAATATTTTCACTTGGACTGTAATTACTTACAGGATTCGAAGTTCCTTCTTCAATTGGATGTGAGGTGCAATTATCTTTTTTTGCAGCTTGCTTTTGACGGGAGGTTCTTTTTCTAGAAGCTCTCTTTCTTTGACGTTCTTTTGCAAGTCTCGCTTCTTTTTGCTTAACAGTCTCACTTGTTTTTGTTTCCTTTTTGGATTTTTTGTATTCCCTCATTTTTGCAAGTCTAGCTTCCCTTTTCTCAGTCGTTTTATTTTGCCTGTATGAATTATTATATTCCCTCCTTTGTGCAAGTTTAAATTTCCTTTGCTCTGTTGTCTCTTTTGAATTTGTAATAACTCTGGCGGATAATTCTACCTACATGTCATTGTCAATACATTTTACACCCTTTAACTCAAATGCTATCATAGCATTAGACCTTGATGTTAACTGAAAATACTCTCCAAGATTTTCTATTCCCTCTACTGATATTAAAACACAGTAACCCAATGCAGATGGTCTTCCAAAAACATCTCGTGAATGTGAATCAAACACTGAACACGCCAGGAAAAGGCATCATAATTGCTATAGTATTCATGCCAATTGTAAGTAAACAACTGTTATAGTGCAAAGAAAAAAATACTTCATTCAGAGCATGTTCCAGCGTCACATGCGGAAGATTATCTTCACTCATATGTGGTGCCCCTGAAAACGAATCACTATATTGCAAATTAAAAACATGGTTGTCTATGTCTACAAACTCTGGGACATCATTTAATAATAAATAACTGTTATCTATACTTTGGCTGATAATGCTATACAAACTGTTACCATATACCTGCACAATGGCTAGGTTTAATACTTTGATATACTTTGATACACCCACACAATGGCTGGGTCAATTTGAATACCTACACAATGGCAAGGTCTGATATTGGTACATGGCCTTTCACGTAAATGAATGTCTGATCTAAGACCAGTACAAGCAACAATGGCTCCTTTTGGCACAGTGACTTGCATATATATATACAGTTTGATAGCAGTGGCACAGTGGCTTGCTGATAGTTTGATAGCAGAGGCACAGTCGCTTGCTGATTGATAGCAGTGGCACAGTGGCTTGCTGATAGTTTGATAGCAGTGGCACAGTCGCTTGCTGATAGTTTGATACAGTGTAGGCAAGTTTTCCTCGTGACAATATATTTGTACGCTCGGTATATATCCTAAATTGCAATCAAAATATTCGACTACAGAAGACAATGGCGATTGAAATAAACAAACTTAATATTTCAAAGACAAAATATTGCCTACCTTTAGTTAAAATACGAAATAAATTGCCAGGAACCACAGTACAAACGTTCGCTTGTTGTGGAAACAGTTAAAACACGAAATATCTGAATGTGAAATGTCAATTTCCATGTGCATTACAACGTTTTCTGAAAGCTACAACTATTTGTGAAATCGACCATCAACGATTGGACATTGCATACCGGCAAAGATGGGCAAAGAGTACAAGCGGAGGTGGTGTAAGACAGTCACACCTTATTAAGTCAATCTACCAAGCTGCTTTGAAATACTATAATTCACGACATGGAAAGGATTTTCGCCGTATTCAAATATCGTTGCTTGCAGGAAAAGTTGCGTACAGCCTACTTAATAAAAGGCAGCACGTTTCAAATTCTTGCTGATTCGGCATTCTTGCAAGTTGATACTATTGAACGCAAGTATCTATGGTTGAAAACAGTATGTTAACTGTTCAATTACATAATCGTTTGAAAGAAAGGTAGCAAAGACGACTTTGGCAGTGTAACTATAATCACACTTGGTCATTTGTTTCAACTGAAGCCGAACAGTGTGACACATTGATACAAGACAAAGGCAGCAAAGTAACAAATATCTGGTTACTATTATCTGACAATATGCTTTACATAGCAAATGATGGGATTCAACTCATTCTCAGACTGATGAGATAATTGTCTCTAAACCTTACGAACCAGCACATGTGGTGTAGCGGTCACTACACTAGACTTTCAAGCTGAGAGGCCAGGGTTCAAGCCCTGCTCGGACCTCTACTCAGAGTCTTAAAATAATTGAGGAGAAAGGGCTGCCTTTGCATTGACATCAGTAAATCATAAGCCTTTCGCGTCTTCTCAGATAAGGACGTTGAACTGTAGGTACCTCGGATTCCCTGTCAATTGGGCAGTAGCCTGTTGGGTAAATCCACTCACCCTAGAGTGAGAAACCTAGTTAAACTAACTTAAACTAAACTAAACAACCTGTCCCTACATTTGAGATCAATGATCTTGTACTATTGTGTGCAACCAATTGATGGTGATACAGATATTGTCAATCAAGAAAATCCATTCATACCAGATTTTTCGTATCATTCCAAAAGCTATCTACATCGTGCTTGCTGATACACCTTAAAAACTAGGCAACTTTGTGCTAAAGTTTTGAAGAATGGGCCATCCAAACAAGCTGTGCGTACATACTGGATGTATGTTTCCATCCAAACAAGCTGTGCGTACATACTGGATGTATGTTTCTTTAAGCTAAGTTATTCCATACGAAAGGATGACAAAATTACGAATTTTGTTGAACGTCATATGACCTTTCATGGCGCATCAAAATGTAAAATGTCTCAAAGCTTCTATCCTTTAAATCCAAACTTAATGCCTATGTATGTGGATGTGTGCCACCATCCTGGAACCTTACTTCTAGTTTCTTGCATGTTAAATTATTAGTATTGTAATAATTGTCCAACATGTCATTATGTCTTTGTGTCTACTTTTCTATTTTGTTTCAGTTCTCTACATTCTCTCTCTTATAAAAAATAGTGTATATGTGAAAATCACACTCTTAAAATTGATATGGTATCTATGATGATCTAGGTACTAGATAGGTTCTCTACATGGTGTATTTCAGCTTCATTATTAAATCTACTGCAGGAGTGGATTCAGAATAGTGCCACTAGTTTCCGGAAACTAGACAAATTTTGTCAAACTTGATATTCTGTCTTTTATTTTCTTTCAGCAATTTCCTAATGACTAAACCAGTGACAAAATTATCAGTCATTTTTTGCCATATTTGTATATGATAATTCAGTGAAATCCAACATTTTTTGTTTATATACAGTACTTTTAACTTTGGCAATGTGAATTGAGTTAAAAATGTTGCGTGCAATTCAGTAATTTATTTAGATCAGTGGTGCAAACCAAATGCGTAGAAACTGCTGCCCTCGCGTGAACGCACTAGTTCACTTTGCATGGAATTTCCACGGAAACTAGTCAAAGTCGCATATCATTGGCTAAGACCAAACGAAACAGTCGCGGATCTAGGGTAAGTCAAAATAAATTATAGCAGCTCAATTTTAAATTCAAAATAACTTTATAACAATGTCATTGGTTATAAATTTCAAAAGAATAAAATCTAACCAATAAAGTTGCTTTGAAGGTATTTTAAAATGTAGATATATCCTAGAATGAGCTGCTATAATTTATTTTGACTTACCCTGGATCCGCCACTGAAACGAAAATATTTGTGCACTAGTCAGAACCCGCTGTCATTGGCTGAAGGCCGTTAATTAAATCCACGGAAACTGGTCAGGCACTAGTCAAAAGTTATAAATACAACCGAATGTTTCCTGGAGATTTGTAATGTTTGCGTGAATGCTAATATACCATAGTATATTTGTACTTTGCGAGTCAACAATGCTTGAAAATTGGTAGCATTCGTTTCTTTGAATGATGGCCTTTTGTTGCAGTCGCAGGAAAGCTACGGAATTGTAGACACAAGACCGCAGTTTTATACTTTTACATACCTTAAATAGCTACTTCGATTCCCAAGGTGTGTGTACTCGACGCTTCTCAATAGCGCTTTCTGTATGCCATGGGAAGTGTTTAAGGACTTTATAAATTTAAATTTGTTATGTTTATGCCAATTTGTATGTAAATTTGCCAAGGAGCCTCACTCAATGCTAAACTAAATGCATCAAAAGTATACCTTTGTAAAATACGACCTTTCACCTGATTACACTGTAAACATTGTGATGAGATCTGCTAGTTTAGTAGCAACATTGAGCAACAACTATTTATTCAACCACATAACTATAAATACAATATTGATATATGGCAGCAATCTAATGAAGTAATATTACTTTGAATGCTTTTAAGATATGAATGTTATCCAATGTCATTTGATTCTCATACTCTCGCTGACAACCACTGGATATAAATTACATAAGTGGAGATCTTAATTTGCATCTGATTATAATTAAGATAAGCAAGTGAGGTCACTTTCGCTGACGTTTTATTTACTAGGGAATGTAATTATGTGCTAGCTAAATGTGTCCTCTGTTACTTTTTGTCAAAAATGTGTTCTGACAAAAGGTACATTTTATGACATAAATCCATGCTCATTGTGGCAATTGGTATTCCAATATTAATACATCTAGTTCAGTATGTCATTGGTTGGGGGTCGAGGGTCGTGTATGATCGGAAACTGGTCACAAAAACTTCTAGATCCACCCCTGATCTACTGGTTTAACTGTTCGTTTAAATATGTCCAATGTATATGTTTTTAGCTGCGCACATTTTGTCGGGGGAGTTGCGTGACGTTGGTGCATTGTGGTCTACATTAACTACAACACCTTTACTTCCTTATACCTTACGTGGAGTTTTTTTGCTAAATCTAGACTAGCATGCACGCATGCTATTTAAAACTTTTTTTGCCTACATCAAACAAAGCATTCCAATTAACCTGGATTTGAGCATAACCTGCAAAATTGTGATCACATGTCTTTAATTTAACATAGTTACACTGCTTACACATGAACAAGGGTCTTGGCTTACTTCGCTGAGGCTACCCACATGTATGCTACGTGTACCTATTTTTATAATATTAAATTGATTGGCACAAAATTTGGCACAATCTTAGTATAGGTAATTCTGAAATATTTGATGTGGCCGAAGGCATGGCACACTTCTTAGTTACCATGGTAACGAAAAATAAACACGTCATCGAGAGAAATTTGTGGAAGCAGTATCTCAAAAGGGAAAATAGTTACAAAGCACAAACTTTCTGATGTTACTTCATACTTCATAAGATGTGCAATGATCAAAACGCACGGTCCAAGCAACAAAAAAACACAGTTTCCATGGTTACCAAGGAAGTACCGCATTTTTTTAAAAACTGTCTTCTGATTGCATAAAGCTACATTAAATCTACATACTGTCCAAAAATCAGGTAATTCCATTTAATTCTCTTCTGTTTATCCTTTCCACAAATTCAAAACAGTATAACTTTTTCGTTTTGAAAAAATGGAGGTTAAACATAGCAAACACATTTGAATAAACTTTCGACCCGATTATGAGGAACTATTAGGATAAAGTCAACTATAATATCAAATACACACAATTCTTTACAATAAATTCACCTATGATAGCTTGGGGTTCATAAAGTATCTCAAAAATATGCTTAGGCATACCAACTACTCACACCCAAGTTCTGTGTTTAAGTTCTGCGTTTTTTGGTATGACCAATTACTTCCATAGCAGGCATAACAAATTTGGTCTGGACCTTGGTAGTTCTTTTCCTTTTCTTGTGTTTTTCCACAGGGATATCTGGTTGTGCACTCACGCTGAATCCACCAGGTTGGTATGCAGTCTTGTCAGCTTTTGACTTCCATTGTGCACAGAGTTTCCGCCTTTGATCTCAGTATTTCAAGCTTACTTTCTTGGCCGCATTGTTGATTCTAATGCAATCTTGCAGTCTTAGTACTCTCATCGTGTTTATACCTGGGGTAAGACCACACAATTCCATAACATCTGATTTGCTTGCAGCACCAGTATTGAAGATAGTCGCTGTTTCACATGCAGCAATTCTTACTCTTCTTGCGCCATAAAACTTTGTTTACGGACATTGAGACCAAAGCATTCCATTTGCTGCTTCATTTTGATTTTGGGTCATTCCCTTCAGACACCTATTTAGAAGATACCCTTCGACAGTCTTGAGAAAATTGGTTCAAGTTCTTTCATAAACAAGTTTGCCAAACGATTGTCCTCGTTATATGTTGACGTGTCATTAGTTTTGTCTTTCCAGTATTTACACCAGGTATCACCAGACTTTGGGCAGTACTGGTGCTGTTGATCAAGTGATGCATTGCTTTTTATCATGTGACTCTGGATAGCTTTAATGCTAGTTTGCATTCCTTCTAGATCTCCTTTATTTTTTCTGATAGCTTTGCCATAAAAGTTCTGCATTCTGTCAATCACCTTGTCTGTCAACCGATTCTTACCTCCAACTGTTTTTCCATCCAATAACTTTTTTCTTTCATGTCAGACTTATACTTTCTCAGAGCAGTCTCTAGTCTCTTTTGGACATGTCTAACACATTCTTCTTTGACTATAACATACTCGACACCAATTTTTTTCTCTAGCGCTTCCTTTACTCTACCAAAGCTACTGCTGTCTCCATCTCCCACAAATGTTGTGTACTTCAATTTTCTCAATGAAATACCGAGACTAAATATTTCAACTGCAGCAGTAGCTTCCATTTCCTCAGATGACCCGTGATGATTAATTTGGCACCTTGTCTCATGTGCATGCTTCCATTCTTTATACTTTTCTGAATCCTTATCATCGTCATTGTGAGCCTTGCACTCATGGCAGAAAAGAGACTTCACTACATAATCCAAAATTTCACCAGTGTCAACTGAAATCACAAAAATGACTCTAATTTGTGATGAGTGACCTCTTTTCTGCCATGTACCATCAACAGTCACTGCAACAGAAGCAACATCTGCAATGTAATCCGGTTGTTACCCAGCAACCTTCTCTCTCACCCTCCTGGCAACATCTTTCATTTGCTGTTCAGCATTTCCAATGGCTGCCTTTTCGATTTGTATAAGGTGTTTCGCTGTATGCCTTTTTGGTCACAGGAGGAGGTAAATTCATTGCAGCACAAAAGTTAGTTAGTCCACTTTGTCTTAAAGATGCCAACACTGACCGACGATTTACATCAGGTGCCCCTCCACCTTTGCCACCCAGGGTATCCGGTCATTTCGCTACCAAGTCATTTCGCTACAGGTCGTTTCGCTACAATCTAAAGTCGTTTCGCTACACGCATGAAGTCGTTTTTGCTACAACTTTTGAGTCAGTTCGCTACAAGGATGAGCCTAAAATATTAAAAGTTACAAACCTAAGATATTTTATCAATTTATTTGCTCACAATCCTCACATGCATGAACCCAATTCATTTGCAATAGTTGATGAATACATGAGTAATTCAAATTAGAAATGAGTGATTACTTCCTGCCTCTTTATAATTGGTCACTTGTGCCAAAGGAAACAGGGACATTCAAAGGACATTATATGCAATTTTGCGGATCATGTTGTCATGTGCTTATATTCTACAGTTTGCTTTTAATACCCGCAAGCTGCAGCAATCCCCACTTTGCAGGTTCGTTAGTTTAGTAAGTTGTAACATTCTCAAATATTTGATCAAACCAATTTGCCTTTAATTTCTCATGAAGACTTAATTCGCCATTTTTGGGGGACTTTTTGGTAAGGACATGCCGAAAAACTAAGTGATGTGATAACAATTTTAAAAGTGATATGTTTTAATAAAATCATTGAACAACGTCCAATATTCACAGTTGACTGAGTGAGAGATCTGTATTGCAAGCAACGTCATTGTAATTATAATCGCTCATAGCGTCATTGTATATATAAATAGTTTCCAAGACCATTGAACTAAAAGTTACACTGTATTTTCAGTTCACTGTCCAATACATAAATAGAAAATAGATCTATTGTCTAAGAACACTCTTTGTTAGTTAATCTTATTGTGACTGCATGTTGTTTGCCCTAATTGCCTTGAAACCTCGAAACAAACAAAATAACTAGATGGCAACATAATCCAAATGTAAAAATCGACTATGTCAATACTAAGTGAATCATAATAATATTGAACACATGGCAGATGTAGTAAAGCTATTAACTTCCTTGCAAATAGGGAAAATAGGTTAATTTCAACATAACTTCGCTACTATACTCTTTCTCGAAGATATTAGCCAATCATATTTTAGTTATTTTGCCCTCCATATGATTAATGCACGAAATCGCACAAAAGATTTTCAAAGTTAACGATAAAATGGTATGACTCAACAATTTGGAATTTTTTAAGTTACATAAACCAGTTATTGATATGCTGATGTTGTGGGTGTTGGGGTGGAGGGGTTTCAATATTGCAAGAAGAACATTTCAAAAACAAGGACTCCAACAAACCTTCTCTTTCATTATTTCTCTGAAATAGTTGAAGCTTAGAAGAAGGTTTACAGCAGGAGCTACAGACTGCTGCATCTGAGATACACTCACTCAAAAGTTCGACATCCTGTAGTTTGTAGCCAAAAGCAACGTCTACACTGGGCACGGGTCCTAGACCAACTTGTCGCGCTTGTTGATGAGTAAAAACATGTTTGTTGTTCTCAAATTTTTCAAAAGAACTGTTTGGTAACTTTATTGCTGAAATACTTTCCCTTTCCGAAGGCAAATGCCGGTAAAGGCCGCAGAACTTTCAGGATTCAAATGCGTGGTGCTATCATTGTCGTTCACAGATGTCGAAGTTTCTTGTGGTCTTTTCCCAAAAAATCCTCTCTTTTTCTTTCTCGTTGTCAATCTAAATTTTCTTTTATTATCTCTAGCCATATTTATTAAAAAAAAACCCCCCAAAAAAAATAAAAAACATTGTCTAATATACTCGATTGAAATGGATTTAACAGCGTTCACTTTTTGTGTTTGTCAGCCATATTGCCATTTCAAAACAAAAACACGTTGCATTTGAACTTGGAGGTCTGGACACAAGTAAAAGCTCATTTTCAGAGGGGTTAATTCTCTCCTTTAAAATGAGGGGGGGTTTGGGTGATTTTGTGCAAAGTTTGGGCTCAAAATAACCTTAGTAACAAAAGTAAACAAACTTTTGTAGTTGGTTGCTATGCAATTTTTAGCTATATTCCATCAGATGTACCAGTATTGCAGGAAAAATTGCATAAAAGTCACAAAATAGAGATCCCTGAGTGAAAATATAATAGTTTTCCTATCTTATGAAGCAAAAAAAATTTACAAAAATGTTTCTAGAATTTAGGGTTAACTGCTATCTTACATTAGGCGAAAATATAAATTTTTCCTTGCTAACATGAGTTGACTTTTCGGTGGAGAACTACCCTGTTTCCCTGTGAACGGGGAGCAAAAATTCAAGTCTGTAAGAAGTTTTTGAGCACGGTTTCTTTCTTTAATCATTTCTTGGTGTAAATCATACCGCTGGCTAGGTAATGATCCACCGTTAAGCGTTGCCAAGTAAAGATTGTAACGTTCTTTATTAGTGTGGTAAGAGTTGAGGTGAAAACACTAATCTACCATTAGACAATTTTATTGATATACTACAGTGAATTTTAATTATACTTGTGTGATAGACAAATTTCTACATATGCAATTGCTGTTGTACTTAATGCTTAGGTACGAAAGATTTGTCTAGTACCTTCAATTGTTTGCGAGTATGTGGACCTTTTATATCGCACTGAAATGGTTTTGGAGTTCTGAGATGGACGAAGTAACACACTTTTATATTGCACAGAGCTCTGAATCTATATATCAAGAAATAGAGGTTCGTGCTTACCCTTGATTAAAATAGGTTTTGTTACATCCACTGTCGAACTTTCCCTTAGGTTTTTTAGTAATTCCAATGCAATCCCAGTGATACCATAATTGGCAGATGTCACACATGACCCAATCTAATTTGCCGCTCTGTGGTTTAACTCTGGGCTCTTGACAAAGAAAAGCTCCACACTTTTCGTAGGTTGTTTTCTTTTTCTTTTTACTTTTGTTATTATCTGTTGTCTTTTTCTCGGCATGTTTCCTCTTTTTTGTATGTTCTTTCCTGCATCTACTCCCCGTACTCGGGTTCCCGTCTGCTCCATTTCTGTTTCCCTTCTCATTAGTGTGTTCTCTTTGTTCTTCGTTTCATTTTCCATTTCATTCTCATTAGTGTGTTCTCTTTGTTCTTCGTTTCCCTCCTCATTAGTGCGTTCTCTTTGTCCTTCTCTTCCCTCATCATTAGTGCGTTCTCTTTGTTCTTCGTTTCCACTATTTCTTTCATTTTCTTCACCACTATTGTTTCTTCCTTCTTCATTGTTTCTCTCACCATCGTCTCCTTGATCATTTCTTTCATCACCAGCATTCAACCTTTCTTCAACATTTCTATCTTTCACAAAAGTAAGTGAATTGGATATTTCAATTATTTTATCTAATGTTGCTTTGCCCATAGATGAAGGATGTTTCAAAGATAACCCGTGTGGAAGACCACTCAAAATATGATTGAAGTTCCCTGCCTTTGAAAGAATTGAGTACAGTACTTTACTGCCTGTGATTCCTGTAGCATAACCTTGTAAAAAACAACTAACATGTTATCATTGGTTGAAAATTCAGAATTATGCCATCATTTTAGTAATATATGCACTAATAATACACATATCCTTCTATATATTTATGTTCTTAGATCTTATCAAAATATGCAATTTTGGGTCATTTGTTCAAGAAGAAAATCACCTTCCTATAAAGGCTGCTTTCGATCCAGCTACCAGTACATGTTAGTACGTGTTTTCAACCCCTCCCCTCGCATATTTACATAAATTTTAACTTTGATTTTCTCGGCTTAGACTTATATATCCTAAATTTTTTTCGCCAGTCAGGTTATAAGATGAGTAACTTCTGAGGCCATTTAAAACACTCCCAGTTCCTGCTTTACTCTGCATCTAAAACTTTGTCACTTTTTCTATATTTATTATAGCCCCTGGACAATGGAACGGTGTTAGTGCCGGCTTGTCTATAATGACTATAAAGGCAGTACAATAAATTTTATAATCACAAGTCATATGATTGATCCATTTACTTACTATATTTTTTATTTAAAACTTCATGCAAAGTTTTCCTTTTTTGCTTCAGACAGCCATATTGATTTTCTGTTAGATGCTGCAATCCCTCCTTGTTGTTGGATTCTGTTTCTCATATAATCATAATTTAAAAGAATATTAGCTAAAATTAAATAGCTGAAATTGACCAGATGTACCAAAGAGAACGAAATCTCGCTATTTGACTGCCTCGTGAGTCTCGTTTTCATTGGAATATATATATATATATATATATCTTATTGGATGTTTTGGTGTACAATATTGCTGTATATTTTTACGAGTTCTGCAGTAGTTTGATGAGCCCGCAGGGCGAGTCAAAATACAAAGAACGAGTAAAAATATACAGCGATATTGTACACCAAAACATCTCATAACCTATTTATTATACAACTGCTTTTGAAAAAAAATTCCTATAAAGAAACTTGAAATGTCGACAACCCAATTAAGCAAACATGAAGTACCAGGGTGCTGAAGCGAAATTTGATACACTCATCAAACCGGTTTAAGAGTTGTCCGCTCATTAAATTCGAATTTTATTCAAAACAGTTTTACAAAATACAACATTATTTTATTAGTATTTGTTTAATTTTTAAACATTAAAAGTCCACTATCGTGTTTGATTTTTGAAAAAATAATTAATTGTTGTCAAATAAACATAGACAACAGTACTTAAACTGAATTTCATGCATTGTTGAACTTGTTTTCATGTGAAAATAATCGTCATCATTGTCAGACTGAATTACACGTCGAAAGCGTTTCAAAGGCGGCTTTACTGTAGGATCTGGAGACTTTGAGGACTGAACAGTGCTGCAGTTATTGAACACGCTGAACATTAAGGTCAGATTTTGTTTTTTTCGCTGTGTTCGTGTTTTTGTTTTGCTCAATAAAGTCGCCTATTTTCTGATCGTTTAGCGAGCTTGTAGAAACATTGTCAGTTAGGTTGTTCACACTGGTGAACATGTTTTCAAACTCTGAACTTAAAAGCCAGTCTTGTTCATCATTGGCCTCAAATGTTGTCCAAATGTCATCCATTTTTTTTTGGTTTTTTCAATTAATATATTTTTTTGCACACGTCAGTTTGTCAAACCGGTTTCCTACTATACAAATAACCAACTGTCCGAATATCAATGTATATTTGTACTCGTTTTGCGAGTTATTTGGACACTTTTTAACAAAGTTGTATAATAAGGTGCAATATATAATATTTTTAACATCATGTCAAGCGTGATAATATGCACCTGCGCACTGCCACTGTTGACACAAGCAAAAAATGTTGCAGGAATATTTTTGTTTTTTAGATATTTTTGCCTGTATTTGAGCACTCAATCTCGATTTCAGGACCCAATGCTGCCACAAAAAAGTAATCAATTTTCAAATCCTTTAAATCTGCAAGCTAAGAAAGAAACAAGACAGCACTAGTGAGATATAGCTTAATAGTTGATTATCACATAACTGATTTAGAATGAGAGGTGTTTTCTAATTGGTAAAACTTTCCAGATTAAAATCGACACAAACATTCTTTCTAATCTTGTTCAACTTCCACTTAAGAGGGGTGTTGTAATCCAGTATGTCTTTACTTCTTGCTCTCTCGATATATCCTTGTCTTCGTTTTCATCCATTGATCGCCACTGCTCACCAAGTTTAACATTTCTCTTTTCAAATGTCAATGGTTGCAAAGAACCTTAAACAAAAATAAAATCGACAAGCATGTGCAAATTCCAGAGTTGCCAATGCTTTTTAATCTGCATGACCATGCTTTTGGAAGTGCATATTTTGGTCATAGCTAGAAACACAGCATATGGCAAATTTATTAGCTGTAGTTATTTTGTTAACTTTTATGATTTTAACATGTTTATTGGCTGCTGTTGCTAGAACCGCTCAGATAGAATGAACATTTAAGTTTTTCTTTAAATACTTTAGAGGGAACAAAAAAGTAACCTTTTAAACAAAAGTTGCCTTTTATGAATTTGTAGCGACTTGCAGTGTAATCCATTTATAAACAATCAATTTTTCTATACGTCTCCCATCTTTTTGTATTTAGTGCTATGATTGTACCATTACATTAACAAAGACATGTATGAACCACATGTATGTTACACAGAATGTTTAAAACTTGTGGCATTTCCATGAGAGGATCAACAACGGGAAAGACTTTCTATTAAACAGGATAAAAAATCAGTAATGAATCCTCCTAGAGATTGCCGTCTCTCTTGCTTAATGAGATACTTTGCGAAGTGGACTCATATGGACTATACAAACAAGTACCAAAATTCAATAATGCACATTTTAGTGGTTGGCTCAGAGTTTCAAATCTTTCGAGAGTTTCAAATACAAATATTCGAGAAAGAAGCAAGATATGAAAGAGTAATGTACATTCCAGTGACATTTTTGAGGCCATTTCAAACAAGACAAATACTTTTATGGCCTTTTTTACTCCCAATGTCTTCAAAACCTTACATCCAAATTTATAGTGATAGACAGCTTTCCTTTAATAGCTGGTATCACCTTTTTTGCTTTCTACGTTAACTATAAACCTTAGCAAAAGGACGTATTGGTAAGCTATAACTTTGTAAAATAATTTGTATTGAGTAATATTTTGAAAATATTTTCAAAATATTTTGCTTGAGTAATTCTGCTAAATCCTTGGGGAACACCTGTTTCCCGTCAACTTTGCCTTTGGCTAAAGTTTCGCTGCAGACTTGAAGTCTGCTTTAAATATGTTTTATTGAAAAATTAATTCAGAAGTTTTTCGTTGTAATATAGGGTTGTGTTCTTTCAAAACGTATGACATGTGTAATATTAGAAACCCATGCAATGGTATACAATGCATTCAGATACTGACAGAAGCAGTGCTATGTCCTTAATTAAAAATCCATCTTCCGCTAGGTCTTCAATTACATTCTTGGGCAGATCGTATTTGGGTGCTTTAGACGAACAGTTTTCCTGTAATACCTGGAGTAATCTTTTCTCTTTTAAAATTTTCTAAAACATTTTTATTCGTGATATTTAATTCTCTCAAGACGTGTTAATAGAAATGATGGTTAAAAGCTAAAACCACTCAATATAATGCTGAAGCCACTCAATATAATGAAATACAATCACTTAAGACAGTTATGGCTTTCCATAAAATAGCCTTGGTTTGAGCATAACCTGCAAGACTGCAATCACGCCTGTTGAACATAGTCACAATGCTTATAGGGATGTGTAATTTGGAGTGTCTGCTTACTTTGCTACCCACATGTATGCTACGTGTACCTATTTTTACATAAAATGCAACATGTTACAGACATCAAGATCTTGCATGGAATTATCCCACGTGTTTTCGCACGTAAAGTTGTTGATGTTTCGCAGTCCAAAGGGAATCGTATTAAAATCAAAATTGTCGAAGTTAATCACATTTACCAGGGGCATTTATGTCAAACTAAGACTGCATCAAGGAAAGAATAAAAGTAAGATATTTTCACTCGAATATTTTGGTGCCGACTCCCGGAAATTGAATCTATTGAGATATAAATCGGATTTTGTCATGGAAATTTACATTTCAAGATGGCAGATGTGAAGAAAAAGATGAGAATTCGGGCTGGACATCGCGGACATGCGAAGGAAATCATATCAAAAAGCAAAGAAATGATGGAAAATATCGAAGTCGAAAATTGAATTCGAGTTAAAGGACAAATTATTGCGACTGAAGGCCATAGACAACGAGATGGCAGAATTGCTTGAGGATGATGAAGCAATCGATCATGAAGTCGCTGAAAGTTGCGAATTCGTAAGTGTTCTTTACGATTGTATCTCTGAAGTAGAATCTGTTATTGAAACTTTGGAAACTGCCCAAGGACAGGCTATATCTGTAAATAGTGAACCCTCCCTGCCTGGGTCCTCAACCCTCCTGTCATGATAACCTGCAAATCTGAATAGTGTTCATGCAAGATTGCCCAAATTGGAATCAAAGAAGTTTAATGGAAACCCTATAGAGTGGACCCCCTTCTGTGATTCATTTCAATCAGCTGTGCATATGAATCAGTCTGAATGCTGTAGACAAGTTTAATTACTTGAAATCACTTATCTATGGACAGGCAGCAGAGACAATCAGTGGGTTTTCCCTGACTGATGAAAATTACGAAGAGGCAGTTGCCCTATTAAAAGAAAGATATGGGAACAAACAGGTTCTCATTTCTGCTCATGTCGAATCTTTGCGTAAGTTACCTGCTGCTGTAACAATAAATGAAACCAAGAAATTGCGAGCTATTTATGACAAGACCGAAGCCCATGTTCGAAGTTTAAAGAACATTGGTATTGCGACTGAGACCTATGGTAGTTTCTTGTCCCCAGTAATAATGGCCAAAATTCCAGAGGAATTACGCATTGCCATTACAAGAGAACTGCCCTCAAACGATTGGAAATTAGGGCCCATGCTGGAAATCTTTCGTAAAGAGTTGCAGCTTCATGAGAAATGCCAGTATATTCCTGGTTCTTCAACAAATAGTAAGGACAATCAAAATTTACCATGTAAGCGACCTGGTCTGGGAAATCCATCTTCATCCTACTCATTGCTCACAGATTGTACCAATGAGAACCAGCAAGGTCCCTGGTGCACCTACTGCAAGGGAAATCATACCTCAGCTAGCTGTACAGTCATAACCCAAATCTCTGCCAGGAAACATGCTTTGGGAAAATGCTTTGTTTGCCTACAGACTGGGCATTTAGCTGCAAATTGTCCAAGGCCTAGACCTGGATGTTCTTGCTGTAACATGAATCATCATGTATCTATATGTGAATCTCAGAAGCACTCAAGCCCATTGAAAGATCAACAAACGACAAGTGGAAACATGAAGGATAGTTTGAACAGTACATCCAATCAAGGCACTTCTCATGGAACCAACCAAACTACTAACATGTTAATCGATTCAAAGAACAGTATCCTTTTACAAACAGGAAGAGCCAATGTCAAGAAACCTGGAAGTGAGCAACCTGGAGCAAATTCGAGAATTATATTTGGCAGTTGAAGTCAAAGGAGTTATATCACTGAGGAATTGCAAAGAACTCTTCACCTTCCAGTTGCTGGTCAAGATACACTGCTCATTAAGACATTTGGAGAAGTATCTGCAAAGTTACAACGATGTGATATTGTTCACGTAGCGGTACAAACCATAGATGATATGGAAGTTTATGTGTCAGCATATGTCCTACCAACCATATGGGCTCCCATCAGTAATCAGATGATTCAATTCACACAGGAAACCTATCCCCATTTACACAGACTCGAATTAGCAGACAACAGTGATGGCTCTGAAGAACTGTCAGTTGATTTGCTCACTGGTGCCGATTTTTATTGGCATTTCGTAACTGGTGAGACAGTTCGTGACGCTAATCCTGGCCCAGTCGCTTTTTTAACCAAACTTGGCTATGTGTTGTCGGAACCCGTCAACGTTTCGATACACGAACAACATGAATCCACCATCAATCTTACCGAAACCCATGTCCTGAAAATATCACCCACTGCGGTAGACGATCGGTCATTGAATTCTGAAATTGAGCAATTCTAGGACGTAGAATCGCTTGGAATTAGACCGAATGAAGAAACAGTCGTTGAGCAATTTTCAAGAGATGTTCATTTCCATGGAGAAAGTTATGAGAAAAAAATCGTGAATTCTTGCCAGACAACTGTGAGCAAGTCCAGGTTAAACTCACTCCTATGTCGTCTGAAGTCAAAGCCAGAGATGTTAGAGCACTACAATCAGGTGATTCAAGATCAGCTTGATAAGAACATAATAGAAGTTGTCAACAAAGAGCAGCCTGCGCCTGAAGTTGGGAAGTTTGGGTTTTGTACTCTTTGACGCATCGTGTAAAAGAGGTGGATCAAGCCTTAACGATTGCCTTTATGCTGGTCTGCCACTCACTCCTTTAATTTTCAATGTATTACTCAGATTTCGTGCCCACAAGACAGCTTTTACAGCAGATATAGAAAAAGCATTTCTCAAGGTGGCAGTGTCGAAGGATCATCAGGATCTTTTATGGTTTCTCTGGGTAGATGAAATTCATAAAGATCATCCCCAACTTGTCATCAGAAGATTTGCTAGGATCGTCTTTGGAGTCAACAGCAGCCCCTTTCTATTGAATGCCACAATCAGACATCACATGAACTCTTATCGAACTGTTGACCCAAGCTTTGTTGAAGAAGTACTACATCGCTCTATGTAGATGACCTAGCCTCCTCTAAACCGGACAGCGCGTCTACCTACGAATTCTACATTAAATTGAACGAAAGATTTCACGAAGGGGGCTTCAACATGAGAAAGTGGAAAACAAATGATCAAGATCTACAAAGAAAAATGGAATCTCAAAACACTTGTGAGAAGTCCATTCCGCCAGCTGAAATCCAATCTGAAGATCAGTCATTTTCAAAATCACAGTTCCAGCCTAGCACTTCGCAAGATATTCCCAAGGTTCTCGGAATACCCTGGAACAATTCAACCAATCAGCTTCAATTCATGTTTGAAGGTCTTGCAAGTTATCTAGAAGAGAACATTGTCACGAAAAGAGTCACTCTAAGCACCATCGCCAAGATATTCGACTCGCTTGGAGTCCTTTCGCCTGTATTCATTGTTCTCAAAATTTTGTTCCAACAAATCTGCAAGAAAAGTGGTGATTGGGATGATCCTGTCGAAAAGGAAGTAGCCGACCAATGGCGATTACCAATCAACAGATGGTATCTCTTTAAGTTGAAAAATAACCAATTGGAACAGCCTCATATTGAATTACACATTTTCGACAACGCCTCAGGGAAAAAGCCTACGGTGCGGTCATGTATTTGACAGCAGAATCTAACAAGTCAGTGGTACATTACTGACAGCCAAAGCAAGAGTAGCGCCTATCCCTGGGTCGACAATCCCAAGGTTGGAACTACTTTCCGCAGTTATGCTAGCCTGATTAATAGCAAGCATTCAGCAAGCATTAAGTAAGACGTTTACGATTACCAGATCTGTCT
Organism: Muricea muricata; assembly: GCA_963855995.1. Classification (NCBI taxonomy): domain Eukaryota; kingdom Metazoa; phylum Cnidaria; class Anthozoa; order Malacalcyonacea; family Plexauridae; genus Muricea; species Muricea muricata. The sequence continues at coordinate 57,507,140 of OY979716.1, forward strand.
GTTGGTTGGACTCAGAAATCGCGTTATGGTGGATTACCCAGCCAGACAAAGAGTTGAAAGCTTTCGTCCAAAATCGTATAGCCGAAATTCGAAGATTAACACCTCCTGAAATGTGGCGCCATGTTCCGTCTGAAAAAAACTCGGGTGATCTTGTGTCCCCTGGATGTAATGCATCTCATCTTAAAGATGATACAGAATGATGGGAAGGTTCTAGTTTTCTGAGGAAGCACGAAGAACATTGGCCCGCCCAAGAACAGTTTCATGTAAGCAAATTCGACGACACTGAAGTTAAGAAAGTGAGTCAAGTTATGGTGAACATAGCGGTGATAGAAAGAGTTGGTATTGATCAAGTGATTGAAGTTCAGAAGTTTAATGGTCTTTTCAAGTTGCTCAAAGTGACGAGTTATGTCTTAAAGCCACACGAAAAAGAGGATCTTGTCTTCAGAGAAAGTGCGTCGAACCAGACCTGGAGGAAATGAATCAGGCAAAAGTGTTATGGATTAAGAACTGTCAAAAATACGTTAGCAAAGAGAAAAATTAGGTCTGAAATATAACTCTGTGGCACCTCCGAATTTACCGGACTTTCGAGTTTCCGATAAAATGGCATTTAATCGAGTTGGAGGTTGACTTTGCCAGAGCAGTATATGCTCGAGACATATACTCAAAGAAGGGGAAATTGAATAAAGCATACATCGCGTTGTATACTTGCGCTTCTTCTCAAGTGCTCCATTTGGAACTAGTTCCTGATTTGTCATCAATTGCTTTTGTGAATTTCCTTAAAAGATTTATCAGTAGAAGAGGAGTACCAAAGTTAGTTATTTCTGATAACACGAAAACATTCAAGTGTTCCATTCTAAAAGCGTTTCTCTCTCGGTACAATATTTGTTGAAAATTTAACGTTCCGCGGGCCCCTTGGTGAGGCATTTTTTTCGAGAGACTGGTTCGTTCGGTGAAACGGTGTCTAAAAAAAGTAATGGGAAGTTGAAGGTTAACTGTGAAGAATTCAAGACGCTTCTCGTAGAGATTCAAGGAATTCTAAATTCGCGCACTTTGACATACGTGTCTGAAGAATTTGTACAACCATTAACTCCATCCTCTTTGTGCGTCGGTCGTAGGTTACTCGATAAACTTGCGGAAGCTAAGTATCAGGATGAAAGCAATTCAGCGAAGAGATTATCAAAAAGACAGAAACACCTGAACTTAGTCATAAATCATTTCTGGAAGCGTTGGCATCGGGAGTACTTAACGAAACGTATCGTCATGCTAAGGTGGAGTCTGAACGCATCGTTACGCGAGCATCATCATGGGAAGGAGTCTGAACAACAAAGGGTAAAACATGGACACGTCTGCGTTCACCAGGATTTGAAGCCTCATCAACATTGGAAAGTCGGAGTCGTACAGAAATTAATATCAGGTAGAGATGGTCGTGTTCGGGCAGTGTTCGTACGTTTGGTCAGTGGAGGAAAATGCGTGGAGCTTCATCGACCTGTGGAAAGATTGTATCCCATAAAAGTTCCGAAAGACAATCAAGAAGGAGAGCCATACATTAAGTTTGTGTCGGACAAAGAAGTGAAGATCTGGTTGATATGTAAATACTTTAGTAAGTTATTTCGAGCAGTTAAGTTGTTTCGAACAGTTTATATTAGGGATTTGTTCAACATTTTTCATTGACAATCAATCAAAGAGGGGAGTGTGTTATAGACAGTGAGATCTCGCATGGAATTATCCCGTGTGTTGTCACACGTAAAGTTGTTGATGTTTTGCAGTCGAAAGGGAATTGTATTAAAATCAAAATTGCCGAAGTTAATCACATTTACCAGGGGAATTTATGTCAAACTAAGACTAAATCAAGGAAAGAATAACATACAACATCCATGCACATACTGCGTCGTGAATCCATTCCCCGTGCAATTGGTTTTAGGCCGTAATCCCTCGCTCAATATGGTTCAGTTTCGTTGCCTGTGTCACCGCACTAGCTTGAAATATGTTTGAAAAATAGGAAAAAATAAATGAAACACAAATCTGCTTGTTTACACCTTAACAAACCTGCAGTTTTTAGCATTTCTTCATCGAAAATTCAATAAATCAAAATATTTTGCAATCAATCGCCACCATTTTTGTTGAGGATACTTGGTGTAATATTATACGACAAACAGTGCATATTCAGCACTTTTACATCAATAGCTACATGAAGTTTTTGTACAATTCAGCTGTTTAATCCAGTCATATATATGTACTAATACTAGATAGCGCGAGCGTTCCGGCTGAAGCCGGAAGTAAGCGGATGGCGGCCATGTTGAATGGCCCCACTTGAGGAGTGAAGACTATGGGTTTTTGCTACAGGGTGGGGTATTTCCCGTGATAAAACGTCTTTTTCTTCTCTTCGACCGAAATTTTTTTTTACAATAAGCATATACAACATGAATGTTTTGAAAGGTAAATTACAAGCTTTTCAGACCAGAATCGCCGGGAAAACCGAGGTTTTGCGTGGCAACAGGAGTGTGACGGAGTGTCAAATATGTGTCAATGATATTGCGTGAATCGAAGACGCAAAGGCCTCATGAAACCTTAGAGACATCAATGAGCAGAAACAAAAACAACGACTATTTGGGTAGGAATACCGGTTGATTTAAACTAAACAAGAAAAAGCCTACAACGGCAAATTATATGTTGTCTATGGCAAGCAAGTTTTACCGTATCAGTTTTCTAGCATAGTCATAAGATAATCTGCATCTAAGGTTGCCACTGAAAGATTGTCTTCAACATAATTCCCTAAACATGTTAATTGCCTGGAAACGTTGCTGTAAATGGACGAGTCAGTGTCCTGTGCCAGCTCTGTGGCTAAGGAAATGTTAAAAAAATATTGGAAACCTTTAGCGCTCTTGTACCATTAACAGGGTACTGCAAATATTTTTATTGCAGGAACTGGGGGAATAGAATTCTGTTTAATCAAGTACATATTAAAGACAAGAGATTTTCTTCGGGATGTTTATGTAGTTGATGGTCTAATGTAACAGTTGGATGTTTCCTAGAATAAAGAATAATGCTTGTATTTTAAGATTTTAAAATGTTGGATAAGGCTTGTAAATATTAGTAGTCAAATTAGAACTGCAAAATAAATTTCTTTCTGTATATATTTTCTAATCATTGAATTAACTACCATACTAAAAACTAATCAATAAATTGTCTATACAAATTGTTTTGTTAAGTAACTGCAATGATGAGTTTCTTGTCATTCGAACAGGTATTCCCACATTTTACTGGTAAAAAATAGTCAAAATATTTATTTAAGAACAATTGGGAAAGGTATTTAGTGGTAAAAATACAAAGTAAAAGTAGATGACCACAACATTTGAGCTAATACAATTTTCCATTAAAAATTAAAACTTCATGGCTATGAGTTAGCTTTCACGGCATTAGCAATATATAAATTGTACAACTAAAATAAAATAAAATACCAAAATTAATTTGAATATGAAGGCCAGGCTAGCCATGATCTTGCCTCATGTAGTTTTGATATATTTTTAAAATGCATTCATATGGAAAGCTGTCCAGCCTGGCTTGGCATGATCTTGCCTGAACAAAGTGATATGCATCAAGTCAACCAGCCCAGCTTGACCTGCCTGGCAATGATAAGACTACTCATACTTATGTTTCTTGTGTTAACTTTACAGTGGAAAATAAGTGAAACAATTCCACCCATTGTCACTGTAATTCAATATTTCTATGAATAAATTTTACCAACTGTAAACATTTACACAAGAAAAATAATTGCACTATTTTAGCTGAGCAAGTGCCTGGCTTGTATTAATGCAAATACAATATTAACAGCCTCAGCCTTAGGCCCTAGCAACCTGTTATTTAGCAACCATAGCTGACTCAAACTCAGTCCTTGAATGAATGTTTACACTATAAACTACAGTATTGAGTACTGCATGCAGGTTACATCAGATGTCAAACATTATGCTTAATTTCTCTTTAGTTTTATTCTAAAGGTCTTTAACACTTCATCTAAACAAATTTTCCAGCCTAAAGATAAAAATGTTAAATTTACAATTATTTCATATACACTTTACACCTTGACTTTACATCATCAAGTTATGCTGCCTCTAAATCCGTTTTACGACCAAAAAAACGTAAACGGTTGTCTAGCTACTGCAGGAAGTTGCTATTTTGCACTAAAACTGGATTACTTTCTATAATGTGTCGAGTACAGTGTTGTATTGACGTCCCGTTTGGTCTGATATTCTACTGTCAAGGCGGATCATAATCAGTCGTGAAACTATCAAATTATTTACCTGCGATTTAATTTCTTTCAACAATAAAATGTTCTTTATTCTTCACTGAACTGTGTTTCTTTTGGGAAAACTAAATTTGTCTTGATTTCATTTCGTATGGCGCCAGTTAAAAGCAAAAACATGCAAAAATGTCAATTTTCTAATAGTAATTTATAGTCTTCACTCCTCAAGTGAGGCCATTCAACATGGCCGCCGGTCGCAAAGCATGACTTACTTCCGGCTTCAATTTTTATTAGAGACTTGTATTAGCGTGCGCTATCTAGTATAAGTACATATCTATGAATCCAGTTCAGACAAGGCTCAAATCGCTCAAAAAGGCTGAAGACGGAGAGGTTATAAGCCAAATTTTCAAGATTGTTTTTTAATCTGTGTATATATTTGAGTGTGTGTATATTTATACTATATTAGACTTGGAATTCACAAAAAAACAAAAATATTTACAAAATACCAAAACCGTGTGTTATGTTATCCAATTGTAACCGTCTTTTTTAAACATTAGTTAATTTACGCAGCACACATTATCCACTTAAAGACAATTTACAATGCTGCTGCAGCTTTTGGCTCCTCGTTCTTCATCTACCAGGTCAGATCAGCGGATGATTAGCTCTATTCCTTATGTTCCATACACTAAAAAACAATCAGATATGTATCTTAGTGGTATAGTTTACTCCAAGTAGAGTGGCTGGCGAGCTGTACGCTCACATACCAAATATCAGCACAATTCAGATGCGATAATGCCATGTTGCTGCGCCGGACACGAAAACCAGAAAAAACCCAGTGGGAAAATCTGGAACATGTTCTCCCATACCATGCACAGCAACCCATGGTTCCTACTTATTGGTGGCAAACAAATTCGCCTAGTGGAAAGCAGGCTTTAAGTTATACTTATATACATGCCCTTACACGCTTTTGGAGTCTGTGAGAAATAGAATAGAAACTTAGAACTGAAAAAATTGAACTTAACTATGCGCTCTCAAGTCAGCCATTTCACAAACTCATTTCACAAACTCAGGGGAGGCAACCAATGTTTTCCATGCGGTTTTCTTTCCTTTTCTGTGAAAAGAGCTTGTGGTGTCACAACCTAAAATTTAACAAAGAAGAATGAATGAATGGGATAGACGAATAAAGAATGAACAACACCTTCTTATACTGTACAGTATAACTACTGTAGCCCATAGTATAACTACTGATGCCATACACGAAAATCTGAATTCGAAATTATCCCTTAACGTGTTGGCCCCATTCAGTTTTCCTGTATGGGTAATGCCCAAGCAAGCATGTCTTACCATCGCCTAGCAAAAGCTGTCTTCTATATGATTACAGCTGTAGTGGAATGTGTGTATTTGTGAAACACTTATTATGATACCTGGTAAGCAATGAGAAACTTCAACACCCAAATTGTTAGCAATAGTTGATACAGGTATACAGCGACATCTATTTCCTGTGCCAGTCAGAAAAAACATTTCACTCTCAATCCTTTGTTGCATGGCAATCGTTATTATCAGAACGTCTGTGTCAGTTGATAATAACGTTATTGTGTGTTGCTGCTGCATGTTTATCATGTAGAATCAATCGAGTGTCGGCTTCTTCATGGTTGCTTTGCAGGGGAGACACTTCATCACCCCTAACACGATCACTTGGAGACTCGCCAGCATATAAAACATAACAATTTTCCTTCGCAGTTGCGTGTATAGTCGAAACCGTACCCAACTGGGATGAACTACACGCTCGCCAATATTCACATAGAAAGACCACAAATGACTCTTGTTCTCACCACAACTTAAAAACTTTTTCCATTGTTTTGGAACATTCTGGTCTTTTCCAAAGATGTGAACTTTCTGGACTTTCTTTATACTCAAAGGTGGATATTTATTTGCAACAAAATCTAATCATGTAGAATTATACTTCTGTGCTAGCTTCACGAGGATGTTTAGGAGGGCATCTGCAAACTCACCATACGTTTTCCACTTTCTTTTCATTGACTGGATAACTGCCATGGCATCAATCACCAATGCACTGTTGTTAAATGCACTCGCATCAATTTCTGGATTTCCAGCTTCATTTTCCAAGATTTCAGCAAGTTTAGATTTCTTAAGATCAACCTGGAGACTCTTGGCAATGACCAATAACCAAGCAAACAGGTTTCTATTCAACATGATATTGACTTTCTACATACTTAGCAGTTCTTGCTCTGTTTCAAACAGGTTGATCATACTGGAAATTGTAGTCATCACGTCATTAACAGACTTCTCATACCGTTTGCGTTTTGTGTGATCAAGATCTTTTCCTAAGCAATCATCTCTAACATACGTGCTAAACCATATCTGGCATAGTTGATCCTATCGCAAATAAGGAACCATGGAAGCATTGCCCTGAAGGCTGTGAAGTGAAGATTTCAGTTTACTTGTCATGTTGCTCTAATAAACATCAGTAGCACACCTATTTGTCAGTAGAGAATAACAAAATTAATACAATGTTGAAAAATTATAGGAAATCGAAGTTAAATGTTGCTAAACGATACATTGACCAAACTGAATTGTTTTTATAATTATTTTTATAATTTTTCCTACTAAAAAACCTCCAGTTACTTGACTTCCGGGACTGGCAAAATTAATCAGCTGTCCCTTAAGTGCAGTGCCTGAAAGAACAGAAAGTATTCTATCCCATCAGAAAACTAAATTATACAGTAACTACCTGTCATTTTAATGTACATGCTCCAAAATGCAAATGTTCTTGATTTGCTTGACATATCATTTATGAACAGCTCATAGGAATCCAATATTTTTTACATCATTGGGCTTTCAACATATTTGTTAAGGAACTCGTCATCTGGAAATGATCTAGCCATGCTCTCAATGAATGAGGCCAATTCTTGGTTTTCATCTGTGATAGAATCCAGAAATGATTGGAATCGTAGACGTTGCAGCGCTTCATACATAACCTTGTGACCTGACACTGATCGGTTGTAATGCTTACCGGAAAGGGCGCCTTTGGTTGATCCTTCACTGACGATACCAGATTCAATAACCACATCCTGAAAGTATGCAAGAGACAACAGTTTTAGCATCATTATTAGGAGTAAAAAGTTCCAAATTTCATTCTTTTCTACTGTATATACTCCAAGCAAGCAATTTTCTAAATGAACCTATCAGTATACAATCATGTATATTACAGCAAGCACAGTTGCATGGAGTCTTCAAATATTCTTCATGTGAGTAAAGTCATTCTTTTCCAATCCCTACTTGTAACTCTAACTATTTTTCAGAATAACATTGATCATCTGACTGACTACATTGTTATATTTGTAACATTACACGTTGGAACAAAATTGGAAACAGTAAATAATTCATCTCTAAATGTATCTAATTTCACAATGTGATTTATATTGAAGCTCTAACTTTACTAATCTCACATATAAACATTGCTCATAGGCAATATTTTCAGATCTAAAAGAAAGAAAACAAAAAGAAATTACCTTTAACCCCCCATCTTCAAAAATCTTTGACACTGCAAAGAGATAAGTCATGATAGTATGGAACTCTCCGAGCCGAACAACAAACCGGTTAATGAAAGCCTCTTCTTTCCAACGAACCTGTTGAACTTTAGCATAAACAGCTCAATCAAAAACCAGCACTGCATATTTCAGCTCCAATTTATCAGCAATTTCTTTGCTTCATACAAGGATTGTGTCGATGGTTGAATATTCAGTTGGTGGAGCATCAATGACTGGCAAATATCCAACTCATGATACATTTGGTATTTCATGATTATACAGCATAGTGTTAAATCCAGTCCAACTAGGTATGACTTCCTCATTAAAAGCACATATATACTTCATTAAGATATATGCTAGGTCAAGTTTATAAGCTGTTGGTGTTGGATCTTCATTCAGCACAAGTTTTAAGCATTGTGGATCCAATACAATACAATTTATTATTTATCACCAAAATTTACAAGGAAATAATAACATAATGCAAGGTGATCAGCTGGCTGCAATAACCATTGGGCTAATGTAGGCAAGTAGCTGGTCCATATAACAAAATAACTATAATAATGCATGAGAGGAAAACGGCAAAATCAATTACAAAAATATTAAATTTAAATATCTTACAACAAACAAATAACAAAACATGCAAGTTAGTAAATCAGAACCAGTAAATTATGATCATATTAAGTAGTTCGATGATTCGAAAAATAGACACACAATAAATTAAACATAGGAAAAGACACTCAATTGGACTTGATATACAACTGAAAAGTATCATTTTTTAATTTGACTTTAAACTGAGATTTTGTAGTAGACTATTCAATGGAATTCCACACCTTAACACCGGCAAATCTTATGTTAAATTTTCCATAGTTGATTCTAAAATTTGGAATAGAATATGTTGACCTGGCTGCAAATCGAGTTTTATAATCGTGTTTATCTCTTACCACATGAAAAAAAGAATTGAAGGACTCAGGCAAATTATTGTAATGGTAATTGTACATGAACAACGCCGTTTGAAAATAAACAAAATCATACAACTTAATGATCTAAAGACTCAAAAATAAAGAGTTTGTATGTTCATTATAATCGGAAAATGTAAATATCCGTATTGCTCTTTTCTGTAAATTGTACAGCGGTAACAAAGACGAATAGTACGTATTACCCAAGCTACTAAGCAATAGGTTAAAAATGGAAATATCAAATCATAGAACAAACTTTTAAGAATGTCTAAGCTAACAAAATGGCGTATCTTAGATAACGCTCCAATATTACGTTTTATTTTCTTTGATATGTGATGAGTGTGATTCTACTAAAAATTGAAAGCAATGAAATAGGGCGATAATTATTCAATGAATTTTGAACCTTGCTTATGTACTGGAATTACAGAAGCAATCTTGAATTTATCTGGTACAGTACTTGTAGAAAATGAACAATTGAATATGTCTGCTAGAGATAAAGATATTTGATGTTTTAATAACTTCAAGATTGTAATGGGGATACTAAATGGACTACAACTCTTTGATAAATTTAAATTACTTATTTCATACAAGACTTCATCAACAAGATCTTTCAAAGTTAGAACACTAATTACTGGACTCGATTAATCCTTGGGGAGAAATATTCTTCCAGCCAATGTCCAAATATATATCGATACTTAAAACGATTTCTCTGTTCCAAGCAAGTATTAAAAAGTCGACGATTTTGTTTTGTAAGACTCTCACCAATAAATATTCTATGTTCAGTTACCCTTGTCAGGCCAATGTCTTTTGGTCGACTTTCCTCGAAGATTCTTCTTTGACGAATAGGATTTATTACGAATATCATGACGAACAAATTTTACGGTTATGATTATGGTAGAGTCATTCCTTGCAGCCTGCAATGTATTGGATTGCCTTTGAGCACTTCGAGGAAGACGATGACTTACTGAAATATCTTTAACGCCAATTAAATCACCAACCTTCTTGACCAGTTTATTACAGATCTCATTTCTTTGTAATGGTATCCCTCGTATTTCAAGACAGTCTCCGCATGAATATTGCTCATTATTATTTAATTCTTGCTTCACCATTTGAAGATCATTAGTTGCATTTTGTAATTCAGATTTCAAACAAATATTTTCTTCGATAATACTGGTGCTAGTTGACTCCAGATTACTTAACTTAGGGAGAAGATCATCGTATTGTGTACTAAGAAATCATACTGCTTCTTCAATTTTATCAATCACAGAAATTTTGGACTTAAGTTCTTCCAATGTTTTCAGGACAGGATTGAGCTTTTTATCCAAAAGTTTGCTAATTAATTGTTCAAGAGATTTTTGATCCATCGTTTTCTGGACTTAACATAAATTTGTAACAAAATATCAAATAATTTATTAAATTGCCAAGAGAGCAAGATCAATCGCCATCTCGCCTTTCGCGCTTCCACCGCGACCAGTACATGAAGTTGAACAATGTGGAATGTAGGTGTCATCTTCACTCCAATGCTGTACGGCACAATATCACTTGTAGGCATTTCTACTGTCCTCTGCTTCTTCTTTATCAAAATTAACTGGTCTGATGAGCTCAACTGCTGGTGAACCAAGACTTTCTGGGTAATGATGCCATTGGTTACATGACTCTGCTTGTCAATCTCTTCTCCAAAATCTATGTTGTCATAAACCAAATTCACATATTCCTTTACAACAAATTCTTTTGGAAGAATGTTTGATGTTTCAATAGTTGCTTGAGCAATTGCAGAGTCATATGCCATAGTTGTGGGCAGTGATACAGAATGTCCAAATCCATTTAAAATGTTTATGAGACCTGAACAACCTGACATCTGATGAACAGCTATTGCCCATGCTAGAGGTTTTGGAGTCTGTACTTTCCCCTTAGTGGCAACATAAACCATGTCTTGGCACAGGGAGAAAATTTTTGCTGTTGTTTTCTCATCCAGTGCAATGTAGCCTGTACTCTCAGGGTCATCTGAAAATCCAAGCAGCCATGCCATAAAATTGAACAAAAGTGGTGATACCAATTTATTAACATTGTCAACATTGATATCTGATGCAAATGGTGGCCAGTTTTCATACCAAGATGATGAATGATCACGCAAGTTGTTCCGCAATTTCAAGCTAACTGCATACATTTCTTGCAATGTAGCTGTCTTGGTATCATTTATGTTTGTATGTCCTTCATCATCACTGTCCAAAGCATAATCAGACTCTTGTGAACTCTGAGATGTTTCTACATCATCTTCGATGAAGTTTTCTGCTACACCTCCTTTACTAAGGCATTCTGAATAAACAATGTCCCTCTTCATTTGTACCTTTGGTCTATGGAAAACTAGTTGTGGAAACTTTTTACTCAATCTTACTTTCAATCGAAATGTTTGATAACTTGCAGCATCTTCATTTTGAACACGTTTTATGGTCTTGACAAACTCTTTCTTCAGTTTTTTCATGTAAAATATGTTCTCTTGTTTGATGAGTTTTTCCTTCACAAACTCTTCACAAAAAACATCAAACAACTTTTCATACTCAAAATCATGCTGTTCAGTTTCTTTGCCCTTTGACTGGGTGCTGGTCCTTAGAAATGAAGTGTACTTATCATAGCAACGTTTATGGTATTTCACTTCCAAAGCGACCATGTCCTTATTGGCAATTTGAAGCAAAATACTTTGATCATCTTTTTTTGTTGCTGCTTTCCTGAGTTTCTCTCCATCTACAGTTTCTGCTGACACCAGCTTGTCCAACTTCCGCTTTTTTGATCTCTAAAGAGACAAATATATAAGAATCTCACATCCACACAATCGCCAGAATTTGCGAGCCTGTCTTGATTATTTTATAACGTTAAAGCAAGGCAATCAGAGCAACAAATATATGGTCAAATACAGTACAAAACAAAAAACTAATCGTTTCAGTAAAGTAAAACTTTTCAGACTTGCAAATGATACATACATGCGGATTTCTTGATCCTACTCTCGTACTTGTTGTAGCCGCACCCCGTTTTGAAAGTGTAGATCTCAGCATCTTTGCCGGTTGAGCTTCTTCTGATTCCCTTTCACTGACATCAGCAACAGAAGATGAAGCCTTGTCTTCATTGTTCCTGTTCTGACATCGTTCTCGAGCGTGTTTGATGCAAATAGTATTCGTTAATGCCGAATAACAAGCTCTATGATAAGAGAAATTTGCATACTCGATGTTGTCAGTTTCAACATTTTGAATGTTATCGCTGACAAAGTCTAAACTTCTTTGTGCAACATCATGATATTCGCCATCAAGTGCCAAATACTACGACAATCCAAAAACTTTTGAAAAGAAACCTTACTTAAACTTGTGAGTGGGCCTTTCTTGCCATCAAAATGAATTAAACATGAGCCGGAAGATGCCATGTTTAAACTGTATGTCGTATATTACACCAAGTATTTAGAACAAAAATGGCGGCAATAGATTGCAAAATATTTTTATTTATTGAATTTTCGATGAAGAAATGCTAAAAAACTGCAGGTTTGTGAAGGTTTAAACAAGCAGATTTGTATTTTATATATTTTTTCCTATTTTTTAAACGTATTTTAAAGTTGTGCGCTGAGGCAGGAAACGAAACTCGTTGTCTAAGTGACTTTTCCTGCCAGGGATTACGGCCTATTTGGCATTATTATTATTATTATAACAATATTTTAGTGGGAAGCTCCACTCATAACAAGATGATTTTCAGGGAGGTCCTACATCAACAAAAGAAAAATTTACAAATAACATACAATATACAACAATGTACAAATAATATACTAGATATATAATATAAAAGCTAAGATCTATTTTATAAACGTATTTGAAAAGTTAGATTCACCAATTTGTGTGCCCAGAATTATAGTCCAGAGCTTGCAATCGAGTTTTTAAAAGACGATAAATTATTAGATTGTCTTTGTTCTAAGTTAAGATTGTTCCAATCGTTGACCGCATGATAAACAAAACGTTGCTTTCACCAGGTGGTATGTACTCGAGGGAGATGCAAGTCTTGTTGTCGCCGTGTATTGTGGGAATGAATTTCCATGTTTTGTACAAGATCAAAACTGAAATTTGTCAATTTGTTTACACATTTGTAAACAGCAGTGCAAGGACGTTGAGGTTCCGCTAAATGTATCCAATTTAACCGCGTGAGAGCCTGTGTGCAAGAGAAGTACTTGGGTAAATCAAGTATAATTCTTGCTACGTTGTTTTGTAATACCTGAAGGTTATGGATTACAACTTCATTGTTCTTATCTCCCCATACAGTGTCTGCGTAATCAAATAACGGTAAAATAAGACTGTTATAAAGAGTCAAACGTCCATGCAGAGGAAGCAAATATTTCACACGATGCAAGACTCCAAGTCTTTGGCTAACTTTTTTACAAAGAGTATCTATGTGATCCGACCAAGACATATTTTGATTGAGTTTAATGCCTAGGTATTTAAGACATTCTTTGCATTCTACAATTTGTGCGTTAATCTCTAACGATAACTTCCAAAATACGTTCAATTTATGTGGGCTACCAAAAAGTACAAATTTGCACTTTTCTACATTCAGGGTTAAAACATTGTCATTAAAATACTTGCACAAAAGATCAAGATCAATATTTAAACTATATTCAAGTTCCCTTAAGGTAGTAAAAGAAAAGTGGAGTACCGTGTCATCTGCATACATGGCCGCACGACAGATCGTTACAGAAGATGGCAAATCATTAACGTAGATTAAAAACAGGAGCGGTCCGAGTATGCTCCCTTGGGGTACTCCAACAGGGACAGACTTGGCAGAGGAAATAGCATCGTTCACTCTTGTAACCTGTGTTCTTTCAGATAAATACGATCTAAACCATGTTACAGCAGCACCAGAAAAGCCAGCCTAAACTAACTTTGAATACAAAATAGGATGGTTTACAACGTCAAAGGCCTTTGACAGGTCCAGAAAAACTGCACCAGTAACATGCCCTTTGTCCATATTATGAAGAATTGAATCTGTAAACTGCGTCAAAGCGACTTCAGTTGATAAATTTGGTCTAAAGCCAAATTGGGTTGGCGATCACCAGTAACATGCCCTTTGTCCATATTATGAAGAATTGAACCGTAAACTGCGTCAAAGCGACTTCAGTTGATAAATTTGGTCGAAAGCAAAATTGGGTTGGCATCACAGCCTTATTGGAATAACACAAATACAAAAGCCTGCGACAAACAATCGCCCATGCAAACTGTCTGTTGTTAAAGAATAGAACATGTTACAAATGCAGTAAAAATAGCAACTGTGGTCTAACTCGTTCGATCGCCCATGCAAACTGTGTAAGAAAGATGCACGAAAGATGATATAGAGATATAAGCATTAATTTAAGTAAGTCTCAGTGTCATTTCAATGGGAAAACAACTGCGTGGCCTTATAGGCTCTCACCGCTGTTGAACCCAGATCAGCGTAGATCGACATATATGCAAAGCCACATGCAAGAAATTTCCGCTTGTGCAGGCAACTCGAACAAGTTGGAGAACGGCCAAACACTCCCCTCCAGTGTTTGTCTGCTTGCAATGCATAAGTATAGTTCAATCAATCAATCAATCAAGCAGTTTTTATTCAGGAAGCCTATGTCATAATATGTGTTTTTCAGTAGGGTCCTGCAAAATAAGAACTTACAAGAATGAAATAATGATTTATTAGTAATTTATAAATTAATAAATCACAATTATAAAAGTAATTTATCAATTAATAAACCATAAATTAAGTAAACAAGCTAATTCAATAGGAGTTTAAAAGTTTGAAGATCTTTTGCTTGACGAACTTCCTGAGGCAATTCATTCCAGTTATCACTGGCAAAGTTAATCGTTGTCCAGTGTCCCCATTTATGCTTCGCCGCTGATTTACGTATATTACACTTTGACCTAGTGTTGTAAGTATGCATATCTTGGTGATATGTAATTTCAAAACTGAATAAAAGAAGATCATTTTTACACTTATACAGGGTGTATAAAAAAAAAGATAATCGAACTTTGCAGTGCTCTAGCGCATTCATTATACAATCTACAGAAATCATTCTTTCGCAGGCGGAAAGACCAGGCTTTTAGCTTTCGATTGTCGTCATTTTTATGAAATTTGAAGAAAGATTGGGCAAATACGAATCAAATGAAAATAGCCGGTCGAAATAGCATATTTTCACCGTTGGGGGTTTATTGAAAATCTGTTGAAATTTAAACCCATTAGGGAATTAAATTACAAAATTAATTGACCAATTTTAGCTTAGGTAGTAAACTTCTGGCATTTTATTAGTGATGCTAATTGTTTCTCGTGACAGGTAAATGATTAATGAAAGTTTCTTTTCTTATTCGCTGCCCTAGCAATGCACAGAGGTGAAAATATGCAATTTCGACCGGCTATTTTCACTTGATGCGTATTTGCCAAATCTTTCTTCAAATTTCACAAAAATGATGACAATCGAAAGCCAAAAGCCAGGTCTTTTTGCCTGCAAAAGAATGATTTCTGTAGATTGTATAATGAACGTGCTAAAGCACTGCAAAGTTCAATTACCTTTTTTTATACACCCTGTATGTAAATAACAAACGATTAACAATTCTCCTGGACTTCAAGTCTTTCCAATTCAATTTCTTCAGAGCAAAACTAGCTGAAACTCTATAATCCAGGTCCAGGATTATACGTGCTGCCTTATTCTGTAGGAGATTTGAAGATCTGACATAAGGGTTTCATTCCCCCGATCTCCCCAAACTATGTCAGCACAATCAAAATTTGGTAGAATATAAGAATTGTAAAATAATATTCTACTATGTAGTGGTAAATAGTTTTTAATACGTTTAAGTAATCTCAACTTCTTGTTAATCTTGTTGGGTATGATCATGTTATGAATAGGTTATTTATTATTATGCCAAGATACTGCATGTCTCCAACGGTTACTACTAATGATGACGATAATCTTGCCAAACGTTGACTGTTGCCGATGATCATAAATTTGGATTTCTTAATATTAATTGTAAGGTGATTCATTTTAAGCCAGCCACAGACTCTTTCTAGATCAGTGTTCATTTTCTGTTGTAATTCTTCGGGACTTTTATACGAACAGTATAATACAGTGTCGTCAGCAAACAAGGTGACCTGACAAGATTCTAGAACATTCAGCAGATCGTTGACATATCACGAACAATAATGGCCCAATAATGGACCCCTGAGCAACTCCCATTGATATCTTTGCAGTTTCAGATTGGGCATTATCATAAACTGTTACCTGCGAGCGATCAGAGAGAAAAGATTCAAACCATTCACAAGCATGGTAATCAGCACCAAGAAGATGTAGCTTATGTAATAAGATTTTATAGTTCACGGTGTCGAATGCTTTCCCTAAATCTAGAAAGGGAGCTCCAGTAAGGTCCCCAGCATCCATTGATTGTAATACCTTATCAGTAAATTTTGCTGTAGTCAACACAGTATTAGAGTTCAGACGAAAGCCAAACTGACCCAAAAAGAATTGAAAAACAACTAGCAGCAATGCATTTCTTTGGCCATCTTAAAGTTAAACTGTCTAGAAATACCTTGACAGATGGGTCAGTGTTGATCATCACCTGTGTGACCACTCGCTGCATTCACCTTGAACTATGTTTAGCCCAAGACACCTCCTCGTTCCTAAGACCCTGGAGACGCTTTGTAACTTTTCGAGGGGTTCATCCATTGCTCGTATTTTCAGATTGCAGTGGAGCCTTTGTTGGGGCGGAGGAACCAATATGGAATGAAGAGTAGGATCAAAATTTAATCAAAAGGACCCTTATCAAAGATGGTAGAAAGTTCGAATGAAAATATAACGTCCCGACCGCGTCTCATATGAATGGTGTAGTTGAGTTCATAATAAACTCAGTTAGGAAAGCCTTAGATGCATTCGTTATCAACTACACTCATAGCCAGCTTACTTATGAACAGTGGGCAACCATTCTCTCAGAGATCACATATCTCAACAGTCGGGCCGCTTTTTCCAGAAGGTAACCCAGAGGATTTCAACTGTATTTTGGGAAACAACTTGTTATAACCTTATGGACAAGCGTTTATCGTCCAACCACCAAATGATGAAGTAATAATCCCTGGGACATGTTGAAGTTTGCAGAGAAGCAAGTAGCGAAGTTTTGGGACATTTGGATGCATCATATTCCACCTCAGTTGTTGTTTCCAAATACATGGTTTAGAAGTAGGGAAAATCTATAAGTGGGAGACTTTGTTATCAATCTTCAACCTGGAATGAAAAAATGGAACTCTACCCAGGGGACTGTGGAAAAAGGCAATCGTCCATGAAGTCCACCCAAGTCAAGATAACTTGGTCTGGAGAGTTACAATTCGGGACAGCCATGGAAACTTGTATAAACAACCTATTCACAAATTATGTTTAATCGCAACAAAGGATGAACTCGAAAACAGGCTCGTAGGTTAGATTTAATCTGAAAATCCTTAAAAAAACTTATCGTCTTTCATTGAAATTTATTCAAGACTGGGGTGGAGTGATTTGGATTTCTATTTAACATTAAATTAACAATCATACTTTAGGGGTGGGGGTAAACGTCTATTTGACAGATTTCTGTGCATGCATGGTTATTGTTGTTTTTTCAGACAAGGAAGAGAAAGAGGGAAATGTAATTATTTCGGTCACTGATAGTCATTATCTGTTACCGTTCCGCTTTGTAAACATATTTGGAAGGCTTGATTTGCTTAAATGGTTAGCAGGGTTAGCAAAGGCCGAATTAATGTACAGAAGGAACGGTGCACTTCGGGATGTCATTTTAAACGATGTAAGGAGAGATGACCGGTTCCAGCAAATTCCTGCAAATATACAGGAACTTTATCAAGATGCTGGCCAACTAAACGTAGCGCGACGAAGAGTTAGAAATTTTATAGGTAGAAAGCAAAGAGGGTAAGTTCATTTACATAATAAAACTTTTTCGTTCTTGATGTAGTCTGTGCGAATATTACTGAACTGAATTTAAAATCAATGACATGGCCACATGCCTTGACGTTCTGACTTATTGATAAACACAAGTTTATGGAAATATTGCTGTGGAGGCTTACTGGAAAGAGTTGATGAAATGCGTTATGCAAACCAAATTGGAGTGTACACTATTGAGGAGCTGCAGACAACCAGTAATTGCCGCCGCACGACGATTTGCTACCGGATGATGATGAAAGGGAGGAATCCAGACAACAACAGCAACAAGACCAGCAGCGATTTCAGCCGCGACAGCAGCAACAACAACAGCTGGAGCAGCGATTACTACAGATATACTTGCAACAGCAACAGCAGCAACTACAAATAGACCATCAACAACAGATGGAACAACAACAGTTACTGCAACAACAAATAGAGCAACAACCACAACAGCAGCGACAACAGCAGCAACAACAGCAAGAGCAGCAACAACAGAAGCAACAACCACAACAACAGCAACAACGACAAATCATTGAGAAACACTTAATGCAGCATCGGCAATAGCACAAAATCCCTGTTCCGAATTTGAGAAATGGAAGACGTCCATATCACGAGCTTGTGCGATAGAATGCAGAAGCGCTAAATGTTCTGCTGACAAGAGAAATTCCCGCGCTCACAGACCAGCTGCAACATACCATGGACTTAATGAACCAATTCATAAGACGCCAGTTAGACAATTAGAAAACCTTTTTCGTAGTTTGTAAATATTTATAAATGTTATATAGTCCGTTTTTAGTTGGTTACTGTATTTTCAATTGTGCGAAGAAAATTGTTACATGAGCGGTCGTTATTTTTAATTGTTGCGAATAAACAAGTTGTTCAAAAAGTATATAAATATAACCATTTGGTACATTAGAATTAGACAAGTCATGTACTAACAAATATTTTCACAATATCAGTTTATCCAAAATTCACTTTAATTGTCTAATGATCATTTTTCAAAACAAATATCCAGAAAGTAAATCTAGTAACATTGTATGGCTTAAGGGGCCCCTAACTATATTTTACATTAAAGAACATATATTTCAGATAATATAAAAGAAGCTACCGATTTCACTGATTTTTACTCGTGTGTACAACCAATTGAATAACCAGAACTTTTCAATAACAGCAATATCTTACATTTACGCCTAACAGATTGTGTTTTTGTCTGATCAACATGCAAATGTCAGTGTGCATCTTGCTTAAAGCCCGTTATCCACAACCGTATCATAGCGAAACAGCATATTTTATTGTCTCAACAAGTCATGTTGCAACAAAGGAGAAAAAATTATATCAACAACATCGAGGAGTAGTTTCCACGTTTCGATGGAAGTGGAGAACGGGGCGATGCCCAGTTTTCACTAGCAACATAACAAACCAAGATGATAACAAAGGATACCTTTTGGCATGCAACATAGGTGTGTATAGCAAAGAATAACATCGATATTAGTGACCTGCATCAATATAAAGACAGAGCAGAAATTATTTTCTTTCCAATTTGCTTTTGTTTTACCGTATAGCTTATGCTCGTAGTCTTCTGCTTCATGGTTCTTCATTTATTTGTTTTAACTTTTGTTTTAGTTTGTGACTTGCATGTTCTTATGTGCTAATATCGCTGGTGATTGAGGACCAGGCTTTACAGTATTATAGCCACAAAATTAAACATAAAAACGATTTTATAAATTAGTGTACTACAAATTCAAAACAAGAACAATTATATAACTAAAAGACCTATATCACACCAGAGAGATTAATATGTCTTTGTGCAAGGAATACGCAAAGTTCATTGACCATAGGAAACATCCATCGTTCATGCCACCAATGTTGATTCACAGCCCCATATTCCTTGATACGTCTGATACAATGCTCTATATGCTGACTCAAACTCTTCTCAATTCAATATTAAATAATTTTCTGCATTCATCTCCAGCTATGTCTTGTTCTCTCCAAGGTGTTAATAAAGGATATTGACAGGGATACCCTTTATCGGCTAAAACGTATAATCCAGCAGGCAGATGGAGCTGCTCTCCACTTCTTATTTTGGGCATCATCTGAAGTTGAGCTCTATCATTGTTGTGCTCGAGAAAACCAGACTGAATAAAAACGAGTGGAAAAATTGTGATATCTACAATGCCCACTGTAGAAATGCTGCTGTGGTTTCATCTGAGGTCGTTGGATCTCGTGTTTCATTCCATCATTTGCCGCCACTTCACCAGGAAAATTTTCCCAATTATTAGCCATGTTCATCCATTGCTCAGGAGTAGGCCATTTAATTAAATTTCTAAAGTAAGTCCATAGCATTGGAAGCAAAAAGCAAATTTCTCTCTATCGTTGTTGGACTGACCATGAACAATGCACTTAACATGACAATTTCAGGATACATTTGTAGCCAGATAATAACTAAAAGTATGGGTTGATCTCACTTAATTTAAAAGTGCCATTACGTATTCTCAGTTGCCTTTGTCTGGTGTACATTGACATTAGAGGCCCGACATCCCGAACTATTTGTCTGAACGACTGGACGCTTTCACCTGTTAAACTTGAACAAACGTTCACAGTTCTCCAATCACTAAAAACATCTCTTTCATAGAATTCAGAAAACACAAACCCAGGGAATAACACATTTTGAATCCATGGCCTTGGTAATGAGCTGTGGGTACATGTTGCAACTAAAGCAATGAGTTGACAATATGCTTAAAAGAATTTCCCAGATTAGAAACTAGCATGTTTAATTGCCCGCAATCATTTATACGATGTACTGATTCGTCAAACGCGGCGTTAACGCTAGGTATGTAGACTAAATAAAACTTGAAATATATTACCTAAATTCAGAAATAAAACATTTAAAACCACAATTTCGTTTTCCATGATCACTTCGCATGTTATTACTTGCGCATTAAGGCCTGTTATAGACATGGAATTTTTCATGCATTGAATGACATTCAAATTGCAAAGACAAAGCAGAAAGGATATTCTTTTGAAATTGCTTTTGTTCTCTCGTAGTTTATGCAGGTAGTCTATGCTTGTGGTCGTGATTATGTCGATGCTGATAACGCATACTTCACTGCATTTTTTAATTTCGTCTTAGCTTGTTTTAAAATGTATATTCAAAGCGTAATGATGCGCCTGTTCAAACAGATGCAAGTTCACTTGTTTGCACATGTGTAATTAACTTTACAACTAAATGCAGTCGTACCTACAGGTATAGTATTCTGTAACCATGCACAGTAAAGCATTAATTGAATGAGTGCAAATAATTTTCAATGGAATATGAAATGCTTACTTGTACTTCCCTGTTCGTAAAAAATAAAGACTTTTAGATTTGTGACATGTGTTAATTCCTTTATGCCATGTTAGTAACTGAGGTTTGCAAAATACAAACTAAAAGACTATACATAAGGCCTAGGGACCGGCGAGGGTATTCAGTCTCACTTCATACTGATTATAATACTTAACAATCATGTATTGTACGTAGAGAATTCTACTCTTCGTATTTTAAATGTGCCCGCACATGAGTACAACAAACTTTCGCTAGATCAATTGATTTGTAAAGTATAATTTTAAAACATTATCTTAGACGATACTCACAGAAGACAGCCATGTACTGATCTATATTCAATTTATTCAGAACCATTGTTGAAAACCAATGCCAATGAAGTATTTTGCCTAAAGAATGCAAATTTAATAGCGCCAACCAGTAAGAATTGGTGATTTTGCTTATACTATATCTCGATAATATATTAATGAGGCAATAATGAGTCTATATGTCCTTAGATCAGGTCACCTACAACTAAATAAAGCACAATTCAGGCCTCTAAATGTAGCTATATTTCAGGTACAAGCACAACTCCACTGCACAAAGAAAAGATATTGCAACTTTCTGCTTTGGACAAAGGAGGAGATTTTCATGCAAAGAATTACTAGAAATGATGACTTTTTGGCCAGAAATGTGCAATAGGCAATCGGACGATATTCCTGCGGGTTTCAAGAATTTCGCATGTTTCTATTTCGCATGCAACTTGCGTGCCTCTCTTTAGCACACTTGCTAAGCCGAGGGTACGCCTCTGTATGCTCTGTGGCTAGGTGGATGGCAATAGCGGCTGATTTTTGTGTATTAAGATCTGTGATAGTTATCTTCTTTACCATTAATGTTTACATGGTGCTTTGCCCCTTCCAAAACCATGGACTGAGATATGTTGATCAGCAGGCACAGATCCTTTCAACTCTGGATTAATTTCCCTTGCTAACAATACACCTGAGATGCCCATCCACTGCATTAAATCATTTGGTGTGCCAATAAAATTCACAATGGAAAATGCATGGACAATTTATAGATGCTAGGCATGAAAATCACAAGGTTCTATGGGAAACGAAGTATTTGCCCTTCGACAACGTGCCTTTCATTGTCGTTAACCAGAGTTTATGATTGCCAGCGTGAAGTTGACAGGCACTTGAGCGCAAAAGGAAAAACAAGCACAGCAAGGCAATATTTTGTCAATCTTGGTGTGATAAAAAAACATTCACATGAATAACTTATTTCTAATGATCATACACACAGTATACAACATTTTATTTATTATATATTAAGGAAAACATATACTCAGTTGAAATTGCGTTAAAAAACAGGTTGGTGATCATTCATACAAAAGTTAAGAAAGGGAACATGGCTCAGGAGTCAAGAAAACTAAACTGCAAGGCACAGGTACATTTAAGAATGTGCGTAAAAATTTCCAAGCTTTAAGGTAAATGTCGAATGGACTTCAGAAGTGCTTATGTCACACAGTTTTCTATTAATACAAATCGACATGTTACCCACATTGCATTGCAATTCATTGTTTGACCCTGGCGTGACGTAAGCATTTCAAAGGCCGATTATATGAGAATTGAGAGTGTTCGAATCAAATGTGAAGCATGATGATTGGATGAAATCACTCACAGCAAGGTAGCAAGTCGGTATTATAACAAGCTCCTCAGAATATGGGTACATCAGAAATTCAATCTGAATTAACAGAAACATTTCTTTTTACTGACAGGCTACCTTACAATTCCTTATCGAAACCAACGATTAACGATCTATAATTTATTATTGACACATTTTTCACAAAACGTTTACAGGTCCCTGAAAAGACGTCATGGCATTGTCAGTCTCAATCCAAAAACCTGAGAGCGTCTATCAAGGAAGGATTAGACAGAGAACGATGGATCCATGTACAACTACCACACAATGTTCATCCTATTGGAAGTGTATGTTACACAATCAATTGTAGTGAAAAAAAGAGAACATACACTAAGGACATTTTTATATTACACATTCATCACTTCTATTTTTGCAAAATCTTTTTGATAACGACAAAAATTATTCTCCATATACCAGTTCTATTTTAAAAATTAATTTGTAAGTGAAAACACTTACAAATATTTTTTTCTCAGGATGGTGGATTGCACCAACGCATTGACAAACAGCTCATTAACAAAATTGAAGAGCTTGTGATTAGCAGTGCAAGAACTGTTAAACAAGTAAAAAGACGTCTTAAAATCTGCATGGAAAAAGAAATGCATCGCGACAAAGAGGCACCACCGAAAACTAACCAACAATTTTACCCATCTAAGAGAACTATACGAAGTCATATTTACAAAGCTCTGGTAAAACAGCGATTCTCAATGTGTGACCAAGAAAACCTAGAGAAAATAGTCCAACAATGGAGAAATAAATGCCCAGATGAGAAGTTCTTTTTTCGTCCTTATGCCAGTGAAGAGCAAATTGTTCTATCGACGAGGAAACGGAGGAAAACGATTCGGACGAGGATAATGACAAGGATAACGACGAGGATAGCGAGGTCATTGTGAAAACATCAAAGAATGGTTTGCTGTGTGTGCATCAAACAGATTTTCAGCAACGACTCCTTTTGAGGTATGGCAACGAACTCAGTCCTTTAGATGCTGCTTACAAAACAACAAAGTACCGTTTGGCCTTGTTTTTTCTGGTTGTTAAAGCCAACGCCAATTATCAAATCGTGGGATCATTCGTTGTCCAAAGCGAAACTTCCGAATCCATTGCAGAAGCATTAAGAGTGATTTCTGGTTGGAATCCCTCATTATGCTGACTATTCTAATAGAACAGTTCCTTCCT
Organism: Muricea muricata; assembly: GCA_963855995.1. Lineage (NCBI taxonomy): Eukaryota > Metazoa > Cnidaria > Anthozoa > Malacalcyonacea > Plexauridae > Muricea > Muricea muricata. The sequence continues at coordinate 57,531,006 of OY979716.1, forward strand.
CACCACTATTAGTCCCATATTACGTGATATTGCATGGGGTTAGTGGAAATTGTATAGCTGTCCAATTCGAAAACATTGGATGTTCAGTTTGGTTGCTTACATTTAAATTAGGAATGTTGTTTAACAGGTATGTAGAAATGAATACCAAACTGCTGAGCAGCTACCGAAGCTACAACACCAACATACCTATATACTTACACAAAAGGCCATATGCCATCATCAAGCACTGATACTTCTCCCCCAGTACTTCCAAGCTGTGAATGTTACGACTGGGAGAGGAACAGGTTACCATGACAGCACTTCTTTGTGGTTTTCGCTCATTTTCCCAAATGGTCATTTGAACAATTACCTGATAGTTACAAGAAGTCCTCTTTTTTAACAGTGGATGAATTTGTAAGCCCTGCACAACAATGCCCCACTGAAATTGACGACCTTTCAGACAGTTACCTAACTGAAGATGATTTTGAAGACCCCACACAGTCCACAACACGTGCAATCAAACAACCAGTATTGATCAATGAGCTTCCTGAAGAAGACTAGCCACAAAACTGAAGCAGCTAGAAGTCATGAAATTCTGGGACAAATAAAAAACATGATGTATATTGCAGAAGGCTGGCAAGATGTAAAACTTCGTGAAAAACTGAATGTTAAACTTGAAAAGTGTCTACACTTCCTCAACGATTCAGCACCAAAAGAAAATGGTATTACTCTTGAAGTATCACCTTGAAAGCAGCCAGCTAAAAAGAATGTTCCACTCCCTGTTCAGCAACAGCAGCATGAATCCAATAAAATATCGTCATCGTCATAAATGCGGTCATCATAACTACCACCGTTCAGATGGAGACGCCACGAAGTCGAAGTAATTTCAAATTGGGAGATGTTGAGATGTAAAACAATTATAACCGGGAAAGAGCTAACAGACCATATTATCGGTGTTGCACACTCTGTTTTACATAGACAATTCCCTGTGGCACAAGGTTTGGAGAACACAACCTTGGGACCTTGTTCCAACTTTACTGTACATGAAGGAAAATTCTTACAAATTCTCCACACCAGCAAGCATCATTGGGTATTAGTATCCAATATTGGCTGCAAACCCTCTACAATCAACCTGTATGACAGCCTGTTCAGCGGTTGGATGACGTCACATGTAAAGAAACAGATTGCTTCCCTACTTATGGACAAAGGGCCTACAATAGCTGTGAACATACAACCTGTACATCAGCAACCAGATGTTGTGGATTGTAGTGTGTTTGCAATAGCATTTCTTGTGGCAATTTTGTTCAAGCAAGATCCATCCCAAATTACTTTCAGGGAGTGTGGTATGCGAGGTCGTCTTCTACAATGTCTGAAGAAGCGCATGTTCGAGCCTTTTCCGGTTGCAAAGTTAAAAGAGCAACGAAATATGGTATCCAAATGTGTAACTCTGCCAGTGGTGTGTAAATGTAGAATGGCATGGATCCCAAAGGATGCAGAAAACCCAGATCTTTGGTGTACACAATGTGAGTCTTGTTTTGAATGGTTTCACAAGATATGCATCCATCAATGCTAGATGAAGTTTTCACAATTAAGAACATAAACTGGATTTGTCCTACATGTAGCAGTGAGCAACAGTGATTATGCAAGTCTTGTATATATATAATTATAAAAATTAGAGGTTTAACTCTTATGTACAGTCATGTCCATTATAGTCTTTTCATGATAGTATATATTGATTATCAAAATTGGTTATCATCCTAGCATGACCTCTAGACCATAGTCTATACAGGATCACTGGCCGAGTACTAGTCAGAAAGTCTGTCACTATACCAATATGTGCCTGGTATGTTCTTTATGTTCTTCATTAAAATAGTGTGAATATGTTAATTGTTTTATAATAACAAAATTGTTTCTATATGCCAGAATCAAAAGGTGTGTGGCAATTTAGAGCATGTGCTATGATACCATAAATAATTTACTGGAGTAGTAAGGAATTTTTCACATAATTACTAAAAGATACAGTTTATAGACATGCACTAATGAAATTTAAATAACAAAATGTGCAAGAATGAATTACACCTAAATTGTAATAGAGGAGGTTGATCTACATACATGCAAACCTGCCAACCTTCACGCATTCTGTGTGAAAGTCACGCATCCATGAAAATAATTATGGTTATGCCTGCATGATCAAATACATGCAAAATTCACGCTTTTGTCCATTTCCAATTTTCAAAATTAACTTTTTGTACTTTTTCTAGTCTCCAACTATTGACATATTATTAAACAATTTATTTTCCCTTCTCAGCTAAACATTAATAATTCAGAAAACGAAATAATAAAACAATTTAACTAGTACCTCAACTTTCTTATTTACTGTACTAGTTAACTATTTCAAAAACGTTTTTAACTCGCCATCTTGTCGGAATGCAGTATTCTCACTTCCCTCTCCAGATATTATACAGAGAGCTGAACTCAAAAATTGGCGCCAAACTCGTGATTGTAAACAAACTAAATGGCGACTCAAGCAAAAAAGGCAAAGATTTCGCATAAGCAAGATGAATGGTTTTCTGACGATGCTTTTAAAGGCCTTGTCAATAAAGCACATTCAAAAAATACAGAAACAAGCGTATTCATAAGATTGTAACCAAATTCCTTGATATGTGTCTTAGTAAAAGTTCGACAGCTGTTGGGATTTCTAGTTTGATTGACGAGGTCTTCCAGAAGAACGAAATACCTTGGGAAAACTGTATTTCCTTGGGTGTTGACAACACTGCAGTCAATGTTGGAAAACACAAATCATTGATTGTTGAAGCTCGCAAACAAAATGCCAACATTATTCTATTGGGATGCCCATGTCACATTGCACACAATACAGCAAAACATGGTACGACAGCATTTGAACAAGTTCTGAAACATTTTGAAGTTGAAGAATTGCATGTGGATGTATATTTCCATTTTGACTATTTGTCAAAGAGAAAGAATATTTTAGTAGAGTTTTGTGAACTCTTTGTGATCAAAACTACTGCAAAATTTTTAAGTTCCATAGCGTTCGCTGGTTGGGTTTAAGTACTTGTATTGAGTGGACTCTAAAGCTTTATTCACAATTGCAAAGTTACTTTCTGTCCCAAGATGAGGAAATATGAGCAGGGGAGTTGTCCAAGTCAAGATTAAATCGATTAATTAAAAATTTTACAGATTCGATGACTGAAATAAGCAGAAAAAATTTACTTTTAGTGATTGTATGATAATGATTCATGCATTATTTCTGTATGATGTTAAGTCTCAGAAAAAAAAAACTTCTCAGAAAAAAAAAACTTACTCTGATTCAAGTAAACCATGTTTGTAAACACAGAAATTGAGATATGTAGAGTTATAGTGGCAATTGTGGATGACAAGATGTGAAGAAATCATTGTGAGTGATTGATATTGTTGTTTATTTTATGTAGGTCTATTTAATGTTTTTTCATGGAGCACTACCAGCCCTCGCATTTTTAAACTTGACACTTCAGAGGGCTGACCCCATCATCCACATCCTCTATGATTTACTTAAACGCTGTGATACAACTGTTAAGTCGTTTTACAACACCTGATGTTGTAAAACAGTTTAAATCAGGTCAGTTGTCAAAACAGCCATTGTTAGATGCTGCTGCTGATCCTATCAACTGTCTAGCCCAAGATAAACTATTTGTTGGATTTCTGGGCAGATCAAAAGTAGAAAAGCTTTTTAAGCACGGTGACATTTCTCATGGGCAAAGGAAGAAATTTTATGCTGCAGTTCTGGAGTTTCATAAAGAATGTTTTGTGTATGTGGTCAAAAACTTTCCATTGTTCAATGATTTAATTAAGCATGCAAGAGCAATCAATATCTTTAACACCAGTTGTTCATTCAAGAGTGTTCTGTACTTGGTCAATCACCTTTAGTCCTATGTATCGTTTACTAATGAGGAAATCAACGACTTGGAACAAGAATTCATTTTACTGCACACAGTGACACTCGACGATTTTTCTACTGCCATTAAAGATGAAGCGGCAATTCGTATCGGTGAGGATGGTAATAGTGTCACTTATTGCATTGATGTTCTCTGGTTCTACCTTCACGAAATGAAAATCATTGGAACTCAACATAGCAAGTTTCATAATCTGTTTCGTCTGGCTAGAGTTGTTTTGTCAATTCTGCACAGTAACACTGAGGAGGAGTCTCTTTTTTCATGTGTTAGAAAGAACCTGACAGCACAAAGAGCCAGTCTCTCATTAAATGGGACTCTCTTAAGTATACTGACATTCCAACTGAACAGAAGACAAGGAGAAAATTGTTTCAACTATAATCCATCAATTGCTGTATTGTTTATAAAAACACAATTTTGAAATTTCAAAAGAAATTTATAGCATGCACGGTTGTCGAGACTTTACACAATCGAATAAACAAAATTTATAAATTTATGTTTTATTAGTTAAGGGCATGATGTTTTCGTTACAAACTAAAAAAATTATCAATGCTTAAAAATCTACTTTTACTAGACAGTTGAGTTAAGTTAGTATTGGAATAAGTAAAATGCTGATTTATAAGCAATTCGATTACAAAATTCAAATTGTTTTGTTAGGCTGCGGTTTTCCTAATATCATATGTTCCGTAATAGTGCTAGTAGTAAGATTATTATAATTCGGTTTTATTTAATACGTTACTTAATTGCTATAAACAAATTCGGGTAAAATAGCTATGATACATACACAATTTGTGTGTGTAGGTCACGCATTTTGTTTCTGAAAAGTTGGCAGGTCTGTGCATGTATCAAGTGAAACACATCATCCCACCATCTAATTAATGCTTAACTAAATATTAACATTTCTGATGGCACACTTTTAGAAATTTCTATTAGTCAATATATATTAACCCCACGTTAAACCCCATTAACCTCATGATAAATAATAAAATGCTAATTAACTATTTAAAAACCACAAGACAAGTGGTTGCAGCACATTGTATGGCTAAGTAAAGTTTGCAAATTGGGCTTTTCCATTGAAAACTATGTCTGTATCATCACAGGAAAGGAGACTTACAATAGCCATGAAAAAATTTGACTAAAGATATGGTTATATGCTGCAAAGTTTGTTTTGTACATGCATACATGCATTGGAGTCACATGGTCAAAACTATACAAAATTGCATATTTTGTTGATAAAAGTCAGCAAAAGTCAAAGCTGGCATGTACTAAAGAGATGTACAACATACTGTGCAATAGGCATTTTAAAAATTAGTCCTTACCTTAAGGACAACCTAGCTATAAACTCAATTTGATTCAAACATGTATTTTCTTCATTTAATACACGCAAGCAACCTCGTACCCAGGCTCTTTCTTCGGGGAAGGAAAGACCCTGGTCGGAGCTGGTCACGTGCCCCACTTAAAATTTGGTGCCTTAAGGGGTGAGGCCAAAGTATCAAATTACATGCTTCCACTTGACATTGTCTTCCTGCGCTTCGCCATGCTGGACTACATCGTGTTTTTATCTTGCTTAGAGTTCGCGGTTTTAGATAGTTTGTACCAAGAAACTATTTTGAAACCAAAGCAAGTTTCCTGTCTTGAAAGCGTATACCTTGGAAAAGATGTTATTTGTGTCTTACCAACGGGCTACGGGAAGTCTCTCATATTCCATCTACTGCCAATGTTATTGTTTGCAAAATTCAATTTGTGTGGCAATTTACTCTCTCAGTGGAGATCAAAAGGTTTTTGTACGGCAACAGTTGAATCTATTGTCATAGTTGTGGCTCCTTTAAAGTGTTTATGCAACGAAATTTCCAACATCGCTTTTTTTCGCAAATATGAAAATATAATCTTTTCTGATCACATTAATATATATATTATGGTGTAATAGTTGGTGCGTCTTGATGTAAATTAGGCTTAAAGTGAAGCAGCAGATGCGAATTTGTCTGCCATTTTGTGTGACGTCACAAGTAGGATCATGTAGACGCGATTCATGTAAAATAAATATAGTGTGGGGAAGAAAGCATCATTTACGAACCTTTTTTCGCGGAAATATCGAAAGTTATTGAACCAAAATGTCTGACCGTCAATCCGAAAGCAGTGGCGATATATCTGAGCCTAATTTGTCCGCAGATGAGAGCTCAAATGGTGAAAATTACAGTGTTGTGTATATGCATCCTGACGGCAATGCTCCATATCAAGATGAACCTCTCGCTATTGTAGGACAAGATTACGACTTTAGGTTTGAAGAAGACAGAGATGGCATTTCCCCTGAAACATTAGAAGCAAGGTTTACGAAGATATGTCCAGTAAGCCAGTGGTAAGCACCTTATTGACGCTTTATTACGTAGAATTCGCAATAGTAAGTGGATTCGGCGTTGTTTGTTTATATGCATATATTGATTATATTATATATATCCTAGTCATATCATAAATCATGATGTCAATGCTGCGTTTTATCATTCAGCACTATTTTTATTTTACTAGCGTCGAAAGTAGGCCTACCTCTTGTATGTTTATACTATATCTCAAAGTTAAAAAACATGCCATTTGTATTTGTACTGCCTTCAAAAGTGGTCGTGCAATATAAATCATAATGCTGTATCTCTAACCTCTACTAGGTGTTCGTGTACCTTCTGCGATGAACTGCTTGTTGGCGCCCTCGAATATCGCTGCTGCCGCGAGGTTGTTTGTGCTATGGGTAAGGCGGTTTTTGATGGCTCTATAGAGAGAATTAAATGCATAACCGAGCATGAAGATTACAATCCCATGGTCAATGAAGCCGTTTTAACTATGGTGGGTCCATTACTGAAAGGTAGTGATGGACGTCCATACAAGCGAAAGACAGGGCAAAGTAAAAACGAGTAAGTCGTAAAGTCACAAGGGCTATTGCTTTTACTAAATTTTTCGTCTATTAAATGTCTGTCATGCTCAAGCTTTGATTCCAAGTAGATTTGCTCTTTCATTTCTGGTAGAAACTTCACAGTTTGCACTAAAAAAATAAAAAGATATAATGGAGAATATATTCACAGTGAAAAATAAATGGTAATTACTCTCATTAGACATGTTCCAGCAATATCATTGTTATCATCATGATCATCACAATTAACCCCCAAAATAATGCCCTACCAGCATAGTGTATTCACTAGCTAGGCCTTCATATTTCTCTTACTGTATATTCTCTAACTTTTTGCTGTTGCCAAACAATTTTACTTCTCTACACAAGTGAGAACTAGCCTCCCTCTCAGCCACTTTTTGTAAGTTGAGTTGTACAGCATTGCAGTGCCGGTATTAATCTTAGCAATTTTTTTCTTGTAGATACCTACGAGCTGTGGCATACCGATGGCTCATACGATGGTTTTGTGGTTACCTTGGGTGGGACAATAGGAGACCATTACCAGCCTGCATCTACCATCATCTTAGAAAGAAATTTCCAAGTGGCAATACTACAGGCTACATGCCCGCAGAACAGACATAATGGAAAATGACAGATACCAATATAACTAACTGGTATATATATATACAGTATATATAATATATATGTGTGTATATTTACATGCAAAAGGCCATTCCTTTTAATAAGTGCACCCCCACCCCCTCCTTGAGGGTTAGGGGTCGACACCCCTTTGGAGATTTTATAGTACCAGATTTTATGTTGCCTTGTAATTTTCACCCCCTTGTTTTTTTTAACATTTTTTGAACCTATTGAAGAGTTTTGCTTTCACCCCTCAAGATATAATGGGTATTTTGCAAAAAACCTGTTGCTTTCCCAAACCCCCATGTGTTTTACTTGGCTCTGCATAGTAGCCCCCTTTGGTATTGCATTCTTGAAAGCCACTCCCTCTGGATATCCTTGACCCTTTGACAAGCAAAATCATCTGACATTATACAGTAAAAAAGGCACAGTAGTAGGGTGCAGTATTTAAAACCTGCAAGTTAATTGCAATGACCACGTGGATGCCCCTTCATTGGTGTTTTGCACTTTCAACAGTGTGGAGCTTTCTTTTTCTGCTTGGCTGCAGCTTCTGCTGCTTCGGCTGCTGCTTGTTTAATCTTTTCCTGTTGTTGTTGCTCTGGCACTTAAACATAGAATACAAATAAAATTTACAATGGAATTAAAGTATTAAACCTTCAAAGTGTGAGACACCAGGCGGGCAATATTCTATAGTTATATAAATTACTTTGCATAATTTTCTTACATGGAGGGTGTAATAATGTCTCCCTGCTCCTTCGCTTCTTTTGCATGTCAATGGCTTCTTTTCTTGTCCGTCTGTTGGTGAATTGGGAAGTTAAAGATTCAGGCACTTTCTTGACATAGACATCCATGGTTTTTTGAAGTTCTTTCTTTTCTTTTGTAAACAAAATTTTTTTGATTTCATCAACATAACCTGAATAATGATAGTTAAAATAAACCCCAATAAGGACAGATAATTCTATTCAGCATTGCTCAGGATTGCCCATCAGCTCTAATTTAAATTCACCTACATTTTTAGTTTATTCTGTCTGATGAGAAAGTGCTAAGTACTGTAGTTTCTAGGAGAAATTTTCGCATATTCATGGGTCACAAGCAGTCACATAAATTTAATGTTGAACTACTATTTTATGGAATAATTGTATCTAAATAACATATTGTATTATCACGACTTACTATATGTAGGCTGGATGGCAACTTCCCGGACAACCTCCTCACCGAGCTTAAACTTTGGGAACACAACATTATAATATGATGCACCACCTGCAGTCTTTCTCTTTTCTCGATTCAAGTTCTCATTAAAATGAAGAATTGCCAAAATATGTCTAAAAAGTGTTTAAAAAATGATAATTGTGATGAGATAACTGTATGATGAGAAAGAACTTTAACATTTTAAGCAAAGGTCCTTCATCAGAAGGCTATGTAGTATGTACAGTAGTAGTGAGTATGGTCACAGTTACTTGAAGAAACTCCTTGCACATGATGTATAGGCAGTGTGGTATACCTCAATTGATCTAAACTTACATCAACTGAAACAAACTTCCACACTTCCTGTAAGTTTATACTGTAGGTTTGTACTGTAAGCTTGTTTCAATTGACCATGAAAGCCATGGACGATATACCTGTAGTGCCATAAATATCTATTCTATTTGTGTTACTATACCTGCAGTATGTGCCTAGCCAAGAAAAATGTTGCATCTTAGGGTGCCAGTGGTTGAGGGTTGAGTGAAACCCTTCAAACTTACCTACTGGGATCCATGCTCGTGGCTCAACCTCACCATGTGCACATTCAGTATAAAGCTCATCAGGGTGATCTTTATGTTTGTTTGAAATATGCCGAATCAATGACACCCATTTGGCAACAATCATTTCTCCAAAACCCTGTCTTGTAGAACGGGCACACCAGTACAAATGACGGCTGATAGCTTTCATCCAAAGTTGTATCACCTCGTTTCCTTTTTCCTTGCTAGCATCAAACAACTTCTTCTTCAAACTCTTATTTACATGCCAAAGGTCGTTGTAATGCTGTACATCAGGATGGCTTTCACGAATCCATTTAGCAACACCTAAGTGACGATCACTGATAAAGGATGACACTTTCAAACGTTTTTCAGTGATAAATTTGAAGCATTTCTTGGCTCCATCCAACTTCATTGCATTGCTTGACCCGGACTGATTTGCCTGAAGTGCAACAAAGCTTATCAGTTCTATGCAGAATGCATTTCATCATGCCTACAGAAGTGTTGGACAGTTTTGTTCTGCAGTCCGGAGGGTTATGTGATTTTTAGGCTTTTATTAATTAAAATACATTAATTATTAAAAGCGTAAACCATTGATAACACAAATAAGGTCTGCTCAGTTCTATAAACGTCACATTTCTTGGAAATATTTATAATTAACACCACGATATGTCTGGGAATTAGTGATTAAATTTCCAAGCCACAAGAGTTTGTGAATGTCACAAGGGCCTGAGAGACTTTCACAAACCTCCAGAGGCATGCAGGGACATTAATAAAAATCAATAATTTCTTGACATACAGTACCATGATTACCAAGGTTGTTCCCATTTTATAAAACTTTACTCGTGCATTTTAATATCCCATTAAGCTGCAGAGCTTCCCCATCGACGAGTAAAATCGTCTGGTGTTAGACAAGTAAACAAAAATAAGTGGGGCGCATTGTGGCTCAATGGGTTAATAACGGTGAAACAGTAAATGATCTGGTGAGGACAAAAGAAACCAAGGTGATCATGGTATTATCTTAAAATTTTAAAAACTAGTAATGATTTGTGCCAGTACCTGAAAGAGTTCAAAATGAACCAGTTTAGATATGGAGTTGGAGTACATGGTATATACACCATACTTTGCACTATGGCCCATTGAGTCAAACCGACCATCGCCTGACCATGCTGGTTTCTCAATCTTTTTTAGTTTGTCAAGAAGAGAGGCCTGGTAAGATTCCCAATGGCGCAACAGTGAAGGAAAATGAAACCTCTTCTGGTGGTAATAGTAGGTTCGAGGTGAAATAGCAGAGAGTCCCATATGCTTAAACATAAGTAAAGTTTGGCTAATCTTTGCTCCTGATGCCATTATGCCAAAGCTCAACATAATATTTCCAGCAGGATGCTTTGTAAACATTGATGGCTGGCTTTTCCAATAGTAAACTTTCCCACAATGGTTGCATTTTTGGATTACACTTGCCATTGTCCCTATTCTGTGTACTTTCACTGAAGGTTTGTCCCATTTGCAATGGAAACAAAAATGCTGGAATATGGCTACCAACATATTGTAAAAGATCACAAATTTGGGCTCATCACTAGGTTTTGTTTTTTCTGAAACCCTACAGAAAATATTTCTAAATAAATTCTCATTGAAATGATCACTATTGAATATTGATAAATAATGCAAGAATATTCTGTATTACCAATCACAAGTGACAAGTGTATTCGCATACAACTGGGATTTATTAGGTTTTAATTAAAGGCAATGTCAAGTCCGTATGTAAACAAATGTGATTTCATGATTTGTTTACACTTTGAGAACACTTTATTCTTAAAAACAGGTTGTAATGTACTTAGTTAATATCTGGCATCATTCTGATTGGTTGGGCTTTTAAATCAATATGAATGACAATTCAAATTGAAAATATGTAAAATATTGCAAAATATGGGCAATGTTTACATGTGGGGACCCACACAATAGCACATGTGCAGAACGGACTTAACCTTATCTTTAATTATAGGCAAGCCAGCCATAAGGTATAGTTGGGTATTTACCTCACAAGATTTTTAGGCATAGTGTTGTTCTCATCATCACTTGCTGAAGAATCAACATCATCTTCCAAGTTGATCTCCCAGTCAACATCATCATCATCTGAAACATTGGTTTCTTCCAAGGAATCAAGAGTATCAGTTGTGTTTGTATCACTACAAACTTCAGAGTCTGAAACATCAGTTTCGTCAACATTCTGAAAATAACAAACATTTAAAATATTACAAACAATTTGGCTACTATTACCAAATTGCCTGCTACTAATAATCTATTTCATTGTACTGTATATAAATCGAAAATTTACCTGCCAGAAACATATGCAGCAAATTAAATGTAAACAAAGCAAGGGGTGTTTCTAAATGTAAACAAAACGAAGTGTTTCTAACCTTTTCAGTTCTGGAGATTAGTTCTTGTTGTCTCTTCGTCAGGTAGCTTACTTTCTTCTGCAGCTTAACAATTTTCGCCTTTAATTTTGTACAATTATGGCATTCAGGCTCATTTGGCAAAAATGGCTCCTGCGTGTTTTCAGGTACATTCATTGACATATTTGACGAACATGCGATGTCCTCGATTTCGGTCACTTTTGAAGATGTACTCTCCTCTAGTGTACTTTGTTCCCCTACTTGAAGATAGACTTCTAGATAGTCTAGAACAAAACAACGAATTCATGAAAACAGCAATCTCAAACATGTTTACAGTTTATTGTACACCAGAGTATCAAACATGTATAAATTTATTAATATATTCAGTTTATATATTTAAGTTCTCACCTTTCTACGTTTCCTATTTGAAAGTGGTTTCTCGATCTGCATGACTTCGCTTGCATTGTCAAGTGTTGGTATAGCATCACGATTTAACCTTGCCTTTATACCCAGTGAAGCTGCAATAATTCTATTTTGTTTGACACACGAATCTTCGAAATGGCTGCGGCATAATATTGACGTCTCCGAAGGAACCCATCCTGGTCGATGTTTTCGAACAAATTTAACCCATTTGGCGTGTCTTTTGGGCTCTTTAGTCGCGTTTGGAAAATGATGGATTGAAACTTCTTTTGTATGTTGGCCATTCGTACAACTCACGTTATTTGGTCCGCCAGCGACACAATATTTGCCACCGCGATGGCTAGATTCACTTTTACTCGCCATGTTTATTTACATTTTGCGGATTATTGCGTCCTACTTGTGACGTCACGCAGCCGCGATCAATTTTCGCAAGTAACTCTCAAAATCGCTATTTTTGAGACGTTATAAAATTAGTTCTATACGTCGGATTTTAATTTTGTTTTTTGCATAGTACTCACAGCACCTTGGTCTTTTAGATTTGCGAAAAAAAACGATGTTGAAAATTTCGTTGCATAAACACTTTAAATTCATTGATGAGTGACCAAATATCATGGCTTGGCTTAAGTGGTATTCGAGCGTCCGCGATTAATGTGAAACAAACAAGAACCACAGTTGACGAAGATGAAACCGGAGACGCCGATTGTATCGTGGACATCGATTGTATCGTGGACATCGATTGTATCGTGGGCTTCGTGATGGCTATTATCACATTGTATTTGCCCATCCAGAGACCCTAATATCTAGTAAATATGGACGGGATCTATTACTGAGTGAAAAATATACGAACAATGTGGTTGCAATTGTCATTGATGAAGCTCATTGTATATTGGATTGGTAAGAATTTTTTATGCATAAACTTTATACTGCAATGTTGTGGTTTGACTTTTTATATGCCACTGACATTTTGTGTCCAAAAAGACGTCGAAGCTTTAAATATGTAAGCTAAGTGACCCCATTTAATTAAACCAACCAATAAAAAATAATTAAACCCGCAAGAGAAACCTCTGGGACCAGGCCAGGGTAATCAAATTGTTGACATATTAAATCGAATTACATCTTTACAATTGACAAAAAATATGACAATATCTCTAGTTAAGCTATTCAACTAAAGTACTGTTTAGTTATTTTACTTGATGTTTAAAACCAACAATATATTTCACTCTTCACTTTGGAAGCTCTGCTGCAGCTTAATTTGGTTGAATGACATTTTACAATATGTCAGAAAACCTTATATAGTGATTGCTACATTACAGGGGAAGTGACTTCAGAAAAGACTATGGCAGGCTGGGAGTGCTGTGTGCTTTATTTTCTGACGTTCCTGTTCTTGCTATGACAGCAACAGCGAGTCGAGCAGATATGAAATCCATTCAGGACTCTCTTGGATTAAAGAATTGTTACCTGGTAGTTGGCAATCCAGACAGGAGAAACATAACTTATCAAAAATTGTTTCGACATGGTCAAGATGTTGATGCAGTGCAATCAGTTCTGATGCCAATTGCAAAAGGTTTGTTGCAGCAAAAGACAAATTATCCACTCACCATGATTTATGTACCTCTCAAACTATGTGGCTTTGCCTACAAGTTCTTTGAACATATTCTTGGGAAAGAACAATATTTCCCCCTGGATCTGCCCATATTCCCAAAAATAGGATGTTTGCTCAATTTCATGCTGCACAAACAAGTCAAATGAAGGATGAAATTCTCAAGCAACTTTGTTGTAGAGAAGGCATTGTTCATGCTGTTTTTGCAACAGTGGCCATAGGAATGGGCGTAGATATCCCTGACATCCGCCAAGTCATACATATTGGACCGCCTTGTTCCATGAAAGCCTATTTCCAGAAGACTGGGCGTGCTGGGAGAGATGGTAATCGCTCGTCAGCTATATTATACTACAACAATCGAGATATTGGGAAGAATAGAGTTGGCATGCAGGAAGATATGCGGAACTTTTGCTTAAACAATGTTACGTGCCTGAGGAAGTTGTTACTCCAGTCTTTGGACCATAAACAGGATATTATTGTTGAGCCATTACACAATTGTTGCAGTGTTTGTGAAGCACAATGCAAAAGTCCAATGTGTTTGCACATTCCATTTGAGAAACTGTAAATATACTAAACACACTTTCAAGGTTCTAAGCACTTTGTACTTTAATTATTTACAAATGCTTTTATTAACTCACTTTTTCTAGTTATTCTAACTATAGTTATTTTTATTTTAAAAACAAAACATATTAAGTTGCTTGACAGCTACTATTATTTAAGACAAATTAGTAGTGACTGTCTAAAGTTGCAGTTTTTTTTCAATTAGGGACTGGTCAAAGTATAGGGGGGGGGGGGGCTATAAAAATTTAATTATTGAAAGGCTAATTATGTGTGGCCAACCCTTGATTTTCCTACAAATATACATGACCCACCCCCTATTTGGCACTAGAAATCCTTAAATATCCCCCCCAGTATATCCTTAAAATTTTCATGACCCACCTCTATTTATGACTTGAAAAATTCATGACCCACCCCTCAATTTCCACAGTCCCCCCCCTCCCCTATACTTTATGACCAGTCCCTTAAGGTGCCATATATTGATTACACATGAATAGATACACACTTTTAATATTATACAAACCAGTTCTTCTATTAAATTCAAGATTAGAAATTGTTTATAAATTGCTGTTCAAACCAGAGTAGTGTGCAAATAATATTAAAGCAACAATAATTATGTACAATAGACCATACCCATAATGATGTCATGTAGTAGTTAAGAGAGTAAAACTATTTGAATATGGCTATACTGTTAAATGTTTTTAGGTCCTTATCTGGCCAGAATATTAAATGGCACAAATAATTTAACATATTTATTTCACAAATAATCTTTTTGTTACTTAAACCATTCAATTACATTGCCATATTCAAATAATTTTACTCGCTTAACTACTAAATGATGTCATTATGGGTATGGTCTGTTTAGTACCCATACAATTTTCAAGTTGATGTTTATTGCCAAATTAGGTTCCAAATCAATTAGCTCTGCCCTATATTACATATAAAAAGTAACAATTAAGTCAAATATACATTTGCAGTTGCCTAGTGATTTTGATTTAATAGCAAATAAACTCCACCCTTTTTACACATTACCACTAGCACTTGACTAACAATACGTGTGTAAAACAAGCATTTACCATCGTAAATACATTCAGAGTATTGCACTGCTGCATGATTTAGCATAGTTTAGTTTACTAAGTGCATTCAATGTTGCAATCCAACCCCTCCTCCCCCCCCCCCTAGAACTTACTTGTTGATTTCAAAAATGGTAGTCATGAGAATTATGTTAGACACTGGGAGTAAATGCTCATTCCTATATTGACTAGTCAGAATGAAACTATTGGCTGGATTGTTCATTTTCATCTGATACAGGGTAGTGTAACAGAATATTCTTCTTGTGTCTTTCAATCCATTCATTGAACTTGATTTTGTCAAGAGAGTGAGTTGGATCATGTGAAATTCCAACAAATGACTCAAAAGTTCGATCATCTTCTACGTTAAAGGGCCGCAAACTTCTCAAGTCACGAAGAATCGAGACTTCATCAGTAGTTGCAGATTTGTGGGTGTGGGTTGATGATTTTCTAGCCATTCTCACTTGACTCTCAAAAGCTTCCACAACTTTGGTCACACCTCCAGATGCCTGGCTAGCTCTGCCAATTGCCTTCTCTGTTTTGTTTGCACCCATGGCCTTGATTAACTTCTTCACTTCACAGTTCTGATTTTCCTGGAACAAGTCAATCTCAATATTTTTGCCTGCACCACCATTCCAATTGACTGTGGCAGCCCATTTACACTGATGGGCCTCAGCTTCTGATAACAAGACATGGCACTGCAGGATGTTGATCAGCATCTCAATCGCAAACTCATTGAAGCCAGGTATGGCAAAGAAATGGATCAGGAGTTGCTTGTGAATGATGGTAAGGTACTCACCATTGCCTGTTGCAACTGCATCTTTGATGTCAGCAAGCAGAAGGTATAACTTCAGCATGTTGATGCCATAACACCAAACACCATCACTTGGGATTGACAAGCCTTTCTTTTTGTCAGCTTGAAAAACATACTCATCCAAGAACTTGTCCAAAGTGTTATTGATGTAATCTTTGCGGTAATCCTCATTACATATGTGAACACTATGAGGACTGTTTGCTGTTGGTTTGTGCTTTGCATCACCCATTTGGAAAAGTTCCAGTAGGGCTTCAATACCATAGCACTTACCAACACTGACAAACAGTTGCTCACAATCCTCATAGTGTTTCACATCAACTGTAACATTTCTTCTGTTAAGCTTCTCACGGAAGAACCTGAGGGTGCCTTTCTCTCTTCCTGAATTTTTATAAAGCTTTTTAAACACGGTCTAAACAAGAACACATAGTTCCTATTACCCTTCAAAAATATTATGACATTTGACAAGCACAGTAACATGAAACAAAAAGTTCTTGGCTTAAACACTTGGCACCATTTTGTTGGAAAGCAATACAATGCCATTTTCACAACAAAAGGAAACTGATAGCACATATTCATGAATTAACCCATTAAGCTTAAGAGCTTCCCTGTTGACAAATAAAACTATGTGATGTAATTATATTAGTTAAAAAATAAGTAGGCTGCCCTGAAACACACTGCATCTTGGTTATAACCTTGCTCCTTGATGAGTCAAATCATGTGGTGTTAGACAAGTAAAAAATACAAGCAGAATGAACAGGAAGGCATTGCAGCCACATGGGTTAGTTAGTTACAGTATATGTTGCCCACTGACTATTTCGTTCTAACAGACAAAAAGATATCAGGTTAAAAGAAAATAATTCTCAACCCTACCTTCAAATAACTTCTCTTAGTGTGCCAGTCAACAATGCAAAAAGGATATATATGGTCAAATCTTTGACTGGCAGAATGACAACCAGCCCGTAGATCTTTGGCACCAGCGAACTGGACTCTTGTTAGTTGATCTCCAAAGCATGGTATCTTCACACCACACAATGGATCATTCTCAGAAGATGTAGGTGGAACATGTGAGGCAGGTTGGTCTGGCCTTGAACGGGTAGCAATTGGGGGTGTGGGATCATCATCTTCACCATGGTCAAATAGACAAAGTCCAGCAGCAGAATATATCTCACGAGTCCATTTTTCTAGCTGATCCAGAACATCGACAATTTCTCCATACTTCTTCTCATCTTTCATGAGGACTGGCGTTGTCACCACCTTCGACTTCATTTTCATTTCTGTAGCATGAGAGCACTCCGTTGATTCTGGGGTGTACTGTCTAAACATTTCAAATGCAGTAAAATGCTTAAACATAAGTTGTGCAAGAATGACCCTATACCGACTTCGAACAACATCACAATCTGCATCATTCATATTGACTAGTTCATGTACATTGCATAGCTTCAAATCTTGTTGTGGACCAGAGTCAGGTATTCCTTCATCACGAAACCGATCAAACACAATACTGGTAGCAACTGCATGCACACTCTTGTTTTGACTTTCTTGTCTCATGTCGTCAGTCTTTTCTTCCCAATCGATATTATCGAGTACATATACAAACTTATGGCCTGCTTTTAACAGTTCTGCAGCCCGATCAATGAAGTGTTTTCCAATGTCATCAAGAATGCTATATTTCATTTTTGGTTCAAGGCATATCCCATACTTATTGAACTCAGAAATCACCTAAAACAAATAAAATGGTATATATTCATAACCATTGACCATTCCAGATGGCTTAAAGACCCTGCAAGTCTGTTCTGCTCACATTTTTAGGTCATAACAAAAACAAGTGTGGGGACTCAAGAGTTGGAATTTAATTCAATTAGTTACACTATAAAACAGTATACAATATAATATAATATAATGTTGAATTTACTGTTACAAGAGATAATAACTGTTACAGAGAAGTACAATGTGAACATATTATCTGTCCTCAGCAATCTGGAACTGTCTGGTTAACAGAAAATGGGTCATTTTCATACTTCAAAGAAATTAACTTTGCCATAAAGATTAGAAAAGATTGGCTAATAACATCAACTTTAAAATTTGTGCCAGTACGTACACAATAAATTAGACTGTAATCACTCACATTTACAGATGCATGGCCTTGCAGAAGTAGAACTGAATTTACACGCTGTATTCTACTCAATTCATGGCACCGCATAAACAGTATGATGCCATATATCAAACTGATGGCAGGAGTCTTCTTATCTGGATGTACAGTTCTTTCCAATAATGCACACAGAATATTGTTCACAATTGGGCACCTGGTCTCTAGCTCGGCTAACACTTCAGCCATCCAATTTTCATTAGCCAGCCCATCAAAAGTGCGGTTCCTCAGAACAGATGACTCACTCCTTCTTGCCACTTCAATCAACTCTTTGTTGGCTTCAACAATACTAACTAGTGATGTGTCAACCAACAATGGACCACCCTTGAATATATTTTGTAATTGAGTAATATAATTACTTCCACATATCAATTAAATCACCAATTATATACTGAATTACACAGTTGACAATAATATTTTGGTATATACAACTTTTGGAGTTTACTACCGTATATCGTTTTTAAGATGCAAATTAAGAAATAAAGGCATAGAACAACATATCAGATCATATGTTTCGTTGATCGACTGAAGACACCTTACATCTTACATGCTTGAATGAATAATTCATGAAACATGATCACTTTTACTAACAGGCTGCGCAAATTATTTGTAATACGAGGGAAGTGTTTAACTCATGTGTTTTTAAATATTCACTCGAGATAATAAACTATACAACACATGTAAAACACTAACCTGCAAAGGCACGCTTTGAGATTCATTTCCAACTTCACCGAAGTCGATACTTCTTCGACGCGTGCTGCCAGCAGCATGAACTTTGGCCGATGGCCTGGCAACAGAAGGCGATAACTCTACGCAGCGTTTTGAACGAACGTCTTGTTGTAACAATCTTTGCGTTTCTGTTATTACGCTTTTAAACTGACTAAAATTGTTCAGTCTCCTTTCACATGGCCGACAGATCAAGTGCGGAAGGTTGCTGTCCCGTGTCAACTCGCCGCCAAAGATAACCTCAGTGCTGCGTAATATCTCTCTATTCGAGTCTCGAAATAAATTTTTGCTGTATTGTGGATTCGCAACACAGTTACAAAGTCTGCAGCTTGAAGTAATCGTTGCCCCTGACTGCTTTTGGTATAGCTTCTTTGGCGTGCCTTTGCTAGCCATCGCCGCGAGTTCGCCAAGCGAGATGATTGAATGAAGAGTCTGTTGAAACTTGATATAAACCCATGCTTAGCTTGTAATTCAACACCTCATTTGAAACACTTCAATCATATAAATTGCAATCACATTAAATACGACCGCTCTTTAACATTTATGAGAGAAAATTGTTGTGAAAGCAACATAACATGGTTCATTTTCCAAATTTCAATAAAAATTTCAAATCCTATAATACAAACTCTACCACCCCTCCCTAAGTGTTTTTTTAACTTACCACCCAGAATCTGGGTGGCACGTGACCAGCTCCGACCAGGGTCTTTCCTTCCCCGAAGAAAGAGCCTGGGTACGAGGTTGACACGCAAGTTGCACACGAAATAGAAACACGCAAAATACTCGAAACCCGCGGGAATATCTTCGTTCAGAAACAATCTTCGTAACCAATTTCCGAAGGCACCTTGGTTTGGCGGATGTCCGATTGCCTATTCCCAGAAATGTAGCAAGGGCAAAGGAGTTTTGGGAAAAGGCATCCTGCCAGAGCTTTTGACATGGTGGTATTCAAGAACAGATTCTTTTAACAAGCAATCAGTTAGTGTTTGTTCTCCGGAGCCATGAAGTGTTAGGCCTGTTTGCCACAAAACATATCAATTACAGTTTTCATGCATAAATAGATAGTACTTTTTATAAATAATTTCAGATTTGATAAATTGCTAATTTACTAATTTAATAATTAAATGTTATTTTGATTGATGGCATTATGAATTTATTCTGTGGGTACAGCAGAATTACAAATGTTACATAGGGCACAGCTAACAGTTACAATCTTGTCCAAAGTTGTTAGTTCATTATTCTTGTACATTACAAAGCTTATTGGTTGTGTGGAACTAAGAATTCTATGCTTTTTTTTTCATGTTTCTAATTACATGCCCTACATGAATGTGAACATTTGCTATTCTTCTAGTTTTTTGTTCAACTTCAATACCAGGTAACTGTTTTTTACCTTTAGTAAATGCAGGAATACTGATTTTTGCACAATAAAGGCCTATTGTATCACCAATGTCAAAACCCCTGTCTGCAAGAATGACATCGCCATGATGTAAATTATTTCAGTAAGGTACTTTACAGTGTTCTGATGTTTGTATGAAGGGAATGTTTGAGCTCTAGCTAGTAGATTCAACGAACATTCAAAAATATTTCAAGTCGATTATCACCGTGCAGTTGAGACAATGTTTTCTAATGTCCATTGGCATGGCTTTTCTTAGCATTTCAGGATCTGGCCAGATAATTAAAGGTGACATTCGTTGGTGAAAGGACATTTAACACCTGAAGAAAAATTCTTGACAGAGTTCATTCATGAATTCCACGAAACCTGAAGCCAAGGTCCTTTCCAGACAGATCCAGTCTGAGTCTCATCAATGTCAGCATGAGTTGTTGCAATGGATTAAGGGCACATTGTTTTGAGTGAGACAAAAATGGTAGCACAAAGTTGTTCAAGCAAAGCAATATTTGCCAACTAGGAAGTCCAGTGTAAAACAACACCTTGTCATCATTATTTGCAAATGCTGACTGATCTAAGCTTGAAGCATTTAACTTTTCTTTCAGTGTAGAGTTCTCACTTAGGTTAGCATTATCCATCTCCAGATTTTGTATCTGGTCAAATGACATGTGAGTAAAAATCTCAGCATCAGTTGTTGGATACCAACAAGCTTTGGTTGGTTGGGCTGGCCCCACATTAGGTGGACACTGCTTCTTTAATAAAAGGAGAGCATGAGCAGCTTCAGCTTTTGATATCTTCTTCACATGCTAGTAATGGTTGGTAACCTTTGTCTTGATACTTTTCCGCAGGTTCATACTGATACCCTATATTTACAGAAGGAGCCCAGTCAGGAGTATTGAATCATACAATTCAGATGGGTTTTTTTAGGACAAGTCAGAACAAAGACATGCCATCCTGTAATTTGGTTTTCTGGGCACATTTTAAAATATGTGAACTTGAAACATCTTCTTTGAAATTTTATATCAACATGCAACGTCATGAAGATGCCATTTTCCTATGACTTTGGGACTCCAAATTTTAAGAATTTTCCACTCAGAGCCAGTCACGGTCAACTTAAACAAGTATCTACTTTTTATGCATTAAAAACGCCTTGCGGACACAACCTAAATGCTTAAAAGTAATTCTGACTTGGTAGATGGAAAATTTGTCGGGTGTTTTATTGCTATTTAAAATTTCAAGAAATTTGATTGAGTTTAAGCCATTCAAAACATCGTGTGAACGTATATTTTTCTCAATAAGAATCGTTTTTCTGAAGAAATGTTCCAATTTTAATTAAATGCCCCTTGGGAGTTGTATGGTGGCCTAGGAGTGCCATTCACAATTTACATTTTTTTAAAAAAAATTCAAATACATTTTAATTTTGTTTTTAAAAATGAAATAATTAAAAAAGAAAAATAAGATTAAATTCTAAAGAAAGTAAATTGAAACCTCCATTATTTCTGTACAAATGCTAATTTGTTTTTGAAAATACAATCAATGTAAAAAGGAAATCACTTCAGATCTGAAACAACTATAAAATGAAATCAATTTAAAAATTCCCCATGGCCTAGACGTGCTATAATATACCATGATGCTCAGCGTGCTTGAGACAGAGTAATTGACTCGAGGGTGGAAGAGCCTGTATGCAGGTTATAGATTTGCGCGCGCGAGCATGAGCACACACAATCCAATATGGTGGGGTACTATTTTTGCAATGATGGTTGGAAAGATGACAGTGACCTGAAAGAAAAACTAGCTACTTATGTGAATCAAGGTAATCAGCGGTTAGAGATACTTGATTTTATGAAACGAGACTTTGATCAGTATACGTGGAGCTTGCGAACTTTGTGTCGACGACTGTCGCATTTTGACATCTGTTACACTGACTCTGGTGTTTCTTTAAACGAGATAAAAGAAGCAGTTGGCAAAGAATTAGATGGTCCGGGCAAGCAACTGGGCTATCGAGCTATGCATCAGAAAATAAGACAACAACAGCACCTGAATGTACCTCGAGATGTTGTGTATGCAACTATGACTGAACTCGATCAAGACAGGCTGGAAGGTAGAGCTCTGGGGTCAAAGAAGAAACAAAAGGGTCAGTTTACAACTAAAGGTGTCGATTGGGTACATTCCCTCGACGGACATTGTAAATTGATGGGATACCAGCGTTTCACGTTTCCACTCGCTGTTTATGGTTGTATGGACTCAGCGAGCAGGAAGTTACTTTGGTTGTGAGTATGGACTGATAATTGTGACCCTAAGCTAGTTGCTTGTTGGTATTTCCACTATTTATATGAGCGGAGGATTATTGCATTGATTACAAGGACAGAAACAGGTGACATGGCAACCTTGCATGCATATTTGCGAAGGAATCATGGAGACATTAATCCTGAAAATACTGTTGTTTATGGCAAATCTACATCCAATCAGGTTTCAATCAATATCCAGTCAATTTGTTAGCAAATGATTATGTTCGTATGATGTCAAGCTTTTAGTTTTGCATCTTACATTTTCTTGTTATTGCAGATAGAAAGATGGTGGCGCGAGTTACACGATCGCCTAGAGAAATAATACAAACAGCAATTGAGGTGGCTTTTAGATCAGGGTCATTATCAACCTGAGAATGCACTTGACAGGTAGTGATTAATGGCTTTTTAAAGCTACACTGATGTACTAAATAATTTTTATTTCAAATGGGCAGTTCAGATAATCCCAACATTTTTTTGGAGCTTACTTCAGTTCACAATGGATGCTTTAGATGTCTAAGCTGGGGAGCTGGGAGAGATTAGGGGCAAAGAGTGGGGGAAGGGGGTGCTAAAGTGCCTTTCATTATTAAGAGCTGTCAACTCAGAATTGGCATTTTTGATGAGTGTTCAGTATGCTACTGTTTCTATTTTCAATTCACAACCTTTTTAAATAAAAGCAGTGACATAAAAATTGTTATTTTGGGGGATGATGGTTGAAATGATAACTTTTAGTAGAATCATGGATTGGAATTATTTTGTTCATATTAACATTTTTTCTTTGTAGGAAAATACTGGCACTCATCTTCATCCCAGTGTTGCAGAGGGAAATGGAAACATTCATGAATATGTGGAATACTCACAGAATAAGACCACAAAAGGATACTTTTCTTCCAAATGGTGTACCAAACCATATATATAACTTTCCTGTTCAGTACAATCTAGAAGCATGTGGTGAGTAAAATCAACACGTTTTTGTTGAATTTGCTGTTGCAATAATACATTTTTTTACTCAATCAAGGTTTGGAAGTTTCAGAAGAGGACCTAAAAGATGCAGCCACCCAGTCTGGTGTTCTTGCCTGCCCAGAGGATTTCCTAGAATTTGATTGTCGTAATCACTTCCAGGAACACATTCATGATGTTGATGAAATAGCAGCGAACGATTGCGTTGATGCTTACCTTTTTCTTAGAGACAAAATCTCTGAGAGATAGTAAATATGGTTTTTAATAAAGTTCCACAACTTTACAAGAAACTTAATATAAATTGTTATGATACCATCTACTATAAACTCCAACATTAACAGGAAACAACAATATTTAATGATTGGATGCTACAGCTTACATGGCTTACTGTAATGCTATATTCAGTGGTGGACACCAGTATGTTGGTGGTGGCAATTGACTAATCTCACAAATGCAACATTTTTGTAGCCTCAGTAACTACACTGTAAATAAAATTTGAGAATAGGATTCATGCAACTGATATTTTCAGTGTTTTTGGAGTGTCTACCACTGGTTATGTATGTAAGTTGCATCCAACGAAGTTCACTTGTTTTTAGATTCAATGATTATAAAATGTCAAAAAGACAAAGCCAGGCTGTTTTGATTTTCATAACTGAGTAATACATTGTATCACACAGACTGAGACAGTTCTTTTAGGTGTAATAACTTGCAAAACATGTTACACTTATGTTGTGACTTGAAATTTGACATTGCAACAGCATTCAAATTACCGGCACAAAATAACATTTCGTTGACGTTCACTGCTTGATCGGAATTAGCAATTTCAGGATCATACAAATCGAAGGAGCTCCCCTGTATGTCGACCACCATGAGCTTTCCTTTTGATAATTCATGTGAGAAATGTACAAATGTTTCCGCTTTTTGACCAATCACATTATCTCCTGGTACGCATAAGAATCCTGTGTTATTTATGTACTTAGTAAACGTGGTAAACATTGATAAACTCCTCAATGGTAACAACTTTGCCAGAATCTGTAACACCAAGGTAGACTTTTTGAAAAACAAAACTTTTTCCAAACCTGATAGTTGCAGCTTCCTTTGCAATTCGCTCGGCAAATTGTTGTGCAAAATAACGAGCTAAGCAATGCATTTGCACAACACGCCTGGCATGTTCCTCTGGAGTTTGATCTAGAAGTTGAACAGCTTCAAGAGTTTTTGGCAGAAACTTTTTAACTACCCACGATTTACCATTGAAAGCATCCAAAGGTGTTGAGCAAGAAGCTTTGAAAGCCACTCTAAAACCACCCTTACCCAATGGAGTTTTGTCGATGATAAATTCTACACTCTGCTTCACCTTGGACCATGACATACTCGATGTACAAAACGTTGAAACTTCAATGACGGTTGCAGGTGACTCTGTCACAACTTTTCCTAACTTTAACATGTTCGCTATGGAAAGGCTTTTCAAATAAGCAGAAAATACATTCCCTTCTTTGGTTGCTGATAGTTCGAGATCATTTTCAGTACATAAATGTTGTTGTCGATTAAGTACGTGCGAATCTGAAAAAATATTCCTAACATCTTTTCTAGGTTTTTTTGAAGAAAGCACGCGGTCGTTGTCAACAGTAGCACTCGTACCAGCTAATGATTCACAATATTCCGATGTTTCACGCTGGATGAATCGGATGTAAATTAATCGTAGATCCTTTACATGCTTCATAGTCTGACAAGACGGCCCTTGTTCTCCAGCTAACACGTCTACCTCCATGTAATCGCCTATTGAACTGCCATAATGTTCTGCACAGGCTTTCTTGATGTTTGCTATGTTTACTTCGTCATAGTCAAATGCTATGAATTCCCTTGCCCCTACGCGGGTATACTTTTGCGCCTTCCCAGACACGGTTGTACTTAATCTTTGCGCAACTAATTCCTCCATTTTTGTATTTGAGCAATCTTCTTTCGTTGTTTTGCAACGCTTCTTTGCCATTTTCGCTTTGTAGTTTTTCCACGCAGCCGCCATTATTGTGAATATATAACACGTGCTAAGTGGTCCAGATCAGTGGAAGATCAGTGGTCCAGTCCAGTTCGAAAGCATCATGGTATATTGTGGCACGTCTAGGCCATGGGGAATTTTTAAGTTGATTTCATTTTATAATTATTTCAGAAGTGATTTCCTTTTACATTGATTGTATTTTCAAAAAATGGAGGTTTCAATTTAATCATTTCATTTTTTAAAACAAAAATGAAAATTGTGAATGGCACTCCTAGGCCACCATAGAGTTATATGCAAATTCAGTAAAAACACAAATTAAACATGCACAAAGCTAATTTTCCTAAAAATATGGAAGTTCGTGCGACGTTTTGAATGGCTTGCATGCAACAAATTTTCTGAAATTTCGTACAGCAATACAATATCTGACAAATTTTTTATCTACCAAGTCAGAATTACTTTTACGCATTTATGTTTTGTGCGCAAGGCATATTTAAATTGCCGTAAAAGACAGAAACCCCCGTGTATTGAAGTTTTATTCTAGATTATAAGTACCAAAACAATCTATTTTAATACAAAACTTCCTACATTGAGGCGCTTCTCGAAATAGAGAGCAATTTCAGATTTGTCTACTTTTTTTATACACCCTGTATATATTTTCGTGATACGATCTTTGGACATAAGTGAATTTGACGCTAATAGCCACAGGTTTATACGAATTTTATCATCATCAAAGAAGCAACATAGAAACACTGTACATTTTGTGACACTACTGTCCACTAAAACTTACTCTTTTTGTCTCAAACATGAAAGTAATCTGTGGTTTAATTGTTTCTTGGTATGAATCGTTAACACAAATTTTATATCTCACATTAATGCTTGTTGCAATGCTACAAAAAAAAATGGGAGTGATGGCGGTGTGATACAGACTAAAGGTCAAAGAGTCAAACTTGCTTTCAAGATGCAAATATATAAAATAGCTTTCAGATTAGATAGAAAGTATTGAACATTTGAATATTAGTATTTGATAAAAATAATGTATGTTATAACATGTTTTACTCATCAGAAATAAAATGATCACTGCAAATCCTAGCATTGCTGCACTTTGGACAACAAATATTTATTATTAGAAAAAAAATTATTTTGTTAAATGTGAGTTTGTGGACAAATGGTATGTAGTTTTGGATAGGATTGGTGATGGAGTGGCAAGGGCATTTTTACCAAAGCCACCAAAAACTTTTGGCATGGCTAATGGAACACTTCAGGAAAGTCAACAGATGTTGATTGAAAAATTGTTAGTTGATTTTTGCTGACAACCACTTACAGTTCCTACAGTAGGCTAAATGTAGTATTGTTTTCAATTAGCTGTCAGCTAACATTATCCTATGTGAACTTAAATTGGAACAGTTAATCTTATTGTGAGCACATATTATGACAACAAAAATCAGTGGGTTAGCCTTTTAATTGACAGCTATTTGTGAATAACTATCTATTATGTACAGTAGTATGTATAGTTTGATAAAGAATTAGTTATATGTAGATTACAATTTATATCATATACTTTATTATGTACAGTTAATCTTGCATTAACTTTTTGCATTACTTAAGCATTAACTTTTTTTCTTTTTTGCCTGCTTTCTCTGATCCCACTTTCCCAATACATCTCATTCTTTGGGGCATACCCTCGGTTTTCTTTCACAATCCTACAGCTCCCATTGTCTTTTCTCGTATCTAAGTACATCACATGCCAAGTCCCATTTGTTTGACTTTCACAGAACAATACTCCAAGCAACATCATTATTGTTTTCCACTACCTTTCCTGTAAAACCTTTATTGACCCATAAAGCTTTAAAAACCTTGGAAAGTGTTCTACCATGATGTGCATATAAGGGGTTATCCTTTTCCTCTCATAGCCCTCCTTACCTTGGCCCCTCATTGAAAGGAACAGTTTTTATCCAGTCCTTAGCCATTATCCATAATTCTGTTGGATTTTCCTCTGGGCTCCAGTAAGTTATGACTTGATATACCTCTTCAAAACCTTTCCATATTGTAACAGTTGCATCAACAGTTTCTGGGTGCAAAATCTCAGCCATCTTTTGAGGTAACTATGCAGGAAGATGTTTCAATCTGACCCCAGAAGCTGGTCTAGTCATGTTGGTCACTTGACTTGCCATCAGCATCCCTCTTCCCACACATCAAAAGACACACCACAAGATCTAACTGTCTCAATTAGCTTCTTGAGGTGAAATCCACGAACTGAACCTCTTAGACAGTCAATCTCTTCCTTGTCCCAATCAATACATTCCAGCACCAAAGTTTTCAGTGAGAATATCTGTCACACAAAGTCACAAGTGCAGTTCATCTGGGTACAACATGGTCAAGATCAATCTTAAACAATGGTAGCTGATGACAATAGTTATCTTTTGACTTTGTACACATAGTATTCATTTCTTCCAAAGACCTAGACAATTCAGGCTTATTAAAATAAGCGTAGTGTTGATCCATTTTCCACCTCTCATCTTTGCGTAATTTGCACCAAGCACAGGCATAATTTGATGTTACACCTTTTAGTCCTGGCATCATTAGGATAAATGTATAGTCCACCCAAAAAGAATTCAATGTTTATGTTTATGTTTTTGCCTTCTACATTTACTTTTCCAGCATCAACAAGTCTATTTATCTCATGATTACATCCCCAAAAGACTCCTTGACTGTATTGCAGTCATCCTTCCATTTACAATTCCAATTGTTCTGTTTCCCTTAGCTGACGTAACACTTTCACCAGTTTGCAAAATAGCAAATGGTAATAAAATAGAATTAGAATTATTTGTAATTTTTGCTCTATCACCACTGATTTTAATTTGAATAGTATCAGTCTCTCGAAACATAAACAGCCTAGGAGGCAGTTCCCCTTTTGTGGTGCTCTCCCACTATTTTCTCATGTTGTTCCACAATTTTCTTGCATTAAGTTGTGTGGGTTGTCTTATTTGGTTTACACAAATATTGTTCACATATAAACATAATTGTGTAGATTGATATATAAACTGTGTTCATGTGTGAGCGTAGCTTTAGAATAGAATAGACATGAGTTCATCGAGCAGTGAACGCGAACAGAGTTTTGATAACGAGCACTCTGGTTTGGGAAGTGAAAATTTACATATGGATTCAGGTGATGAGGATGTATTAGTTGTAAATTCAGTTGTGACTACTTATGAAAACGAGCCCCTTGGAAACGCAGTCGGCGAACAGAATTTTGTGTCTGTCAAAGAAGCGCTGACGCCTTTCCCTTAAGAAAATATTCTATAGAACATCCCCTATTGAATATTCTAAAGGATTTTCAGACCAATTCTATGGAACATTCTATGACATCATCTATAGCATGTTTATGGTATATTCTATAGGATATGCTACTAGTCAATAACATGTTCTATAGAAGATAATAAAAATACAGTAAAATATTGTATTAAATATTCTATAGAATATTCTACAGAATCGAATATGCTATAAGATATTCCATTCATCGAAAGAATATTATATAGAATATCCTATAGATTATGCAATAGAGTAGCTAAAACCTTATAGCATATTCCATACAGTATTCTGCAATAGAATATTCTAATCTATAGATGGGTTTCACTCCATATGCTTACATACGACAATGCTTGGTGGTCAACTTCACACATACTGCGGCTTTGTTGCTTGTGAAAGTGAGCAAGTTTCGTTCAATTGTATATAATTATGTGCTACTTAACACAAGGTCAATATCTATGATGAACACTTGACATGATAACCATTGTTTCGAATTGGAGTTGACCATCAAGCGCTAAAGATGCAACATGGCTGAAACCAAGCTATACACCATGTATTTACAATACTCAAGTCAAATCCAGCAGTCCAGTGAAGTATATCCATACAGCCAATGCTTCACCTTAAGATATATATATTAATTCAATGTGATAGAAAGGAAAATATTTACAATAGTGGTGCCACAAGAATGTTACTATAAAACTATAAAAGAATATAAATATATATAACTTCTTCACTACTGTAGTATATTACATGAAGTATTACGGGGTTAAAAAAGCATGTGGACAGTCGGAGAGAATTGTTTTATGTATGACAATAAAGTTCTTAGCATTGTGTAGTTAAATCCTGTATTTTTGTACGCAAAACATCACATTCTGGCGACGAGGATTAAAACAACGAACGCATATTTGACAATATACGGTACGAGATAGATCTGTATTTACTTCCAACGATAATATGGCCGTATGTTTATCGGGACTACCAGCACCCAAAGAATTCGACACCGTGGGCGAACCTGCCACATTACAACAAAGATGGACAATCTGGCGTAGTGAATTCGAACTTTTCTGCGCTGCATCTGGGATAAAAGAAGCCAAGCAGCAACGTGCCTTGCTACTTCACCTTGCTGGCACCGGAATACGAGAAATTTTTCGCAGTATGCCCGACGAAAAAAAAGGGGAAGACAAAGACTACAAGAAGGCAATGGATTCCCTAACTGAACACTTTCAGCTGAAGAAAAACATTCCACAAGCTCGCCAAACCTTCCTTACTACCACACCAAGACCAGGTGAGCGAATTAACAATTTTGTAACCCGACTACAAACCCTTGCTGAGCACTGCGACTATAATGATGAAAAAGATAATCAAATTCGTGATCGTACCCTGACGTTTGTTACTAACAAACAGCTAAAAGCAAAGTTGTACCAAGAAAGTGACCTCACCTTGAGTAAGTTACTTGAAATCGTTTCTAGTTTTCATGACAAGGAGGCCCTAATCCTCATCCCTGCGAATCCCAATCAAGCTGTTAATCACCTCAACACCTCTCGACCAGCAACACACAAATTTCAGGGACGGTGTCACAAATGTAACAAAGTGGGACACTTGGCCCGTGATTGTCGATGCAGCCAAGGTCATAAATGCACCAAATGTGGCAAAGTTGGCCATTATGCAATCTGCTGCAAATCCAAACCAGCCAGTACCAAAGACTCTAAGCAAAGCCCTCGACAAGTTCTCAACAAAAAACCACCTCATCATATCAACTCAGTAGAATCAGGCATGAATACACCCAACCATATTCCTGATGATGATGACTATTATGCATTCACTGCTGCTGACAATTCTGAGTCCCCCAGCACTGTTCAAGTCTTAATTGAAGATAAGCCCATTGATATAATGGTCGACTCAGGGGCAAGCTGCAACCTGATATCAAATGAAGTCTTTCAATCTCTGTTTGGGGGGTAGTCTCTGTCACACCTTGTAGTAAACAAGTTTTCCCATATCTTGCAACACAGGCTCTAGATCTTGTAGGCAGCTGCACACTAAATGTAAGTGTCCCCCAGACACACACAAGCAAGCATGCTGAATTCTGTATTGTTCCAGGACGGGCAGCAACCCTTTTAGGGCGAGAGTTATCAGAATCCTTAGGCATTCTTACAGTAGGAGTACCTGTTAATAATTGCAACATAAACATGAACCCTCAACCTAATAAGAAAGCTGTTCTCAGAGCCAAATACCCTAGGGTGTTTCAAGGCTTAGGTAACATTAAAGGTTTCCAGCTAAAATTACACATCAACCCCAATGTTAAGCCCCTAGCACAACCCATACGCAGAATCCCATTTAGTCGTAGGCAAAAACTGAACGAAAAGCTGGGGGAACTTGAGAAACTGGGTGTAATCGAAAAAGTAGACACACCGACCAGCTGGATCAACCCTCTAGTTGCTGTAGAGAAACCAAATGGAGACGTACGCGTATGTCTCGATATGCGGCAAGCCAACCAAGCCATTCAGAGAGAAAAGCACCCCGTTCCAACTGTTGAAGAGACATTGCAAGAGATCTCGAGTGCAAAAGTATTCACAAAACTTGACCTCAACATGGCTTTCCACCAAATCGAATTGCACCCTGATTCCCGTGACATCACTACCTTTGCGGCACCAGATGGCCTCTATCGATACACCAGACTCCTGTTCGGAGTAAACATGGCTACCGAGAAATTTCAGAACCTGATCTGGCAAGTCCTCAAAGACTGCCCTGGTACGCACAACCTTCATGATGACATCCTAGTTGTGGGAAAAGACGAAAGAGAACATGATGCAAATTTAGAGAAAACCCTGCAAAAGCTTGAAGAGTCCGGACTGACTCTAAACTATGACAAGTGCCTTGTTGGTGTAAATAACATTGCATATATGGGAGACATTCTCTCAAGTGATGGATTGCAGCTATCTGAAGAAAGGGTAAAAGCCATCGCAGAAGCACCAGCACCAAAAAACCAATTTGAAATGAGAAGTTTCCTAGGTTCCATACAATTTTGTGCCAAATTCATTCCCCAGTTTGCCACGATATCCGCTCCTCTTTGGGACCTAACCTCCAAAAATGCAAAATGGCAGTGGGGCTCCCAAGAAGCAGCAGCATTCTCCCAAATTAAACATTTGTTGACTTGCGCACCGGTCATGGCTTATTACAACCAAAACGCAACAACACGAGTAACCACAGATGCATCACCAGTGGGCCTAGGGGCCATCCTTGAACAAGAGCAACCTGATGGTGGATTTCGACCTGTCTATTATGCCAGTCGCAAACTGTCTAAAACTGAACAGCATTATTCTCAATTCGAACGAGAAGCCCTCGCTGTGAAGTGGGCATGCGAAAAGTTTTTCCTGTTTCTCTACGGAACCGAATTTGAGATACGGACATACCATAAACCCTTGATCACAGTCCTAGCAGCAAATTCCAAGCCCCCATCTGCTCGAATCGAACGGTGGCTCCTGTATCTGCAGCAATTCCGTTACAAAATCACTCATATACAAGGAAAATACAACTCTGCTGATGTCCTAAGCCGCTTACCAGTTGGCCCTGCCCAATCCAATGACTCCGCAGCAACTAAAGTTTACGCATGCAGTGTAGTGAGCGAAGCCGTGCCGTCTGCTCTAACCGCCAAAGAAGTTGAGCTCGCCTCTGAAAGAGATCCTACCTTAAAATTAATCCGAGATGCCGTTACCAGTGGAGATTGGAAACATCTATCCGGTACCATGTACAAAGCCATATCTGACGAGATCTGGGTCTTGGGACAAATCGTCATGCGCGGCCTTCGTATTATAATACCTGAGAGCCTCCGGAAACAGACTTTGTCACTGGCACACGAGGGACATCAGGGCATTGTCCGTATGAAAACCCGATTAAGAGAAAAGGTATGGTGGCCAAACATGAACAAACAGGTTGAACAGCTTGTCAAAGCTTGCTACCAATGCCAATTAGTGGGACCACGACCCAAACCAGAACCTATACGGTCCACAAAGCTACCCGAAGGCCCTTGGAACGACATTGCAGTGGACCTCCTTGAAATCCCAGCTGGTAACCACCTCTTAGTAGTGATCGACAATTTTTCCCGCTGGCCCGAAGTAGTGTTGGTCAAGAAGACGGACGCACAACATATAATTACAGCAATGGAAGGCATATTCAGAACACACGGCCTTCCCCAAAGCATCCGAAGTGATAATGGACCCCCTTTTGCATCAAAAGAGCTCGAAAGCTTCTTAGAACATCTTGGCATCGAACACAGAAAAGGCATACCCTACTGGCCCCAGAGTAACGGCGAAGTTGAGCGATTCAACCAGACCATCTTGAAAGTCATCCGCATAGCCAATCTTGAAGAAACAAACTGGAGCACTGCGCTCGAGAACTTCCTATTCCAATATCGAACGACGCCCCACTCTACGACCGGTTTATCACCAGCCAAACTCCTGATGGGCAGGACCCTTCGTGACAAACTTCCCAAGGTAACAATACCCGAGGACAGAGCAACCGAAGCAGAATGGCAACAGCTCCTCAGAGAAAGAGACGCCCTGTATAAACTTAAACAAAAAGAGTACGCTGACACAAAAAGATCTGCAGAATATAGCATCATTCAGGAGGGTGATGAGGTCCTCTTGAAGCAAACACGCGAAAATAAGTTGGATACAAATTTCGAACCAACACCCTATAAAGTTGTCCAGAAAGACGGCAACGCCTTATTACTTGAGAACGATGAAGGTGTTCGAAAGATGCGCAACGTAGCGCATGTAAAGAAACTGGTTGAGCAGTCAAGTGCTGATGGTCCTGCAGAGACGATGGTATCAAAACATTCAACCCTTCCTGTCTCAACACCAGAAACTACCGCTGACTCGCGTCCTGTGCGTCAAAGGAATGCGCCGTCGAGATACGAAGACTATATACTTGTTTAATCTATGATTGGTATGATCTATAGTTACCATATACATTATTGAACATTTCAAGTTAACAGTTATAAAGAAAAAAAGCAATCGTACATTTTTAAGATGACAGTTTTAGTTTAAGTTGGTGGGAGATGTAGTATATTACATGAAGTATTACAGGGTTAAAAAAGCATGTGGACAGTCGGAGAGAATTGTTTTATGTATGACAATAAAGTTCTTAGCATTGTGTAGTTAAATCCTGTATTTTTGTACGCAAAACATCACAACTACAAAACAGTTTCATGCACATAGTTCCGTGTATATAAGTTACTCAGCCACTCATGATTGGGATGCTCTTTCTTTTGCCTTTTCTGCCTTCACAATGTTGTTTATTCTGGACATCATTACTTTTCGTACATCATCAGTTTTGCAACCAAACCTTTTCGAACCATACTTTAATAATATTGAAAATACAAACACATTTAGTATGGTGATATTTAGCCACATAACCTCTCTCTCTTGGGTGTTAAAATCTATTCAAGCAAAACTTGTTAATCTAAGCTGTCGTAAAATCTAGAATAGCTCACCACAAATAGCCTTCACTTTCTCTTGATCAAGCTGAGGCTTTGCATTCTTTTCCTTGAAGGCGTTCGATGCTTTGCCAGTTATAGAATGTGTGCAGAGAACCTCTCTGCTCCACATCATACTCATTATAGCATATGCATAATCTTTAACATCTCTTTTCGACTGGAGCACTTTATGTTGAGCTTTTGTGATGTAGACATTTGGTCCAAGTGACACCTGTAAAATATAACAATTAAACAATATGGTCAAGTTTGTCCAAAGGTGATATTTTAGAACTGATGTTCAACTTTATTCAATAACAGGTCCAGTGTAAATTTTACAATATGGAAGACTAGCCTTTAGTTTCTATTCTAGCACATGATTTCAAATTTTAATCACAGTCAAATTTTAACTGAAAATTACCATATTAGATTCATGGTCAGA
The DNA here is from genome assembly GCA_963855995.1 of Muricea muricata. NCBI lineage: Eukaryota > Metazoa > Cnidaria > Anthozoa > Malacalcyonacea > Plexauridae > Muricea > Muricea muricata. The sequence goes on from OY979716.1 coordinate 57,565,743, forward strand.
TTCTGCTGAAGTACTTGATGCAGTTGAGGGGCTTGGTGATGATGGTAAACTTTCTTGTAATAATGGACTTGGGATGGCACTGACTTTTTTCTCACTCTTTAATCTTTCCACTTGCTGTCGCAAATCATTTACGAGAGCTGGTAGACATGGAATCTCTAAACATTAAAGGTAAATAGAAACGTGTAAGTGAATTAGTCCTAATACACAATTAGGAGCATTTGGTGAGCATTTAGCAAATTTTGCATGATCTTTTTAGTGTCGGCAATAGATTTTGTTTCTCTTACCTTGCCCAAAATTTAGTCTATACCTGGAATTGTACATTGACTTAAGATCTTAAATTACTCCTTGCACATAAGGACTCAAAGAATCCATAAGTTATAATATAACAGAACTTGACATTTCAAGCAAAGACCCTGGCTCAAAACAACAAATGACATGTATGTATGACACCTATGTTCACAAATAATAAAGCAAGACGCACAGTCTGTAGTACCTTTAAGATTTTTAATGACGTAATTCAAATGTGCAATTTCCCTATCCTTGCTTTCAACTTGTTTCTGCAACTTAAAGTTCTTCTGCTTCAATTCTGCAATTTCTTCATCCTCTGAAGAGCTGTTATGCTATAAATATTCAAAAATTGAAATATGTAATTTGAACCACTGCATAACATACCTCATATACCATGCAATAACTTTGTCTACAAGCAAGATTTATTAGCTGTGTCAGAAGAAATTTCTCCACCCAGAGGGCCATATTATCTAGGAAAATTCCCCCATTCCCTACAATGATTCAAATATATTTAATAATTACAATTATATAACATCAAGATATACTAAATTTTCAAACAAGAGACCAAATTTCCTGGAAAATATGGTCATGGAGAGGCCAGACTTTGTCCAAGCAAATTTTCCAGACTTTCTAGGATATTTGCCAGCTTCAGACAAATATCCTAGAAAGTCTGGAAAATTTGCTTGGACACTGGTGTTGTGGTATGGCCTGATTAAATAATCGGTAATTACTAAAAGCCAGGCTTACACTTTCATATTCATTTTCACTGGAATGACTTGTGGATGGTTCTTGGTGCACAAGCTAAAAAAACAATGGATATAATTATATATAGTTAACCCAAATTTCACATAAATGCATCACTATAGGTGGGTTTCCCTCAACACTTTAACATAGGACAACGCTTGGTGGTCAACTTTACACATATTGCCGCTCTGTGCCTTGTGGAAGCGAGCAAATTTTGTTAAATTGCATATACATACTACCAGACACAAGGTCAATACCTATGATGAATACTTAACTCGATCTGATAACTGTGTTTCCATTTGGAGTTGACCGCCAAGCGCTAAATGTGTCATGTGACTGAAACCAGCTATTTCACACCAAAAAAGAAACCATGTATTCATGTGAAAGCTCACCTTTTTCTCAGTTAAATTATATTTGGCCTTTAAGGCATCAATTGCTGCATTGCTATCTAATTGTTCAGCTGTGGCTTTTTTTGGTCGTTAGGGATTCTAAAAATATAGGTTAGGGTTTGTGAGGGCATGGTTCATTAATAAATAAATCAAAGTATGCTTTAATATCTGCATTATGGAAGCATAGACAATTAAGCATTATGCAAATACAGAAATTTTTAGTTAAGGCCTATGTAAGAGTAATGTGCACCATATTCAGGTGTGCCATTATTTAATGCCTCATGCTTGTCATTGCATATTTCACCCTGAAATGTTTTTACAGCCCAAATTTGCTGTGTGTTGAGTGTAAAATAAGTCCAGCAGTTTAATTACCTTGTATGGCTCATGTTCTTCATCTGATTCAAGATATCTGCCATTTTTCTTCGACGTCCGTTGACCTCTTCCATGATTTGGAGTGTTTGTTGTACCTGTTTCTATGTACTGGTTCATGTACTGGCGAATGCTTTCATACCCATCTATTATAAAAACAATAATATAATCACCCCATTTCTACTATTTCTTTGTATTCACTGGTAACAAAAGAACTTATGAAAACTGTATAAAACCCCTGTTCCAAATGTAGGTATTTTATGCACCAACATGCACACATGTATACCCACGGTGCAAATAGTTAAAATTTCAATACTGCCTGTGCATTAACAAATGCAATGGTGTATCGTCAACATCTTACCAACAGAATGTTCTCTCTTCACTAATAATATTGCTGTTTCTCAACAGCATGCACACAAAAATTAACTACTTAATGCTATGTGGTAGGCCTACTTAATGAAAAACCACCAGTTATATAAATGTAATTAAGATATGTTTTCCTAACATAAGATATGTTTTCCTAATATTTTCCTTTATAATTAACAATTTGTCATGATGTTAACAATGTATAAACTCATATAAATAGCCGAAATTCAAGCAAATAGTGTAAACTATGTCCCAGATAATGACCAATCTGTAATTGTGCTTAATCTTTTGCAGTCTTGTAAAACTTGAGAATTTATAATGTTCATCATAGCACGTGCACACACTTATCAAATATCAGAGGGCAATTGCTGTTTAGTATATGATCACTATTTTACAAACATAAACTGGAAACTTACCACTAAATTTGAGTACTTTTGCCACAAATGGAGTTGTTGAAACAGATGATGGATCTATAGAACCCTTTATAATCTTTTTTCATAATTTGTTAAATTCAGTTGGCCATGTCACCATTATCTCCTTCTCAGTATCCCAGCTGGTATTTTCGAATGTTGCATGATCCTCACGAACTATCCAGCGTGTTTCACCAATTTCACATGATTTCTCATTGATAAACTCAAATAATGCATACTTCATGTTTAAAGAAAAGGTATATTTCTTTACAAACAAATAATCTTTAAAAATCGCTTGTATGCCTCTATGTTTCTTGCTTCGAGCGCACGTGGTTTGAATTGTGTGACAGAAACTTGATACTTTGTAACAAGTGACGTAGCGTGCATGTCCGGCCGTGAATCTTTGTAAAGGCCTGGATTCAAGAACTTGAAATATGCAAATCATTTGCATAAAGGAATTCTCAGGGCACGAAATTGTACGACAGATACAGAGCTACAGAAAACTACTTTAAAAATATTTCAAAGACTTAATGAACAATATAAAAACACAAAAACATTCAGTTTTATCCAATAACGAGAGCTGCTGAATACAGATAGGAAAAAAGAAATTTCGATTTTGGTTATGGAAGCACTGTAGCAAATTAGCAATGGAAGCATCGAAGTCCCAAGTTTACATGTTTGTCAATGTTTTGTCCTTCCCAGGTCATTCTATTATGTGTGTATCAATGTTTAAAACCAAATGGCAGTTTAAACATTCAAGATTTCAAATTATTGAAACAATCTATAACACCAATGTCACGAGACCTTATAAACGTTACGAGTATGATCCAACTGTGCCTATTCCAAAATCTACATCTTACAGCAAACGAAAACGTGGATGTGAGAAAGAAGCCACTGAGAATAATACAACATACGAGGATGGTATTAACTCGGTAAGGACCATTTTTGCTATATTATATTCCTAGCAAAGTTAATAGTTTGCTGGAAGCACTTAAAGAATTAGCTGAAAGTATAAGGCTGGTGTATTACCTGTAGTGCAGTCGATAAATTCTACATTTTGAAGTGTTGGGATGTCATGTTTATAGGATTTAAGTCATTAAGTCAATTCCTTTGCTAGATACTAAATACCCAGTTGTATGTTTTGGTCAAGTTTAAGACACGATCCTGTAGTCTGGGTTCATGGTGAGGCCCCTGTTAGGTATTATTTGGGAATTTAATAAAGGATTATGGTTTATTTAGTGAACTATTTATATCGGATTTTAGGATTCAAGTATTTTTATGTCACAATCTTGTTAAAATAACCAAAATTAAAATAGTTAAAATAAGGCACATATTTCAGAACCATCCTCAGAGATATGAAAAACTAGATTCAATATCAGATTAATATGAACGGTGAATCTAGTTTTTCATGGAGCACATACATTAGGTTGTTCTAAACAGTGACCTATATAAGCTGATAATGATCTCAAAAGTGGACAGAGGGGATATTGGAACAAATTCTCAAGTCTCAGCAAGACATCCGAAGCAGAGAAGCCAAACTTGCTGATAGAGTACCATTGCTCTCACTTGTTTTTTTAATTAATGTGTGTAAATTTCACTGTTGCAGAGAATTTGTGAAAGGCCTATATCAAATGACAGTTTGGCTGATGTTCAAAATAATTTGGAATTTGCAGCATTTCAGGTATCTTGTCGGTCTGTTGCAGTGTATCATTTGTGTACTAGGTACCTGTTAACGTCTTTACGGCACATCAGTGAACTGTATAACGTGGAAATTTAACTCCAATCTTCACAAGTAAGGCCAAAACTGGCGACTATTTTTGATGTACACGCTCAGTCCTGTGGAACATTTTTTTAGGTAGTCAACGCCCCAGTCACCATTTTGCCTTGACAATAAAATTGACCTGATGTTTGAAAAGACTGGGAAGGGTGCCCAAGAATGCTTCATAAGCCACCATCTTTAACTTTACTTTTGCATAGCCGAATTCCATTTTATATAGTTCAGTTGGGTCATCTGGATGTCTAAAGGTTAACCCATTAAGCAGCGATATGCCTTGGTGTGCCCTGCTATATTTTTCCACCAAAGGACAAGTAAAATCGTTGAGCATTGCAGCTCAGTGGGTTAACTCTAGCCAGTGTGGCTAACTCTTCTGGGGGAATAAGACAAAACAAAATTGAGAGCTTGCTCATAACCCTAGGAAATTATTCTTGGCCATCATAGGCCAAGAATTGTAATTGGCTGAATATAAGGTTGATTGGCATATAAGCGAAGATTTTAAGTAATATCAATAACAATAAAAATTTTGTGAAATTATAGTTTGAAACTATATTTGTTCATTGCTAATAAAATGCTATTACAAATCTGCATAATATTTAACAGAGCTTCTTTTTGTCTATGTTTTATTTGTTTGACTATTTAAACATTTGTCAAGTGTATTTGATGACTAAGCACTGTGTAAACCAAGAAATTGTTTGTAGTTTACTGAAAGAAATGCAAATAAAATATTTTATACTTCAAGCTCAGGTAGCATGAAGAAACATGTGTTTCTACAAAAATTCTACAAAAGAAGTTAGATTATGAATTTAAGTTATCTTTCCAATGCAATCAAGAAAATACTTGACAAAATTTCACAACTTGACAAAGTAAAATAAAATAGTTCACATTATAGGCTTCAATTGTATATGGTTCTTTTTTTATTGGTGGGATTGAATTAGGGAACATTACCTTGTTGTTTCACACAGATTGAAGACAGAAATCAAGGCCAACTAAATGATGACGTTGAAAGTGAAGATGAAAACGTGAATGAACAAATGGATAGCATTACCGTGGAAAGTGGCAATGTCAATGAACAGGTAATTTCTATTAGATATTAAGATTACCAAGGCTTTAGAAAAATTATATCAAAAAGCTAATGAGAGTGTTTAAAATACTTTTATAATCTTGTTGCACATGAAAGACTTTAGCTAAGTTAAGGATCCTGTGAGACCACAGAGTAGCACAGTGTAGGGAATAAACAGTAGGGCCACTAAGCAGTGCAACATGTCCCCCTATTTTTATGCAATTGACTGGCCAGAATAATGGCGGAATAGCCAGTTCAGCATTCCTATTGGCCAGAAAAGGCAATGGACTGGCCAGAACCTGTATAATGAACATGCGTAATGAGACATGCCTGGAGACACAAACATCAAAGGTTCCGACTCGAGTAGCCTTCCTGTTTCTATTCTGTGAGAGTAGTATGTTGCTCTGATATCAAAGATGGGGGGTATGCAATTTGTTGTACTGAAATTTTGTTAACACCGGCATCAACTTTTGTTTTTAGCTACCAGTATAAGAAGATGATAATGATTCAATATATCCTGGCTCAAATATCACCAAAGGTCAAAGTCTTCTACTCATTCTATGTTTTGTGCTTAGACACAAACTCACAGATGTGGCTTTAGAAGTCCTTTTATTGCTGTTAAATACATTTTTCCCATGCACTGTTCCATCAACCAAACACCGGTTCTACAAATCATTTCAGCTTGATCAGTCAGAGGTATGCACATATTTTAATTCTTTAATTAACTGCAATTGTTTTCTTCATTGCTCAAACGTAGTGTGGGAAATTAATGCATTGAAATGTTAAAATATTTTATTTCAAATTTTTTGAAACATTTCTATTGCTCCACATGCTCATCATATTTAGGTAAGAATAAAGGAATTACAACCTGCCAGTCATGTGACAGCTCATTCAATGAAGCTGATAGTATGAAGAAAGGGGACTACTTTGTCTTCATCCCATTGCAGAAGCAGCTTGAAACAATTCTGAGTGATCCAAAGTTACATTCCTATTTAACCAACAGAAATCTACAAGAGAGTCTCGATTCAGCAGTTGTATCTGATGTAACTACCTCAGCTTTATACAAGGAACTTATTAATGAACATAATCTTGGTTCAAATGATATATCCCTGACATGGAATACAGATGGCATCCCTGTTTTTTAATTCATCTAATTTTTCAATATGGCCCCTACAAGTTTCTGTGAACGAGTTACCTTCGCATCTCCGGAGAAAGAATATCTTGTTGGTTGGTCTATGGTTTGGTCAGAAACCCAACATGAATGTCTTCTTGGTACCATTTGTTCAAGATTGTAAAAAGTTAGAGACGTAGGGCTTTGTTTTTGCTAATGAAATTCAACCAAGAAGAGTGTTTGCTTCATTCTTGTCTGCTGACTCACCAGCCCGAGCTCTTGTTCAAAATGTGAAACAGTTTAATGGGCAACATGGGTGCGACTGGTGCAAGTTTGAAGGAGAAACTGTGGTTACTAACAATGGTCCACCAGTTCGCTATTATCCTTATAGAACACCAGTGGTAATGCGAACTGCCAGAAAGCAAGCAATATATGTGCTAGAAGCTACTGCTGCTGAGCCTGTTAAGGGAGTGAAAGGCATGGCAGTTGCCGATTTGCTACCTTCCTTTGACACTGTCAGGGGGACAGTGGTCGATTATATGCATTCTGTTTGTCAAGGGGTCATGCGGCAAATGGTAGAATTATGGTTTGATACTAGAAACTGTGATGAAAGTTATTATATTGGCCGAAAGAGCAAGTTAGTTGACGAGAGGCTGCAACTTATCAGTCCCCCAAGTGAAATACACAGAAGTCCTTGCAGTATTTCCCAACGGCACTTTTGGAAAGCATCTGAGTGGAGAGCATTCATCTTCTACAGTCTTATTGTACTCCACGGAATACTTCCCAGTCGTTTCTTGAGCCATTACTTTCTTTTTGTGTATGGTGTGTACACTCTTTTGGGTGACTCAATCTCTTCGTCAGCTATTTGTCTTGCTGAACTTGTCTAACAAAGTTTGTGATAAAGCTTGAAGAATTATATGGTTTGTCAAGCAGCAAATTCAATGTCCACTGCCTGACACACTTACCACATTGTGTTAAGGACTGTGGTCCATTGTGGGCTACTTCTGCATTCACCTTCGAGTCCCATAATCATGTGCTGATGAATATGTTCAATGGGACACAGTGCGTTCCACAGCAAATAGTAGACACGTTTTTGCTGAAAGCTAAAGTGGCTTCGCTGACAAAATGCTATGTCAATGCTGATTCTTCACCTTGTGTGAAGAAAGTGCTTTCCAAGCTTACTGATAACTCAAGGTTTGCACATAATATTTCTGGCACCAAATTAACTTCCTTGGGTTCTGGAAAATTGGTTGTCCTAGATGCACGTATGACAGAGGCTTTGGAAGATCTTCTTGGTCTAACACTGGTTAGTGAACATGGAAAGATGTACAAAAGATTTTTGTACAATCACCAGTTGTATTCTTCTGTGTCATATGTTCGTTCCAAACGACACACAAACCACTCGGTGTCAATTCAGCATCCAAGTTTCACCCATGGCATCATTTTGGGACAACTTGACATCAAGCCACTGTGTTGCTGCACGACAGAGAACTCTCAGTACTGTAACTGCACCCACATCAATGTAGTAATGGTGAAACCAATGCATGGTAACCAAAGATCGTTATTTAGAGATGTCGATTTTAAAGTCACTAGCTACTTTATTGTTGACGTTGAAGAAACTGATAATGTTGTAGCAGTGTATCCCTCTCAAATTATGCGCAAGTGTATTTCTCTGCACCTTGGTGACAAAACATACTTTTGTCCATTGCCCTATAGGATCAATGATGATTAGCTTGATAAAGATTTGGTGAAGTCTGAACTACAGACAGCATTTTGGTATGTCTTCAAGACAACCTTGGTTAGCTTTATATGGGTCTTCATCGCAGTTCTTATAGCAATGTGATAGCAATGGCATAAAAATGTGCTTATACAAGAACTATATGCAAAGTTTCCTGTAGATTATTCAGAATTATTTTAACTTCCTATTCATTGTTTAAAGTTTACATGTATATCTTATACTAAACTCAATAATTCCTTTACTCATCATCTTAGCACCGATTTCAAGTAAATTATTGGCGTGAAGAAACTAATCTGTTTTTTTGCTCACTAAAACATTTATTGCTTATTTAGAACTAGGTTTAGGTCTGCATTATCCAGGAACAGTTTGCAAAGATCTTAGATCTAATGTTTGAAAATTTTACCTGTTGCTAAGGACTTCTATGAAAGCCATATAACTCTATTTTTTACCTTTTGCTGTAACAACACACAAGATTACTATAATAATTGCTAACCCTATCACATACATGGAAACATTGCTCTTTGTGCTATTATTTTCATGAATGTAATGTAATATAATTGCCATATCTGTGTCCATGTAATTAACCATAAATACAGTCTGACATAGTATATAGAAGAGAGGAAAAACTTGTACTTGACATTAGATTTGCAATGTAGATGCTGTAAAAGTTTTAAATAGCATTACAAATTATTCAGACTATTGTCAGTGTGTTTTAAAACATGTTATGTGAATTATGATCCATTAGGCAAACAAAAACTACACTAAACATTAGTTATATGGTTTTTTATCCATTTAAAAAGTGATGTTGATACTAGCTAAAAATAATTAGGCTTGGCTCCCTATTAATGAATCATTCTGTAGCATTCTTTCAACTAAAAGTCAAGATTCTATCAAAAATTCAAAAAACATTTCTGAGTTTTAATACCATATGGAAAATTAATATACATATCTTGCAATATTTCACCTCCCAATTTTTTATAAAGCATATAAGTGCCTAGAATATGGCCATGGCATATTTGGGCCCGGATTTGATGTCAGAATATATTCAATATTCATCTATGTCAATTAAAATATTCAATGGTATTAGATATCCTATAGAATATTCATTTTATATTCAATAGAATATTCTATAGGATTTGATATCTTATAGAAAATATGACTTGCGTATACAGTAGAATATTCTATAGGATTCAACGTTCAATAGAATATTCTATTGGATTTGATATCCTATAGAATATTCTACTGGATATAGAATATTCTATACCATATTCTATAAGATTCTATAGCACATTTTCGTAAGGGTTGACCCTAAGACATTAGAAGTGAGATTCGAAGGAACAGTTACCTTGGATAAATGGTAAGTTATTAAAAATAATGCTGGAAAGATGTTTAAAATGTTATTTTGCCAGTGTTTCATTGTTAATAAACACAATATTATGCGTATAAAATACATAATTTCAGTACTGTTTGACTTATATGTGCGCATGTAGCTTGTGTCGAACAGAAACATTGTCGGATGCTATCAAATACAGATGTTGTAGAGAGGTTGAGCCTGCTCTACATCAACTGACATTTGATGGTAGCATTGAAAAAATAACTTGTATTAGTCTTCATGAAGAATACAAAGCTATGACCCATCCAACAGTCTTGAAAAACGTTGGCCCACTTTTAAAGGGAAAAGATGGAAGGTCATACAAGCGCCGTAGAGTCCATGAAAATGAGTAAGTGAATGTAGTGAGTCCGGATTTTTTAACAATTCTATTTTGTTCTTTGTAATGCCATACATTATTGTGATGGATGGGTTGAAAATATCTTCATAGATACTTGAGAGCAGTTGCATACCAGTGGATTATTCGGTGGCTGTGTGGATGCCTTGGCTGGGAAAATTTTAGGCCTTTATCTGCATGCGTCTACACAGACATCTGAGAAAGATTTCCACTAGGAAATCCCCGAGAATTTCCTGGCTGAAAATCTGCACAGAAAAAAAAAAATGAATTAGGTATGAACCATTCCACACAGAATTAAATTTTTATCCAATATTATAAACAATATAGGTACATAAAAACGTTGCTCTAGCTTAGGAATGGCTGTCAATTGAATTTTGTGGACATCGACCCCTTGGATGTCCTTTCATGGGCTCCCCACATTTTGTACAACAAGGAGTTTTTCTCAGTTGAGATGTAGAAGTTGAAGCAGCTTCTCTTTCTTGAGCCAAAGTTCTGGCTTGCATAGTGTCTTGTTCTTGGTCTGCAATTATATGATTGACAATTTTATTTTGTAATTTTTAGAATACCTTTCCATACTTGTATGTGTCAGAACTTACATGAAGGAAACAATGGAGTTGAGGAAAGTTGCTTTCTGTCCAACTGACGTTTGATTGCTTCAGCTTTGGGAAGTCAACCTGGAAAACTTCTATCAAGGCTTCTGGTTTACCTTGTCCAAGGTTTCCTCTGAAGTAGACAACATGGCATTTTTTATTTCACAAACATAATCTGGAAAGGCAATTTAAAATTATTTTAGTTTGACTGGGGATGGAGTACTACAATCCTGGCAAAAATTATGTGGACAGTAAGCTTTATAAGCTATTGCAGAGCTACTTTCTCTTAACTCGTGCTGCCCCCCCTAACCCCAACCCCCCCCCCCCCCCCCCCGCTATCCCCTTTCGATGTTGTAAGTAATAAAATGTCATTTGACAACAACTACACTCAGTTATCATCATGGTCAACATTGGATAGGGGGGAGTGGGGGGAAACCCAATGATTTTCAGTTAATTTAGAAGAAGATGTGTTCAAATTTTAATGCGCGCACGCTGTCCACAGTAATTTTTGCCAGGATTGTCTGAAAACATCATTATGCAAAATATGGTAATTTTTAGAATGTTCAATACATGTATCGGGGACAAATAATATTTCTTAATGTCGCTAATATAATGGGGAATCAGTAGTGCAATTTTTATTTAGTTTGAATGAAATGGTTCTGTTTGTCTAAAAGGTTTCTAAAGTGTTACGTTGGTTGTAATGCCCTCATTTTGGGCTACACATGCGTATCTGTAAACATTTCGCTTAGCCCTAGACTTAATGTTGAACTATTCATGTAGCTTTTTCGTGAATGATGCTAATATTCCATCAGCAAGATTTTTTGTCACTATAAAGAGTTCTATTTCCCTGCAAAATGCATTAGTTTAACTGGACAGAACGTTTTATCTGCGCCGGAATAACAGTTCATTTTACAGGGAATTATAGATATCAAGTTTCGGTTGCCTATGAACGTTATATGTATCAAAAGTATATGCTGTGAAAAGTACTGAAATTATGCCTTTACTTTAATTCAGCCACTAAAATATGCAATGTATATGAGCTTTATGCGTGACATACAGTTATACGAAATATATACTATGATTGGTCAGAATTCAGATGGCACACAGTTGTGTACCGTGTGTCACAGTCAATATACTTTAACTGTGTACCGTTGAATTCTTTAAACTAATTAAAACATAAAATATAAGCAATTTTACATTTAGAATAACTAAAATATGCCATGTATATGAGCTTTACACGTGACATACATTTATACAAAATATATACTATGATTGGTCAGAATTCAGACGGTACACAGTTGTGTACCGTGTGTTTAAAGAATACATAGTCAATCTATTTTAACTATTGCGGTACACAACTGTGTACCGTCGAATTCTTTAAACTAAGGCATAAGATAAAAGCAATTTACGTTTAGAATATTTTTTATACAGCAATGAGGGGTTACCACATGTTACAATAAGACTTTTTCATAATAATTCAACTTTTTACGTAGCCACATGACACCGTCGACTAATGTACTGAACTGATTAGTCATTAGAGTATATTTTAGTATATAATTCCTTTCAAATTAACTGCTAGCAGGCGAGATGTTTTAAATATTCAGCAGTCAATTTAAAAATACGCCATGCGTGGAATTACCTGACTTGCACACGAACTACAGGAAAACTATTGTTGTGCAAACCAACGTAAGTGTCATCACAAATTTAACCTTTACTAACGTACTTCATAAAAACCATCAAAATTTGCTTTATAATGATCTTAAATAATGTTCAATTAAACTTTTTGCAATGGCAATGATTTTCAGACAATCCTGGCAAAAATTATGTGGACAGTAAGTTTATAAGCTATTGCAGAGCTACTTTCTCTTAACTCGCGCTGCCCCCCCCCTTTCAATGTTGTAAGTAATAAAATGTCATTTGACAACAACTACACTCAGTTATCATCATGGTCAACATTGGATAGGGGGAGTGGGGGGAAACCCAATGATTTTCAGTTAATTTAGAAGAAAACGCATTCAAATCTTAGTGCGCGCACGCTGTCCACAGTAATTTTTGCCAGGATTGTTGTTCAAGTTGACATTGCTCACCATCACAATACTTACCATATGAAGGAGCTGATGAAACTGTTCCGACAACTTCTTTCCCCAATTTAAATTTTGGATATGTTACACTGTAATGTTTGGATATGTACATGGTGTTCTGTTTTTGGTTGTTTTTGGCTGACGGCGAAGATTCTCATTAAAATGAAGTACTGCTAGTGTGTGCCTAAATGGATCAGAGCAAGTACATTATAATTTTGTTCTTATTTTACAGACATGGCTAAAACTATTACAACTGAGTTACCTGCAATATGTGCCAAGCCATGAGAAGTGGGTCATCTTTTGATGCCAGCCATTCAGTGTTGAATGAAAATTTTTAAGACAGCTTGTTTGTGCCTCTGAAGACAGTTTCCTAACATCTTTGAGGGTAGATTTCTTCAACAGAATGGATGAAAGCCGCTGATAGGATGTAGTTCCTGAAAAAAGAGGTACAAACTTAGAAGAATAAAGGAGGTATGAAACTGTTTAAACAATTTAGTAATTTCACTGTTATGTGGCTGTGAAAATCAATACATACCAACTTGAAGCCACAGACGATCATCAAGCTCATCATGAGCACATTCTGGAAATAACTCGTCTGGGTGATCTTCATGTTTGTTTGTGATATGCCTAACAACAGACAGAGTAATTTCAGAATACCCAGCCAAATGTTCGTGCTTTCTTTGGATCATGAGACATGGCTACATGGCTACTTTTCTTCTATCTGTGTCTTTTCCGACCACATGCTATGTGGCTACATGACTACGCAGCTACATGGCTATGGCTACATGGCTTCGTGGATACATGGCTACGTGGCTACGTGCAATATCTATGACTACCTTAGTACCTGACTACCAAGAGGGAGCGCGTAGCGCGACAATCGTTACTCGCCCTTCGAGCTTGCGCTTTAGCTAAATTTGGTGAAGTAGATACAGTCCCAGTGAGTGAGAATAGTCTTAAATATAATACCTTTTGCTATAAAGTTTAATATAGCAAAACAGTACACTTACGTCTAAGTCCACTGTGACATATTTGCTAGTTATATGAGTATGGGGGTACACAAAACACGTGGGTACCCATATCACTGTGACACCGGTTGGTATCACACAACAAAAAAAAAAAAATAAATTAATATTAGTTCATGTAGCTGCATTATGCATGGTACTTATACTGTAGCCATGTAGCCAGTAGCCATGTGCTACACAACGTCCAACAGACTCCCACTTTGCTACAATCATATCCCCATATCCCATTTTTGTGGTCATAGCACTCCAATACACCAACATCTCGCATCCTTTTTCTTTGCTAGCCTTCAAGATCTGTTTGGAAAGTCCTTTGCAAACATGCCACAAGTCGTTGAAATGTTGGGTTTCCTTCTCAGAGGTCCATATTTATTTTGCAATCCCCTTGTGACGGTCACTAATAAATATTGGAATCTGTAGTCCACTATCCTTGAGAAATTTGAAACATCGTTTAGCTCTATCCAATTCCATAGCATTACTGCTACCAGATTGATTTGACTATATTATGAAGTGTAAATCAAGTAAATTGAATCCTTTTTTAGTATGTATTCAAAATTACTTGATTATTGGTTAACATATGCCTACTTATATCCATTTAGATTTGTGAAAACACCTTGTAAATTTATTATTGCAATAACAAATTTATGTGGAGCTAGCCTACCTGTCTGATTTCAAAATGAACAATTTTGGAAATCCTGTTGCAGAACATAGAATTGGCACTGTGTCCCGTTGAATCAAGACGACCATCACCAGACCAAGTAGCATTCTTTACTTTCTTCAGTTTTTTCAATGAGGGCATTTTGATACCTCTCCCAATGCATTATCACAGAGGGGAAGAGGAATTTGTTTTGATGTAAATAATATGCTCTACTGGTAATAGTACAGAGGCCTAAATGCTTGAATAATAGAAACACCTTGCTTATGCTAACACCAGACATTAGAATTTTTTGTTTTTTGTATATTTTTTGTTTTTTGTTAATATTTTTTGTTAAGTAATAGGAACCATATTGGTGTCTAGCAAAATAAAATAATATTCTGTGACAACAGTCTCTTTGTCATAAAGGGGTAGTGTAGGTGTAATATGAAATATGATATAGCATGAGGGTAGGTCAGGCCAGAGTGACTAAAAGTAAATATATGAGACAGGTAGGGTAAAAAACAATATCTAGAATTGGAAATACTTAAATAGGTAATAGAAACTGTATTGGTATCAAGTAAAATGGGCAAAATTTTGTAACAACAGTAACAATGAGTATGTAACGAGAAAAATAGCTAGACCTCATGTAGTATATTAAACACGAGATGCGAAGGGACAAGATATATACTGGTCTGTTATACAAAAAAGCTAGTAGGAGATATGTAAAAAGTTAGTAGAAGGAAAGAAAGAACGAATTTTCATGTGTGTAAAGCAGATATCCCGTACGCGGCGTTTCGTCCTTCGTGGACTCGTCAGCAGGGAATAGGGGCTGGCACGTGTTTAGAAAGATAGAGGAACGAAATACAAGATAGATAAAAGACAAAAAATAATAAACAGTAATGTATCAAATAAGAAAAAAGCATACCAAATGTGTTGTTGATTTTCGACAAGCCAATATGTTGGGCCATGACAAATCTGGTTTACAAAGTCTCGTTTATAAAATCTTAAAAATTCCTCACAGTGTTCGCGTTGCGAAAGGCGAGAGTAAAAGGGGAGAACGGGCCTTAAGCGTCTGAATAAATTGCGTGTCTGGGGGTTGTGCACATGCGTAATTGTGATGTAAAGGATGAGGGTTGGTACGGGATAGTGTGGGTGTCAGTTAATGATAGTTAGGGATACGTTTGTTGTAAGTTTTCGGGAACTTCATGTAAGGTAAGCTCTCATACATGTGGTTTCAAGATATTAAGTTTGTTCAAGGTTGTAAATATTATAGACAAAATATAATAACCGTAAAGGGAAATGAGGATGTCAAGTTGTATACAAAAGGCAGGATACGGGAAGGCTACGAGGAGGTAAAACTAACATAACGCTGAGTGATGAATAAGCCAGAGGATCTATATTCCGGAAAATTTAGTCAGTATAATATTGTAAAGAATGTGCTAGTAATTAGTCAATCTAAATTATATACAACGTTTTTAACACGGTCGATCTCAATTATATAAAATGTTAATAGGATAGTGATTTACAATTGTATACAACGTTAAAGGAATAGTCAATCTTATTTATATACAACGTTAGTAGAATAGTGGATCTGATTTAAATAACATTTTTAGAATAGTGGATCTGATTTAAGTAACTTTTATAGAATATGTACTGAATATCAAAATTCAGCCAATCCTATTTGTAAGGTAATACACTATGAGGATAAATAAGTATGATATTCATAAATATATGTGAAGTATATGGTAGAATATTTCTAATAAAATGCTCAGCTTTGATTAAGTATAGGTAGATATGTGTAAACGTTTTCCAAATAAAAATAACCTATCACTCTATTTGGAAAATCATCGTGATTTATAGTTTATCTCATCTACTTCATAAATCATGTGCAGTTGAGACAACCTAATGGTTGTGTTATCAAAGTTGGTAGTGATGCGTATATGTTCTAATTGGTGGGTCATGGTAGGTGGTTTTTCTCATCCACTTCTTAATCCATGTGCAGTCAAGACAATCAAAATGGTTGTGTTTTCAAAGTTGGTAGTGATACATGTATGTTCTGATTGGTGGGTCATGGTAGGTGGTTTTCACATCCACTTCTTAATCCATGTGCAGTTAAGATCTCCATAATAGTTGTGATTTCAGAGTTAGTAGTGATGCATATGTGTTCTGATTAGTGGGTCCTGGCAGGTGGTTTTAGGGGTGCTGAACTGAATTGTCCATGTCCTCGGGAGGGGGGGAGTTGTAGAAGGAAGTCTGTTCTTCTTGTGGGTGGCTGGGTGGCTGGGTGGCTGGCTGGCTGGGTGGCTGGCTGGCTGGGTGGCTGGCTGGCTGGCTGGCTGGCTGGCTGGCTGGCTGGCTGGCTGGCTGCCTGGCTGCCTGGCTGGCTGGCTGGCTGGCTGCCTGGCTGGCTGGCTGCCTGGCTGGCTGGCTGGCTGGCTGGCTGGCTGGCTGGCTGGCTGGCTGGCTGGCTGGCTGGCTGGTTGGCTGGCTGGTTGGCTGGCTAGCTGGCTGTTATCCTCATAATTGATGTGACTGGTGTTTGCTTGTATAGGTTTGTCTTAATAGATTGGTCTGTTCATGTATGGGGAACAAGAAGGTCATGTTAAGAAGAGTTATCTGTCCTAAGTTTTGTTGATACTAATGTGTGTTTAAGAGTTTTGTTCTTTTTGTATGCTACAACAGGTGGTTCTGGCCAGAGGATCTGTAGTTTAGGGTCATTTTGAATTAGAGTCCAGTGTTTTCTTAGTATGTGTGCCATGTATTTGGTGTTGTTGTTGTATGTTATGGGGAAGATAGGTCTGTTGTTTGTTTTGTGGGTTGTTTGCATGCTAAGTAGTTCATCTTGTGTCTTGTATTCCAATGCCTTGTTAAAAGCTGTTACTATAGTATCATATTTATATCCCCGATGAATGAGTGCCACAAGTAGGTGGTTAAGTCTTTCATGGAGTTAACTGTTATCACTTATTATGCGTCTGTATCTTAGTGCCTGGCTGTAAATTATTGAGTTTTTGCATGATTGGGGATGGAAAGAGTTATTGTGCAATAGTAGTGTTCTGTCTGTAGGTTTGATATATAAGTCTGATTCAAGTTTGTTGTTTCAGTTAATGTAGATCGTTGTATCCAGAAAATTAACAGTTTTATGCGAGTATGTGCAATCAAATTTAATTTTTGGGTGGAACTTATTAATGTATGTTAAAAATTGTTGTAGTCTATCAATGCCATGGGTCCATATTGCAAATATGTCATCAATGAACCTTATCCATTCAATAGGTATAAGGCCATTGGGAGCTTTCAAAAGAAGTTCCCTTTCTAGTCTTGCCATGAAGATGTTTGCATAGGTTGGAGCCATAGGTGACCCCATGGCAGCACCATGAATTTGTACAAAGTGTTCATTGTTAAATGTAAAGGCGTTTTTAGTCAATATATGTGTTAGTATGTCAATTGTGTACTGTTCCAATTCTGGTGTTAGTGTGCTGTGTTCTTTCAACATATCTAAGCAGGCCTGGATGCCCTGGTCATTCGGTATGTTGGTGTAAAGGCTTTTAACATCAATGGTGATTAGTATGATGTTTTCAGGTAAATTCTGGTTAAGTGAGAAGATTCTGCGGAGTAAATGTGCTGTGTCCTGTATATATGCTGGGATGTGATTAAGGAGTGGTTTGAGGAAGTGATCTGCAAATTGAGATAATTTTGCTGTGGGACCCCCACAACCAGAGATAATTGGTCTGCCTGGAACATTCTGTTTGTGGATTTTTGGTAGTAGATATAAGTGTGGAGTTCTGGCTGTTGTGTCAGTTGTGAGAAATTTATGGGTCATGTTATCTATTATCTTAGACTTGTGAAGGTTGTAGGCTAGTTTTTTTTGTATCTTCTAATATATCTGGGGTTGGATCCTTTTGGATCTTTTGGCAATGATTTGAATCATTTAATTGTCTATATGCTTCCTTCAGATAAGAGTCCTTAGGCCAAATGACAATAGCCCCACCTTTATCTGCTGGTTTGACCTAACAAATCATTATCTGTTTTGAGCTGATGTAGTGATTGTATTTCTTGCTTTGTAATATTGGAACGTGGGGGGTCGGTGGTTATCTGATAATTAGTCTTGATATCATAATAAACATTAGAGATGTATTCCAGAAGATTGCTATTGTCTGGTATTGGTGCCGTAAAGTTTGTGGGGAGTTTGAACGGGTGTTTGGTATTTCTTGTGGTGTGTCCGAAAAGATATTTATTGTACATATTTCTTCTGTATTTTAGGAAGGATTCATAAATGTTGTTGTATGGAGCTGGTTTAGGGGTGGGGATATAGTTGAGTCCTTTGGATAGTGCTGTTACTGTATGGGGGGAGAGTCTTTTATTAGATAGATTAATGATTGTTTTATTTTGCATGTTGTGGTGTATTTTTTTGTGTATTTTGTTTTTGCTGAGAAATCTGTTGTTGTTATTGTTACGTCGGGATTTAGCAAAAGTTAGCATTGTTCTTTTGTTGTAGTTATTCGTGTGGGTGTAGTTAGTGTTATTATTAGTGATCTGGGTCACTTCTTGTGCTTGGGTGCTTTGTGATTGAGAAAATTTTGTATATGTGACTGTATGTTATGTGTGACTTGTGGTGATATATTATTCATAGATCTGTTAGTGGGTGTATTATGTTTGTGTGCTGAAGTTAAGTGTGCCTGTGTTCTAGAGTTGTTTTGCTGTGAGTTTAAGCTGTGGGGCAGAGGGTTCCTGGGTTGATGTGGGAGGGGAGGTATGCGTAATTTCAGCATATGTGTAGGTGTGTTCAGACTTGTGTTTAATCGTGTCATCTTGTGAGTTGTGTTAATTTGCATTAGTGGTGTGAGTGCAACCTGTTGTGTTGTAGGTGTTGATGTGCTCGCTATATGGTGTTGTTTGTTGTGGATAAGTAGTTGACGGGAATCTATAGTGGGAGCATGTGTGTGCCTATTTGTGGGTGGTGGAAGCTGTGCGCCTCTTGATAATGGTGTGCCCAAATCTACTGTAGATTTCGTTGTGCTGTTGGGGAAGGTTGGTGTCTTTAGGTTATAAGTAGTTATTGTGGGTGTGATGTGTCCTTGTTGATCTTCTTCCCAATATATATGGTTGACTATTCCATTGAAAGTTCCTTGTTGGACCACAAGTAGAACAGCATTGAATCACAACTGCCATTGAGCCATTCTTCCTGATATCCACTTGTGGATTTGGACTCTTGCAATTGAAGCAAAACATACTGAACAGCGATAGGAGCATGCCATAAAAAACAATAAATTTTGGCTCATCACATGGAAAGGGAGCAGGTTCCATGCTAAACAAAGTTAAGTATATGTTTCTATAAGTTTATCTTCGTTTTTTTGTAGTCATTTATGTTCTCTGACTCACCTAACAGTGTTTCTTGACTGGGAATGTTCAACGTTTTCCTCTTCTGACTGAAATGGTTCATCTTCATACTGCTAGTCCATATCAGTACCATCCAGATCACCAATAATATCCTGGATGTCATTAATGTCAAAAAACTCGTTTTCTCCCGTACTAGAAAGAGTATCCTCACTTTCAGTGTCTGATTCACCACTTTCCTAAAAAAAATATGTGTAAATAGTGTGTAAATGGAGAAAAAGATAATAAATGTTCCTGAAAAGAAATTAATGCAAACATTTCAAGTTCATTCATTCAAACTGTCATGTAAAAAGACAGACATTAACTGTATTCAAAGTATGTTATTATCAAATGTAGCTATTTAGTATCCAAGTTCTATCAAGAAACAAATATATACTGTGTTTAGACTGTCATTTAGCTTCTGTTTGGATTTTTTAGCCAACTGATTTTTTTCTGTAGTTTGATAACTCTGCTTGCAAGAGCGTCACATTTACTACATGTACTTTCATTTTGTCCTGCATCGCTTGTATGTTCAGTACCAATACTTTCTGCCATATCGGGCACATTAGCAATTTGTTCGGTCTCCTCCTCTTCAATATTTTCAGCGACAGGATTGGCATCACGCAATGCCTGTTGAAGATGACAAGTGACATTTTATACATTTTGGCACTTTTGTTTACAGACATACGAGAATATTGTATTGAAAATATGTTTATAGTTTGTACATACCATCCTACGATCACAGTTACTCAAATCACCTTGCATGGAAAAGTTTTGTACAGAATCTACTGTTGGAACCGCATCAGGGCATAGCTGTCGTCTCATATTTAGCAACTTAGCAACGTCTGCGTTTACTGTAAATGCGGAATCTGCAAAGTGCATTGAACACAGCACAGAGTAGTGCTGAGGAATAAACTTTGGACGATGTCTTCGTACAAATGCTGTCCATTTATTTAACCTTTCATTGTCTTTCAAAGGGAATCAATCGATGCATTGATACTCCCTCTGTATGTTGGCTGTTAGTGTAACTTTTCCCGTTTGGCCATCCAGCAACACAGTATTGCCCTCCTCGAGGTTTTTTTGCGGTACTCGCCATTATATTTACTTTGCAGGGTTGCACTCTGTGAGAGCATAGTTAATAGAGTAGATGGTTTGGAAACTCATTAGAATAACAACATTGCTCATTATCTATGTTGGTCAATGTTTATTCAAAAATATGGTTCTTCATCGTCACGTGTGTATTGTTTTTTTGCCAAGTCCACCAATAGTTCTTAAATTACCCTATTGTTCAAGTCGCGGATGGCTAAATTTCCTAAAACGTTTCTATTGGTTGTTTAGGTGAAAAATACAATACGGACGTGACGACGAAAGACCTCATTCCTGCATAAACCAGAACAAAAACATAGATGACTTATATTGTAGTTCTAATGAGTTTCCAAACCATCTATCTCTATTAACTATGGTGAGAGACTATCCTAACAGACTGACTTTTTTAGAATATATTCTTTTTTATCATTCTTGAGCAAGCGAGTTACAGTTTGTCTGATATAGTCGGCGTGGGGATTAAGACCACAAAATACGTAAAGGATGTTGCAGCTATCGTTCGGGAATTTTATCTGTATTTGTAAACTTATAAGGCAATTTTAAGAACTAAAAGTGACTGCTAGTGTGGTCCACCTACGTGCATGGAATTTGTTTTGCTAATTTACACATTCTGCATAAAGAAAAATTAGATGTAGGCTAAAACTCATGTTGGAACTCATCGCAAATTCATATGTATTTATATAGGCTTATAGCTATCAAGTTTAACTTCCGTCATTTAAATGACGTCAAGCGCGCAAAGTCAATATCGCATCAAAACAAGCAAAAATGCCAACTTTGATCGCAATTTTAGATATGTTCTCGTAGACAGAATTTAATGTGCGATAGCTCAAAATGATCAGTAGAATGTAGAGAAACGGATTATGGTAAAAATAGAGTATGAAAATTTCGTTTCAGTAGCACTTTAAGTCCAGAAATACTTTACATCTACAGCTTTGCTCGGCTTTGTTTGTAAAATTTTGTTATAGAATCTTCAAAAGACATTTGCTGAAGTCAACTCAGTCTATTATCTATCTTTAATTTTGTTAGATTGTTTTTTGGCTTTTAGACACTTTTATTCAAGTTCAACAATCAGCTCCACTCCTTGGTCTGTTTCAAAAAAATAACTCTCTTGGCCCGCGGGCCAAGATATCATAAAAAGCCACCCCCTCGTGCAGCCAATCAAATTGCAGGAAATCACAAAATAACCCTAGTTGTGCACAAATAAAAGAATAATGTTGAAATATTTAAGATGGCTGCATTTTGCAAGCCGAAAGTTCAGTGTAGTGAGCATGGGGAAATCGGCATTAAAGTCTCACATGGGTGGAGCAATACATTAAAAGCACAATAACACAAGTTTGGCAGCAACTCCTATCAACACATGTTTTATATCAACAAACAATCAGCCTGTATCAAGTACAACTCAAATTTTGTCAGCCACAGTTTCCAATGAAAGTGTTGGTATCAGTTCAACTACAAGTCATGAAAGTATAAATGCCAGTGAAAGTGTTGCTCAGTCTCCAGACCTACACCATCTATCATCCCTGGCAAAAAAAGTTGCTGATGCTGAAATTTTGTGGATATTAAAATGTGTTCATTCACATTTTTCTGCACATTTAAACCTGGGTATGAATGATTTTTTCCGACAAATGTTTGGAGAAAGTCAAATTGGCTCATACATACTAAATGAGCAAGGCAAAATTCAGATATATGACAACATTTGGACTTAATCCATATTTTTCCAAGAAGCTCATAGAACACATAAAAGAATCCCCAGCCCATTCTGTTCTATTTGACGAAGCTCTTTATGACCAACTCCAGGGCAAACAATTTGATGTTTTTGTGCGCTATTTGGGTAATGAAAGTTGCCAGGTGGACTCCCGTTACCTTACATCACTGTTCATAGGACACGGCATAACTGTAGACCTACTTAATCACTATGAAGAAGCTACTAAAGATCTTGATCCATACAAGACCTGGCATGTTGGTATGGATGGTCCCCATGAAAATCTTGCATTTGAAAGAGAGTTGAAGAAATCTCACGAACAGCTAGACCTACCATCCTTGTTGTCATTGGGAACATGTGGATTACACATTGTTCACAGAGCTTTTCAGCCTGGTAAAGGAGACTAACTGGAATTTGGATAGGTAATGCTGATGTAATTTACTTAATTTTTTGAGCACAACATCTGTACACTGCAATAATGTGATTAAACAATTATGATTAAACAACCTGTGATTGGATAATTATGCAAGCAATTTGATTGGCTCAATGAAATACAGTAGGTGCCAAAAGTATGAGTCCAGCTGACACTGAATTGTTATTCATCATTTTATATAGCTAACATTACCGCTCTGCATCACAACACAAGTATTTTTTCTAAACCAAGTAATTTAAACAAGTAACTACATAATTTTAGTACTTGATGTCTGAAATCGTTCCCTTTGAAATATCTTGTTCTATAGATTTCACAATAGATTTAGTATTGTCAATGTGAAATATCACTCTAACAAGGAGCAATTACATCCCATGGCTTGTCTTGGCTCGTACTTATGCAATCAGTGATTTTTTCTTTAAAATGTTGCTAATAGTTTGGAATTATTTTGATAAACTTTAGGAGATTGATGGGGACATACTGCATGAGCACTAAATTATCTTGGTTTTCGTATCTTCTTTAAACACACAAGTCAGAAAAGTGTTTGTAAATCATCTTCTAGATGGGGCTAAACGATAAAGTAGTACGCCTTTGTAGAATCTTATGGTATTTATGTTTTCTAAGAAATTCAATACTTTTTGTCAGACAAACATATGCAACTTTATTGAAAACCAAAATAAAAATGATAACTCTGTATTAAGGTCAATTGGACCCTGACCCATGATCCCTTAGGATGTCTCCATCTAAAATTTTGTCCTTGTTTCCATAACAATCGATTATGCCTGTTTTCAGGATGCAATAATCGACTATGACTCAATCTTTCAGATCACTCCGGGTAACCTTTTGTCCTGTAACTTGATTATGAAAATCTTTAGTTTCCTTTATGTTCATGTATATGTACATGCATGACCAAATTAACTATTGTTGCCAATAAACGTGGTAAAAAAATTAAAGCAAAAATGCTGGAAGCGATCATAAGGCATAATGTGCATGCTTGAGTATAACTAATGTAGATAGTTTGAGGACACGAAATGAGCATGTATGAGTACTTAAAAATCCCGGATATAATCTTATATCTGTTTCTTCACAAAAATTGGACTGGACTCATACTTTTGGCACCTGCTGTATGTAATTAGATAACTTCAAATATAAGCACTGGGAACAATAATAGAATAGGGATATGAACACATAGAGATGCACAGTTGATTGAGATATATTGTAGAGATTTAATAAATTATAAAAACATATAAAGCAGTAGAGGAATATTATATTGGCAACAAGGATGGAGGCTGAGCAAGCAGACCCACCGGCACAAATCCATGTAAACACACATTTCAATACAGCCTGTGCCTGAATTTAACCCTGATGTGGAATTTGGCACAAGTTTAGCAACATGTTGAAACTCTAGGCTAGCAGATTTTGAAACGTTCCTTCTTGCTAGTAGAATAACAGATACAAAACGCAAGCGCGTGTTACTTCTCTATCAAGCCAGACAAAGAGTACGCAAAATCTTTTGCCAGCTACTGGAGACTGGTACTGATTCTGACTACAAGGTTGCAAACGGCAAGCTTACAGAATACTTCGAACCCCAAAAGAACCGTCGTTACGAAGTATACAGATTTCAACAAGCTGTTCAAGAGCAGAACGAGACCCACGATCAATTCCACACACGTCTACGTACGTTAGCGCAAACTTGTTCATTCACGGACATTGACTTCAAGATAGAGCAGTAAATTATAACAGCTGGCACATCATCACGAATTTGAAAGAAAGCGTTGCGTGACCTTAAGTATGACCTTAAAGCTATTTTGCCAAAGTTTGTTGTGGTGTAAACCAAAGAAATCCGAAGGTTCTCAAGAACACCAATCCAAACACCGACAAAACCAATTTAAGAAACGTATACACCCTGTTGCACAAGTGGAACATGATTCGGACAGTTCAGATGAAAATTATGTCTACGCGATGACAGCAATGAAGCACCTAAAGCGAACATCAAGGCTTGTGAACATTCCTTTTAAAGCTATTGTAGATACCGGTGCTACAATCAACGTGACCACAATACAAATAATAAAATGAACAGACCTGAAGTAAAACCAACAAATATTAAAGCATTTGCGTATACACTGCAACAAAACCCATACAATTCGTGGGAAAGTTCGAAGTGGTGATAGAAACCGGAAAAGAATCACTGTCGCAACCTTCTATGCAACCAAGACAACAGACAGCAGTAACTTAATCTCGTCTGAAACAGCGCAAGAACTGGGTCTCATCAGTCTACACCTACATAAAGTGTCATCGACGAAAGATGATAAACTTGATGCAATGTTAAATAAACATGCAATTGTATTCAATGGCCTTGGCAAACTGAAAGGTGATAAAATAAAACTTAACATTGGTAAAGACCACACTCTGAAAGCCCAACCTCAACAATATATACCTTTTCATATCCACAGACATACAACGTGCTCTAGAAGAACTAGAACAAGACATTATCGAACGTGTACCAAAAAATCAAGCAACACCGTGGATATCTCCTGTTTCAGTCCCCAAGAAAAACAGTGAATTACGAATTTGTGTTGACATGTGTCTAGCAAACGAGGCTATTAAACGAGTTTGACACCCCATACCGACTGTTGATGACGCCAGTTTTGAGTTAAAGGCGCCCAGTATTTCTTGAAGCCAGTAGATACATCGCAACATTCTGTACGCACATTGGTCTCTATCGATATAAACGTTTGAACTATGGTACAAATGCTGCCGCTGAGATCTTTTAACACACATTGCAGGCTCAACTTCAAGGATTACAAGGCGTTAAGAACATAGCTGACAATATCATTGCATTTGGGAAAACCTGCAAACAACACGACTCAAATTTAGAATGATGTTTGCAGCAAATTTCAAACACAAAGGTTTGCATCTGAACCAATCAAAATGCATGTTTCTAGACACGACGTTATCATTCTTCGGACAAATCTTTTCCTCTCAAGGCTGTAAACAGGACCCGAAACGTGTCCAAGATC
Organism: Muricea muricata; assembly: GCA_963855995.1. Taxonomy (NCBI): domain Eukaryota; kingdom Metazoa; phylum Cnidaria; class Anthozoa; order Malacalcyonacea; family Plexauridae; genus Muricea; species Muricea muricata. The sequence goes on from OY979716.1 coordinate 57,591,675, forward strand.
TTCAGAATGCCTAAATACCACGAAATGTCCACGAGGTACGTAGCCTACTCGGTATGGCGAACTACAGCAGCAAATACATTGCAAACTTTGCTATGACTACAAGCCCTCTTCGCGAATTAACAAAAAAGAATGCACATTTTGAGTGGACGGAGAAACATCAAAGGGCATTCAACGACCTTACACAAGCATTGTCTTCTGCACAATGCATGGCGTATTTTAAAAAAGACAAAACAACATACGTCACCATTGACACAAGTCCTGTCGAAGTGTCAGCGATCACAAAAGACGAAAGACAAGAATGATGAAGTTGTAGTATGTGCTAGTCGAGCCCTAACAGACGTTGAAAAGCGATATTCCCAAACAGAAAAGGAAGCACTCGCCATCATTTGGGGAGTGGAACACTTCCATTTGTACCTATACGGTAATGAATTTACTCTCGTTACTGATCATAAGCCGCTAGAAATGATTTACGGCAGTCGAAAATCCAAACCATCAGCGCCAATAGAACGATGGGTTTTACGGCTACAACCTTATTCATTTGACGTTTTCTACAAACCTGGCAGTGATAACCCGGCTGATTATTTGTCAAGATAGCCGAGGCAAACAAGTCTAAAACAGCAGAAACTGATTGAAGAATATGTTAATTACCTCACACGTAACAGCGTGCCGAAAGCCATGACGTTAGAAGACATAAAACAACCACTGACAATGACAGAACGTTAAAAGGCTTAAGGGCTGCCATAAAATTAAACAAATGGCATTACAACATTGTCAAGCAATTCAAAGGCATCAGAGATAAACTTACTGTAACCAGTAACGGGCTCATTCTTTGCGGATCGAGAATTATGATTCCAGCACCTCTGCAACAAAGAGCAATTGACCTGGCTCATGAGACACATCCAGGCCTCTCCAAGACAGAAGCGCTACTACGAGAGAAAGTTTGGTTTCCGAACATTGGCAATATAGTGAAACACACCGTTGACAGATGTATACCTTGCCAAGTCATTGAAAAGTGAAAGACCCCAGAACCCCTGGCTATGACAGACATGCATACGGGACCATGGGAAACTGTCCACCTTGATTTCTATGGGCCACTGCCCTCAGGTGATTACCTGTTGGTAGTAATCGATAGATACTCATGCTCTCCCGAAGTAGAGATTGTCAAGTCAACAAAAACATCCGTGGTCATACCCAAACTTGACAAGATATTTACAACACACGACATTCCAAATATCGTAAAGACTGACAGCAGTCCACCTTTCAATGGGGAAGAATATTCTCGGTATTTGACAGCATTAGGGATAACACCAAAGTTTTCAATGCCCCTTTGGCCCCAAGGGAATGCCAAGGCAGAACGGTTCATGCAACCACTTAGTAAAACAGTAAGAACAGTGAAAGTTGAAAATTGTCCATGGCAGCAAGAACTAAACAGATTCCTGCTTCAATACCGCACAACATCACATTCAACTAGAAACAGAGAAAAGAAAAACATTGTAAATCGACATTGCGAAGCACGACAAAATGAAGCGTTGAAGAAAGAGTATCAAGAACAATACGCGGATAGCAGACAAAATGCGAAGAGGCGTGCAATCAAAGTAGGTGATTGCGTTCTAATTAAACAACAAAGCTGTGACAAACTAACACCATACTTTAATGAAGCACCGTATACAGTAACGATCAGACTCCATTCATGTATAACAGCACGAAACAAAAATGGACACTCAGTTACAAGGAATGCATCACACTTTAAACTTATGACTGATGACAATGATGATGACGAACACCATACAGCACACAATAACAATGACAATGGACGAAATGACGAAACACACACAGACGAACCGATTGTGTGAAGATCAACCCGAAATACAAGAGCACCAGAAAGATATGGACATCGAGTATCATGGACCATAAATAGTAAAAAGGGGGAGTGATGTAATCATGTGATTAAACAATTATGATGGAACAACCTGTGATTGGATAATTATGCATGCAATTTGATTGGCTCAATGAAATATGTAATTAGATAACTTCACATATAAGCACTGGGAACAATAAAATTGTAGAGATTTAATAAAGTATTAAAGCAGTAGAGGAATATTATATACACTAATTAGATACCATTTGTACATATACTTAAATTGGTTTAGGTACCTGTTGAGACAATACAAGCTCTTTAAAGATTCACCATCTGTTAAGACTTTGTAACCTACACTGGAGTAGACATATTTCCATCCAAGTTTTGCAACCACAGGTAACTTGGTTTACTTTTCCATTTAAAGGTTGAACGGAGCGTTAATTTATTTTATTAAATTGTTCCATTAAGTCACAACGCAACATTTATGTATTTGAACTTTCAGGTGGCTGGAGAATATTCCTGGTTCTAGTAAGTCTTTGACCCTCCTCCCAAGTATAAAGGAGTACTGTGCCCAAGATGGTATCCACAAAACTGAACCCCATAAGCATGAAGGGTATAATTTTGTGGCAGTTACAACAGACAAATTGCTGAAAGCCAAACACCACTTTTAGATCTCTTTGGCTCAAGATTTCTAACTATTTCTACAGATGTACCGAGGGAAAGACCACTCATACCATTCCTTGCATCTGATCTTGAAAAATTGCTCCGGGTGGTGATAGCTAGATTTGTAAAGGGAGATGTAATGAGGTCTCCCACCAGTTACCTTAAGTTAATGAAGGTAATGTTTTTTAAGGTTTTTGAAATTAGAAGGACCTCTATTGAAACCAATATGTTGTTAA